>BLSH010441687.1:339310-350252 GCA_018402905.1 Glandirana rugosa
GCCCGCTGACCACCACCAGTGACTACCCACGGCCCACAGACCACCACCAGTGACCACTACCAGTCACCTGTCACCCATCAGTGACCTCCACCAGACACCCATCACCTATCAGTGACCACCAACAGTCACCCGGCACCCATCAGTGACCACCGCCAGTCACCCATCAGTGACCTTCACCCGTCACCCATCACCCATCAGTGACCACCAGACACCCATCAACCATCAGTGACCACCACCAGACACCCGGCACCCATCAGTGACCACCACCAGTCGCCCGTCACCCATCAGTGACCACCACCAGACAGCTGTCACCCATCAGGGACCACCGCCACTCACCCGTCACCGTCACCCATCAGTGACTTTCACCCGTCACCCATCAGTGACCACCAGACACCCGTCACCCATCAGTGACCACCAGACACCCATCAGTGACCACCACCAGACACCCGGCACCCATCAGTGACCACCACCAGTCACCCATCAGTGACCACCACCAGTCACCCATCAGTGACCACCACCAGTCACCCATCAGTGACCACCACCAAACAGCCGTCACCCATCAGGGACCACCGCCAGTCACCCATCACCTATTAGTGACCACCGCCAGACACCCGTCACCCATCAGTGACTACCGCCAGACACTCGTCACCCATCAGTGACCACCGCCAGACACCCTTCACCCATCAGTGACCACCGCCAGGCACCCGTCACCCATCAGTGACTACCGCCAGACACCCGTCACCCATCAGTGACTACCGCCAGACACCCGTCACCCATCAGTGACCACCGCCAGACACCCGTCACTAATCAGTGACCACCGGCAGTCACCCATCGGTGACAATCGCCAGTCACCTGTCAGTGACCGTCACACCCATGAATAAACATCACCTGTAAAAGTCTCACACATTTGGCATCGCCATACATGGGGGGAGTAGTAGAATGTATTTTGGGGGGTAATTTTTTCTATGTACATGCTATGTGTTGGAAATCTCATATAAATGGATAACTTTGTGTAAAAAAAAAATGCGTTTTCATTTTTTTCCCACATTTTCCAAAAACTACTGGAAAAAAATGACACGTTCAAACGACTCATTATGCCTCATAGCTTATACATTGGGGTGTTTTCTTTCCAAAATGGGGTGCTCCAGGACCTTCAAAAGAGTAATAGGGGGTTGAGAAATGAGATGTGTAATTTATGCTTGTAGAACGCCTGAAGGTGCTACTTCAATGCTGGGCCTCTGTATGTGGTCAGCCTATGTAAAAGTCTCACACATGTGGTATCCCCATACTCAGGAGGAATAGCAGAATGTATTTTGGGGTGTCATTTTTGCTATGTACATGCCATGTGTTGGAAATATCTTATAAATGGTCAACTTTGTGTAAAAAAAATGCGTTTTCATTTTTTCCCACATTTTCCAAAAACTACTGGAAAAAAATGAACCATTCAAAAGACTCATTATGGCTCATAGATTATTAGTTGGGGTGTTTGCTTTCCAGAATAGGGTCATTTTGTGGGCAATTCCATTGTCCTGGTGCTCCAGGGCCTTCAAAAATGTGATAGGTCGTCATGACATTATTATAACATAATTTATGTCCCTAGAATACCTGATGGCCCTCCCTGCATGTTGAGCCTCTGCATGTGGCCAGGCTGTGAAAAAGTCTCAGACATGTGGTATCGCCATACTCAGGAGGAGTAGCAGAATGTGTTTTGGGGTGTAATTTGTGGTATGCATATGCTGGGTGTGAGAAATAACCTGTTACAATGACCATTTTGTGGGAAAAAAAAAGAAAAGAAAAAAAAATCTTAATTTTGCAAAGAATTGTGGGAAAAAATGATGACTTCAAAAAATTCACCATGCCTCTTACTAAATACCTTGGAATGTCTACTTTCCAAAAAGGGGTCATTTGGGGGGTATTTGTACTTTGCTGGCTTGTTAGGGTCTCAAGAAATGAGATCGGCCGTCAGTAAATCAAGTGTGATCAATTTTCAATGATTGGCACCATAGCTTGTAGACTCTATAACTTTTACAAGGACCAAATAATATCCACTTATTTGGGTTATTTTTACCAAAGATAGGTAGCAGTATAAATGTTGGCCAAAAGTTACAAAGAAAAATTACTAATTTGCAAAATTTTATGACAGAAACAAAGAAAAAGGCATTTTTTCAAAAAATTTTCAATCTTTTTTTATTTATAGCACAAAAAATAAAAAAACCCTAGTGATTAAATACCACCAAAAGAAAGCTCTATTTGTGTGAAAAAAAGGACGCAAATTTCATATGGGTACTGTGTTGCATGACTGAGTAATTGTCATTCAAAGTGTGATAGCGCTGAAAGCTGAAAAATGGCCCTAGACAGGAAGGGGGTTTTCGTGCCCGGTACTGATGTGGTTAAAAAACGCCTATTGACGCCGACGCTCACTAACGCCGAAAAACACCGATTTTTTTTTTTTTTTCCTTGACGTCGGACCCGACGTTTTGTTTATTTTTTAAGAAACGTCCGTGTGTATGAGGCCTTAAGAGTGCAATTCAAATTTTATTGGAACCTCCTAATGATAACAGGATTTTTTTTTCAAAATAAAAAACTTACAATGCACCGTTCCAAATTATTGCGCACAGTGAGTTTCAAACACTTTATAGGTTGTAAAGAACTGAAAATTGTCATTTGTTGTGTTTGCAGCAAATTTACTGAAATCAAAAGCGATTTCAATCAAACTTTGAACAACATTTTAACTTTTTAAACATTTTAGCATAGGAGCCCTTATTTGATAGCAGCTTCACAAGTCTTCCATCCATTGAACTTGTGAGTTTTTGGAGAGTTTCTGCTTGAATTTGTTTGCAAGGCGTCAGAATCGCCTCCCAGAGCCGCTGTTTGGATGTAAACTGCCTCCCGCCCTCATAGATCTTCTGCTTGAGGAAGCCCCAAAGATTCTCAATAGGACTGCGGTCAGGGGAGGATGGAGGCCACACCATGACTTTCTCTCCTTTTATCCCCATAGCAGCCATTGATGCAGAGGTGTTCTTTGCAGCATGAGATGGTGCATTGTCATGCATGAAGATGATTTTATTATGGAAAGCATAGTTCTTCCTTCTATACCAGGGAAGGAAGTGGTCAGTCAGGAACTCCACATACTTTGCAGAGGTCATCTTTACACCTTCGGGGACCCTAAAGGGGCCGACCAGCTCTCTTCCCATGATTCCGGCCCAAAACATGACTCCACCACCGCCTTGCTGACATCGCAGCCTTGTTGGAATACGGTGGCCATCCACTACTCCATCCATCTGGACCATCCAGGGTTGCACGGCACTCATCAGTGAACAGGACTGTTTGAAAATTAGTCTTCATGTATTTTTCTGCCCAATGCAGCCGTTTCTGATTGTGGGCATTGGTTTGTGGTGGCCGAATGGAAGGTTTATGCACAGCTGCCAGACTCTGGAGGACTCTACACCTTGATGTCCGTGGGACTCCAGAGGCACCAGCAGCTTCAAATATCTGTTTGCTGCTATGTAATGGAGTTTTAGCAGCTGCTCTCTTGATCCGATGCATGGATCTGGCAGAAATCTTCCTCAATGTTCCTTTATCTGCACAAACCCGTCTGTGCCCTAAATCAGCCACAAATCTCTTAATAGTGCGATGATCACGCTTAAGTTTTCGTGAAATATCGAATGTTTTCATACCTCGTCCAAGGCATTGAACTATTTCACTCTTTTCGGCAGCAGAGAGATCCTTTTTCTTCCCCATATTGCTTGAAAATGATGCTCTGCTTAACCACTTCAGCCCCGGAAGGATTTCCCAGTTTAGGACCAGAGCACTTTTTTGAGATTCGGCACTGCGTCGCTATAACTGACAATTGCGCGGTCGTGCGACGTTGTACCCAAACAAAATTTGCGTCCTTTTTTCCCACAAATAGAGATTTCTTTTGGTGGTATTTGATCACCTCTGCGTCATTTCTGATCGCCGCTATAAACAAAAAAAGAGCTTCAATTTTGCAAAAAAAAAAAATTTTCTTACTTTTTGCTAAAATACAAATCCAAAAAAAATATAAAGCATTTTTTTTCATCAGTTTTGGCCGATTTATTTTCTTCCTCCATATTTTTGGTAGAAAAAAAAATTGCAATCGGCGCTTATTGATTGGTTTGCACAAAAGTTGCAGCATTTACGGATGATGAGAATTAATTTCTGGGGTTTTCTTTTTTTTTTTTCATTTGTTACTAGTAATGGCGGTGAGCTGCGATTTTTAGCGGTACTGCGATATTTCAGCGGACATGTCGGACATTTTTGACACTTTTTTGGAACCATTGGCATTTATACAGCGATCAGAAATTTAAATGTCCACTGATTACTGTATAAATGTCATTGGCAGTGAAGGGGTTAACCTGCAGGGGGTAGTTAAGGGGGTAACTGTGTACCCTAGGCGTGTTCTAACTGTGGGGGGGGGGGGCTGGGCTGGCAGGGGCATAAGAGATCTAAGTGATCCCAGCGACAGGGATCAGTAGATCTCTTATGTCCCCACTGACAGATCGGGGAACTGCCGTGTTTACATCGTTCTTTTTGCTCTGGCTGCTCATCGCGGCTCGCCGTCGGACATTGGGTCCGCCTCCGGAGTGCGGTGGGCACGCGCTCGCCCCCTAGTGGCCACTCCCCAAATCAAAGTTTATTTACGGCGATTCGCTGGACGTGTCCACACTGCCGCAGTAAATATTCTGCACGCGCTGTTGAAGGGGTTAAGTCGTTTTTCCTTTAATTGGGCTCACCTGGCAATCTAATTATCACAGGGGTCCGAGATTCTTTTCAGTGATCAAAAGAGCCCTGACACACAATGCCATCCATGAGTTAAACTGAAAAACAAAATATTTCATCTTTGTGACCCTGAAATAGAATTTGCATAATAATTTGGAACAGGGTGTATGCAGGAGTGAGCCTGATTTTGCACTCCCCAGCTTTAGTAAATTAGCTCCATAGAGTCTGATTGCCCACCGCACTCTCCCAGTACCGCTATAAGTCGCTGATCGCCGCCATTACTGGTATAAAAAACAAAACTCCAGTATATATCCCATAGTTTGTAGACGCGATAACTTTCACACAAACCAATCAATATACGCTTCTTGGGATTCATCTTTTACCAAAGACATGGAGCAGAATACATTTTGACCAAAATTTATGAAGACATGCGATTTTTTTTTTTCTTTTTTTTTTTTATTGGAAATGTTTCGTAGTCAAAAGTAGACAATTTATTTAGTTATTTTTTTCAAATTATGTATCTCTTTTTGTTTATATAATAAAAAAATATAAACCCAGAGGTGATCAAATACCTATGTCAAATGTCAGAGACCGCGCCATTACCAGTCAAAGTAGCACAGTACCGAATAGCGAAAAATGCTCTGGTCATGAAGGGGGGTAAAACTTCCCGGAGCGGAGGTGGATATTTGTATTTGTGATCATATGAGCCATCTTTGCTCAGTCATATGGCCGTGGTGCCCCAGGCGACCTCTCTGTATTGGGGGTGATTTCGGCGTGGTTTGATCTAATCCTGGGTAGTGCCCGTAGTTCACCGGTATATAAAGTGGAATTTGTGTTGTGTAGCGGGCAGACTCCACACTTCAGTACAGCTCACCTCCCCACATAGCGGGGTTCTCCTGAGCTCAGATGTGACCCCCCGCACACTCCTCTACCTGGGTGTCCCCTGACGCTCTCCTGATTAATCCCTCTAATTCTGCAGGCTGTGGCCCCTCTCCCTCCGGAGCGCTGGGGCTCCCACTCTGGGACTGGAGGCATGGTGACCACCCAAGCGTGTCATTGCTGTTCCAGGCAAAAATTAACCCATCATGAGACGGGACCAGAATTCTTTTTTTTTTTTTTAAAGGAACATTGCTAAAAAAAATAAAAAAAAAAAAATAAAAAATTTTGTAAAGCGCCACCATCCCCCAGCGAGCTCGTGTAGCAAAGAAAACGCATACGTAAGTCGCGCCCGCATATGAAAATGGTGTTCAAACCGCACATGTGAGGTAGAGCTGCACGATTCTGGCCAAAATGAGAATCACAATTTTTTTTGCTTAGAATAAAGATCGCGATTCTCGCGGCGTAACATCTCACATATACAAAAGAATTGGGCTAACAGCACTGTTTAGGGTTTTTTTTTTGAAAGTGTAATTTTTCCTATAAAATTGCGTTTGAAAGACCGCTGCGCAAATACCGTGTGACATAAAATATTGCAACAACCGCCATTTTTTTCTCTAGGGTATCTGCTAAAAAAATATATAATGTTTGGGGGTTCCAAGTCATTTTCTAACAGAAAATACTGGATTTTTACTTGTAAGTCACAAATGTCAGAAAAAGATTTAGTGTTTAAATTGTTCTATAGAGTTCATTCCTTTGATAAGGAGAAACATTGAATCTCTTTTGCTTCTTTTATCAGCAATGATCTCAGACTTGGCAATCTGCCCAGATAGGAGAGACTCAAGTTCACTGACTTAGGGCCGGTTCACACAGGGGGCGATCCGACTTGCGGGGGCGACTTTGCTAGGCGATTTGAAAGCAACTTCAGCACGACTTTGGGCAACTTATAGCATGACTTGAGGCGACTTACAACACGACTTCATGCCAGGCGACTTTGCTGTGGCCAATCAGAGAAGGGAGGGAGGGAGTTGCCCTAAAATAAATTCTGTTCTTTTCACTGTGAAGTCGCTTCTGTTTAGATGGGGGATCCAATTTGGAGGCGACTTCCATTGAATTCTATGGGCACAAGTTGGATAGAAGTCGCCTCCAAGTAGTACAGGAATCTCTTGACCTTGCAGTCGGAGCGACTTCAGTAGCGTACATAAAGACGGCTCCCATTCACTTCAATGGGATTTCTTGTGTCATGCGACTTGGGGCGATTGAGGCGACTCAAATTGGATCACTAGCTGCCCCTGTGTGAACCGGGCCTTAGGAAAAGGTTCCTGGGGAGACTACAGGCGACTTGCATTGACTTCTATTACAGTGAAGTCGCGCAGAGTCGCCCCACAAGTCTCCATTAACTGCACTGAAAATTGCGCTAATGCCTGATAGAGATTGCAGAGGGGGGAGAATCGAGATCGTGATTTTATTACGATTAATTGTGCAGCTCTAATGTGAGGTATCGCTGCGATCGTCAGAGCGAGAGCAATAATTCTAGCCCTAGACCTCCTCTGCACCTCTAACCTGGTAACCATTAAAATTTTTTAAAGCGTCGCCTATGGGGATTTTTAAGTACTGGAGTTTGTCGCCATTCTGCGAGTGTGCGCAATTTTCAGACATAACATGTTTGGTATCTATTTACTCAGCGTGCCATCCAAAAAAATTGGGATAACTTTACTGTTGTCTTATTTTTTAACTCAAAAATGTCAATTTTTTCCAAAAAAAAAAATACGCTTGAAAGACCGCTGCGCAAATATGGAGTGACAAAAAGTATTGCAACGATCGCCATTTTATTCTCTAGGGTGTTTGACAAAAAACAATATATAATGTTTGGGGGTTCTAAGTAATTTTCTAGCAAAAAAAATCTGATTTTAACTTGTAAACAACAAATAAAGCGGAGCTCCGCCCACTCACGTTATTTTTTGCCGGCACCCCCCTAGTTAGTATTCATTACACAAATAAAGTAATTGATAGCTTTAAATCCGGGGAGTCTTCCTATTTATTTTGTATTTGCATTGCTGATTTTTTCTTTACTGGGAGTTCCCATCTTAGCTGTGGGCATGTGAAGCCCACTCACACCCTCCTCGAGTCTCTTCCTGGATAAGGTGCATGCTGGGTAACCAGCATGCACCTCTTGATCTCGAGTGTATGTCTTGTTGCCATAACAATGGGCAACAACGGAGGAATTCCCGCTCCGTTGTTATGGCAACATAGATAACGTGTCTCTCCCCTACAAAATCGCATCATTTCCTGTCTGGGAATAACACAATTTTACAGCTCAGGGAAGCCCACTGACTCATGGGAAATGATGACTCACATCTCCCATGAGCCCAGGCGAGGCAGGAAGTGATGCGGAGCGCCGTGGATCAGGAAGTGGAAGATTACAGGGACCACATAGCAACAGGGCACTTAGGGTGATTATAATTTTTTTTTTTTTCCAAAGGTGATTCATCATGCATAGAGGATCTGAAATATATAAAGATGTATTTGTGGGTGGAGCTCCGCTTTAAGTGGTTAAGTGTTGAAATATCTTGTGCCAGGGTAAGGATACTTTTCTTTTTTAGGTGACGGTTATTTTCAGCTTTAATGTGATTTGCAGAGTGCAGTCACATTACAGAGCCTTATCCTTGAAGCTATTTGAATTGAGCCCAATGTGTATAAGGCTGGGTTCACACTAATCCGATTCTCGGACCGTCAGAGCACAAGTCGCATTACGTCACAAAAACAATGATTCCCTATGAGAGCCGTCTTAACTGCTCCGACATGTGTTTTTCAAAGTCGGACCGACTTTGAAAAAGGTTCCTGTACTACTTTTGTCCCACTCTAGCCCATTGAAAGGCATTGCAGTCGGATAAAAGTCGGATCATTGTCTTCACTTATCCGACTTTGGCATGCAAATTGTGCTCTGGGGATCTTAAAGGGGAACTCCACGCCAAATTAAAAAAAAATGGTATGGGGTCCCCCTCCAGGAGCATACCAGGCCCTCTGGTATGGATTTTAAGGGGAACCCCCCCCACGCCGAAAAAACGGTGTGAGGTCCCCCCAAAATCCATACCAAACCCTTATCTGAGCACGCAGCCCGGCAGGCCAGGAAAGGGGGTGGGGACTAGCGAGCGCCCCCTCCTGGACCATACCAGGCCGAGTGCCCTCAACATGGGGAGTATGGGTGCTTTGGGGCAGGTGGGTCTCTGCGCCCCCCACCCCAAAGCACCTTGTCCCCATATTGATGAGGACCTCTTCCCGACAACCCTTGCCTATGAGAGCCATCTTAACTGGTCCGACTTGTGTTTTTCAAAGTCGGACCGACTTTGAAAAAGGTTCCTGTACTACTTTTGTCCCACTTTAGCCCATTTAAAGGCATTGCAGTCGGATCAGTGTCTTCACTTATCCGACTTTGGCAAGCGACTTATGCTCTGGGGATCTTAAAGGGGAACTCCATGCCAAATTTTAAAAAAAAATGGCATGGGGTCCCCCTCCAGGAGCATACCAGGCCCTTCGGTCTGGTATGGATTTTAAGGGGAACCCCCCACGCCGAAAAAACGGTGTGAGGTCCCCCCAAAATCCATATCAAACCCTTATCTGAGCACGCAGCCCGGCAGGCCAGGAAAGGGGGTGGGGACGTGCGAGCGCCCCCTCCTGGACCATATCAGGCCACGTGCCCTCAACATGGGGAGTATGGGTGCTTTGGGGCAGGAGGGGCTCTGCGCCCCCCACCCCAAAGCACCTTGTCCCCATGTTGATGAGGACCTCTTCCCGACAACCCTTGCCAGTGGTTGTCGGGGTCTGCGGGTGGGGACTTATCGGAATCTGGAATCCGTTTTAACAAGGGGGCCCCCAGATGCCGGCCCCCACCACCCCTACATCGTACCCCTACCCATTTACCTGGGGAAAAAAAGTGTACAAAAAAAACACTACACAGCTTTTTAAAATATTTTATCAAATCCGCTCCGGCGTCTTCTCCCCTCTCTGGCTCTTCTTTCTTCGGCTCTTTTGCGGGGTCTTCTATCTTCTGAGGGGTCTTCTTTCTTCTCCTTCTCTGCGGCATCTTCTGCTCTTTTGCCGGTCTTCTCCGCTGTCCTCTTCCCTCTGTTCTTCCTCTCTTCTTCTTCCCATGTTGATACAATGCGATGTCCTTCAGGAATGCCCTCTCCGCTGTGTGCTGTGCCTTATATTGGCATGGGGCGGGGCCACCCACTGACATCACCTGGAGGCTCCGTCCCCGGTGATGCCACCTCCCCACCCCCTTTCCTGGCCTGCGACTTGTGCCCTGGTGATCATGAAGGGGAACTTCACACCATATTTTTAAAAAAAAACCTTGCATGGGGTCCCCTTCCAGGAGCATACCAGACCCTTTGGTATGGATTTTAAGGGGAACCCCATGCCAAAAAAACGGCAAGGGGGCCCCCCCAAAATCCATACCAGACCCTTATCCGAGCACGCAGCCTTGCAGGCCAGGAAAGGGGGTGGGGACGAGTGAGCGCCCCCCTCCTGGACCATACCAGGCCCCGTGCCCTCAACATGGGGAGTATGGGTGCTTCGGGGCAGGGGTGGCTCTGATCCAAAGTAGGATCAAAGTTGGACCGTTTTCTCTTCCGTTCACTGACAGACGCAGCCTTCTTATGACACATGGGGTTATGCTCATCCTACTAGAAGTAGACTAGGCAAAAACAAACAAAAGCGTAGGTTGGCCCCTCCCAGGGGGCCGTCCTCACCTCAGCATATAATCCCCCTGCTCTGCATAGCACATCAGTTTTCTTTTGCCTACTGCAAGGAGTAGACCTGGTTCCCTTTGGGATCTGCGGTCTCCTGAAGATTCATCTGATGAAGACTGCTATCAAGAAGCTGGCTGGTGGTATAGAGGATATCTAGAATCCAAATCTTTCCCCAGTCCGGCCGACACTATGCGAACGCCCTTCGGGGTGCCCACGGCATAGCGCCCGTTCCGTGCGGGCGGCCAGTGGCTAAAACCCACTAGAGCCCAGTGACTAGGTACGCCTGTCCAAGGGCCTGGCCAGCAGCATGCCTCCCCTAGGGGATGGTAAGTCTGCTCCGGTGGCTATCGCTGCGCCCGTCGAGGATTGGTGAGTGGACCCCTCTGCCGCCTTAGGGCGTGGAGAGTGGGCATCTGGGCAGCTTTTGGTGGTAAGCCGGCCGGTGGGGGCTCAGTAGAGGGACATTTTTGGGGTAATACCCTTGTGAGGTTAAGCCTCCGCTCCCCCCTCCCCCCTGCCACTCCCCCCAGCTGCAGTACGGCACTGTTGCACTGACCGTTCGACTCTGCACCAAC
>BLSH010441687.1:352220-368663 GCA_018402905.1 Glandirana rugosa
TCCGGTTGGGCTTCCCTTCGCGGTGTTTGACCATTACGTCTAGAGGGAGACGCTTTGCGTCTTTTGCGACTACTGACTCTGTTTAGCCTTGCACCTCTATACGCAGGAACTATAGGTTCCTGCGGTCTTTAAGGGGAACCGCATTCCGCTGGTGCTGGCTCGCCTACCTAAGGTAGGACTTAGAGAAGCAGAGGTGCTTCGCTAAGTTACGAGAATCTAGGTTTTGACCAGAATGGGGCGGGAAAAACCCATGGTGTTTTTCCAAACTTATTTTAGGCACTTTGGAGAGGTAGGACCCGTGGCCATACATATCTCCACGTTCCGATTTGTCTCAGTCATCAGCGTTTTCTGCGTTTCGCAGAGGGAGATCTGCATTACCAGTTTGTGGCGCTTCCCTTCGGGTTGGCCTCGTCTCCCCGAGTGTTCACCAAGGTGGTGGCCCCGATGTTGGCGCTGCTGAGAGAGAGAGGTATCGCGGTGGTAGCGTACCTCGACGATTTACTGCTGAGGGCAGAGTCGGCTACAGAGAATGTGACAATCACGGTAGCCACGTTGGAGGAGTTCGGTTGGCTGATCAACCTACAAAGGTCATCATTTACTCCGACTTGCAGGCTGGAGTACCTGGGTCTGATTCTGGACACGGTACAAGCAAGGGTGTTTCTAACACCAGGCAAGCTACTGACTCTTCAGACAGCAGTGCGAACCCTGTTGTCACGCCAGTGGTTCTCCTTACGTTTCTGTATGCGAGTATTGGGTCTCATGGTGTCGACATTCGAAGCGGTGCCTTATGCCCAGAGTCATATCCGACTCCTAGAGAGGACAATTCTGTCTCAGTGGGACAAGTCTCCCCTATCCCTAGACAGACGGATCAGGTTGGATCAGCAGGCTCGAGGGTCGCTGATTTGGTGGATTCGGGCTCCGGCCATAAGGTTGGGGAGGAGTTTTCCTCCCCTCAATTGGTCGATAGTGACAACGGATGCCAGCCTGTCAGGGTGGGGAGGAGTCCTGGGACAATCCTCCGTCCAGGGTCATTGGTGAGTACGGGAAGCTCGTCTTCAGATAAATGTACTGGAACTGAGAGTGATCAGGCTTTGCCTG
Organism: Glandirana rugosa; assembly: GCA_018402905.1. NCBI lineage: Eukaryota > Metazoa > Chordata > Amphibia > Anura > Ranidae > Glandirana > Glandirana rugosa. The sequence continues at coordinate 353,319 of BLSH010441687.1, forward strand.
TCTCATTGGACAGAAAGGCTGCGAGGCCGCCCTGTTCGGGTTCAGTCGGACAATGCCACAGCGGTGGCGTATGTGAACCATCAGGGCGGAACAAGAAGCGCAGCAGCAGCCGCAGAGGCGGCTCTGATCCTTCGGTGGGCAGAGCGTCACGTGCCAGCTCTCTCTGCAATCTACATCCCGGGTGTGGAAAATTGGCAGGCGGATTTTCTCAGCCGCCAGACGCTGGATCAGGGAGAGTGGTCCCTACATCCAGAGGTGTTCCACCAGATTTGCTGCAAATGGGGCACCCCAGAAGTGGATCTGATGGCCTTCAGGTACAATCACAAGGTACAGGCCTTCGTGTGCAGAACAAGGGATCCGTTGACGGTTGCCTCGGACGCACTGGTAACGCCCTGGGGTCGGTATCAGCTACTATACATCTTTCCTCCTCTGAAGGTTCTACCGCGCGTTTTGCGCAGGATAGAAGCAGAGGGAATCCCGACAATCCTGGTAGCTCCGGATTGGCCGCGGCGTCCGTGGTACGCCGATATAGTACGGATGGTGACAGATGTTCCATGGCGTCTTCCACTTTGCGAAGACCTGCTGTCTCAGGGACCCATCTTGCACCCGGCTTTACCCTCGCTGGCTTTGACGGCTTGGCTATTGAGGCCCAGGTATTGAGGGATAGGGAAGTCTCGGACTCCGTAATCCCTACTATGGTTAAAGCTCGTAAGAGCACCTCACGTAAGATCTATCATAGGACCTGGAAGGCCTATATTACCTGGTGCGAGGCGGGAGGATGAGATCCCCGCCCTTATAGAGTATCCAGAGTGCTGTCTTTTTTGCAGCAAGGACTGGACAAGAACCTGGCGTTAAGTACGCTTAAAGGGCAGATTTCGGCCCTGGCGGTTCTTTTTCAACGACCATTGGCGTCTCACTCATTGATCCGTACATTTGTACAGGGAGTACGTCATGTCGCCCCTCGGATACGGTCGCCCTTGGCACCGTGGGATTTGAATTTGGTGCTGTCTGTGTTACAGAAACCGCCATATGAAAAGATCAGGGACATTCCCCTACGCTTATTGACGCAGAAGGTGGCTTTTCTGGTGGCTATCACATCCGCCAGGCGGGTGTCAGAGCTGGCAGCTTTGTCCTGCAGGTCACCCTACTTGGTCCTCCATAAGGACAAGGCAGTTCTGCGGCCTTCACCTTCATTTCTTCCGAAGGTGGTTTCTTCCTTTCATTTAAATGAGGATATTGTTCTCCCCTCATTGTGCCCGCACCCGTCACATCCAAAAGAGGGCGAGCTGCATTCTTTGGATGTGGTGAGGGCTTTGCAGGTATATTTAAGTTCTACAGCTTCTTTTAGGAAGTCTGATTCTTTATTTTTGCTGACAGAAGGGTCGCGCAAAGGCTTTGCGGCTTCGTCAGCTACCGTATCACGTTGGATACGGAGGACCGTGACTCATGCATATGAGATTCGGGGTAAGGTTCCCCCGTTTCCAGTCACGGCTCATTCCACCAGGGCAGTTAGTACGTCCTGGGCGTTTAGACATCAGGCTTCGGTGTCCCAGGTGTGCAAGGCTGCTACTTGGGCCTCAGTGCACACGTTTACTAAGTTTTACAAAGTTGATGTTGTAGCATCCTCGGATGCTGCTTTTGGCCGCAAAGTATTACAAGCGGCAGTTTAGGCGCGGTTAGCGCCGCCTGAGAGGGCGTCTTTCTGTTGGGTACATTTGTTATGGTTTGCCCACCCCTTTTGATTGGCACAGCTTTGGGACGTCCCCATGTGTCATAAGAAGGCTGCGTCTGTCAGTGAACGGAAGAGAAAAATTGATTTTTTGTATAACTTACCGTAAAATCCTTTTCTCTGAATTCACTGACAGACGCAGCACCCACCCCTCTGCGTTGGGTTTGTACAGCTTGTTACGAACTGATGTGCTATGCAGAGCAGGGGGATTATATGCTGAGGTGAGGACGGCCCCCTGGGAGGGGCCAACCTACGCTTTTGTTTGTTTTTGCCTAGTCTACTCCTAGTAGGATGAGCATAACCCCATGTGTCATAAGAAGGCTGTGTCTGTCAGTGAACTCAAAGAAAAGGATTTTACGGTAAGTTATACAAAAAATCCATTTTTTTTGTCAGATAGTGTGAATCCAGCCTAGGGGCACAAGTCGCATTACGTCACCAAATCAATGGTTCCCTATGAGAGTCGTCTTAACTGCTCCGACACAAGTCGGTCCGACTTAGAAAAAGGTTCCTGTACTACTTTGGTCCGGCTTTGGTCCTACTTCAGCCCATTGAATACCATTGAAGTCGGATCCTTGTTCTAACCATCCGACTTGTGACATCAGACATGGTGATTACAGCAGCAGTAAAAGGAATTTATCTCACACTGGGATTGTTTTGATTGGTCAAAGGACAAGTCACTCTCTCAAAGTTGGAGCAAAATCTTAGTCGGATGGAAGTGGGACCAAAGTAGGACCGATGTTGCAGGGCAAAGTAGGATTAAAAGTCTGACCGTTTTTGTGTCGGGCAGTGTGAACCCAGCTTTACCGCACACGTGTATAGAGAGGTAATACCTCTATTTAAGATTGGATGAATCAGTGGTCCAATGGGTTTTGAGAAAGCACTCAGGGCAGTGTGAAACATGTCAACCTAATCTGTGTCCCGGCGTTGGTGGTGCATAATAAAATTAGTTATTTCTGATTAAGGATGGGCTCGGGCGTGTTCACAAGTGCACGTGCCCGGGCCCGCCGGGAAGTGAACCCTGCGCTGTGCTAATAAGAGGCAATGAGACATTCCCCTGATCGCTGCAGCCGCACATCGGGAAAATGTCTCATTGCCTGTGATTGGCGCAGTGCAGGGTTCACTACCCAGCGGGCTCGGGCACGTGCACTTGCGAACACGCCTGAGCCCATCCTTATTTCTGATCCGTGGTGGAGTGCAGCTGTTCTTTTGGTTACGTAAAATTGTGTACGCCGGGGGAATGGCGCCAAACTATGGCAAAAAATGGCCTAGTCATGAAGGGGGTAAAACCTTCCGAAGGTCAAGTGGTTAAAATATGTGTGCACAGCCTGCGGGTGTCCAGTGAGACCCGGACACAGGATTGAAGGCTTTGTCCCACCCAAGACTCTTTGAAGCCTGTGGACTCTGATTCCTAATTCGGAATTACAGGACCCAGAAAATACTGAATACCCAGTTTTCACCACTCAGTTACAACGCTCCGGAGCCCCGCTTTCGGCATTAGTGCGAACCTTGTGTTGCTTTTCCCTGTACTAACACAGTGGCAGGGCCTAGCACTGGCACTATACACAGGGAGAAGTCCGTCCTTTCCATTCACAATGTAAATTATTGCATATCGGTCTGCAGCGCCCCGAATGCACAGCAGGAAGCCATATTGTCATATTTTATGGGAAATCTCTGAGCCCAATCAATATTTACTGCGCTGAATGAGAATGGACAGAGAGACGTCAGCATAATATATTGTAATATGGTGTGTGCAGGAATGGATGGGGTAGGCTCTGCATGGACAACCAGGGAAGCTCTCCTATGTGTTCTTTATGTGCCCATCCTCCCATGTGCCCAGGACCATCCTCCCATGTGCCCAGGACCATCCTCCCATGTGCCCAGGACCATCCTCCCATGTGCCCAGGGTCATCCTCCCATGTGCCCAGGGCCATCCTCCCATGTGCCCAGGGCCATCCTCCCATGTGCCCAGGGCCATCCTCCCACGTGCCCAGGGCCATCCTCCCACGTGCCCAGGGCCATCCTCCCACGTGCCCAGGGCCATCCTCCCATGCGCCCAGGGCCATCCTCCCATGCGCCCAGGGCCATCCTCCCATGTGCCCAGGACCACCCTCCATGTGCCCAGGACCACCCTCCCTTATGCTTAGGACTATCTTCCCATGTGCCCAGGACCATCCTCCATGTGCCCAGGACCACCCTCCCTTATGCTTAGGACTATCTTCCCATGTGCCTAGGACCATCCTTCATGTGCTCAGGATCACCATGTACCATCACATTGTACATTCACATCAGTCCCTACCCTCAAGGAGCTTACAATCTAAGGCCCCTATTTACAAAATATTCATTACAAAATTTTACAAAATATTCTCTCCATGTTGACCACCTCTTTTTACGTACACACACGAAATATATACAGCGGATAAAATAAGTATTGAATATGTCATCATATTCTAGGTAAATATACACTATATTACCAAAAGTATTGGGACACCTACTTTTACACGCACATGATGCCATAATACACATGGACCTTGCTTTGTGCACTGGTCCAAATCAATTGGTGGGGGGTTGTTTTTCAGGGGTTGGGCTTGGCCCCTTAGTTCCAGTGAAGGGAACTTTAAGGCGTCAGAATACCAAGACATTTTGGACAATTTCATGCTCCCAACTTTGTGGGAACAGTTTGTGGATGGCCCCTTCCTGTTCCACCATGCGCACCACTGCACAAAGCAAGGTCCATAAAGACATGGATGGGTGAGTTTGGGGTGGAGTAACTTGACTGGCCTGCACAGAGTCCTGACTTCAACCCGATAGAACACCTTTGGGATGAATTAGAGCAGAGACTGTGAGCCAGGCCTTCTTGTCCAACATCAGTGCACTTCTGGAAGAATGGTCAAACATTCCCATAGACACTCCTAAACCTTGTGGACAGCCTTCCCAGAAGAGGTGAAGCTGTTATAGCTGCAAAGGGTGGGCCGACTCAATATTGAACCCTACGGACTAAGACTGGGATGCCATTAAAGTTCATGTGCGTGTAAAGGCAGGCGTCCCAATACTTATGGTAATAAAGGGTACTTTCACCGGTCCAAGCTGGAACAATGTAACTATGCAATAAAATCCATACCTGGAATTCAGCTTTAATGGCAATTCCATATTAATTTTTATGAACAGTATTTTATTCTTTATACTATACATCACTATCTATTTATTATTTTATGTTGTTTTTTTTTTTCTTCAGCCCTGATGAAGGGGATTTTTGATCCTGAAACAAGTTTTTTCCCTCCGGACCTCTTGTTATTTGCAAACAATTCTTATTGAACCGGGTCAGACTAGTGGAGCTCTCATCCTTGTCTTTTTCTTATTATTTCATTATGGAGATGTCTGGGAGGGGAATTTGAAATACTGTGGGGGGGATTCTGCACATAAACCATTCAGCTTCCAGGTTTTATTGTCAAAGCTTATTGAGCAAGCGATCATGCACAGCTGCACTAGATTCTGAGAGCCCCAGTTTTACCACCCCCCCCCCATATATTGCATATAGTGGATGCAGAGAACCCCTTTTAACCACTTAAAGTGGTAGTAAACCCTCCTATCATTTTCAGCCAAGGAAGCCGCCATCTTGGCCTCTGTTTCACCTACAACTGCCATGAAGCTGCACATGTGATCAGCTATGACACCAGCCATTGGATGGTTTGACAGTTTGGTTTAGAGCACAACCAATGGGAGTGTTACATTTCCGGCACGTGCCGGAAATCTAACTGGTTTTTAAACTGTTAAATGGATGCGTTTACTACCGCTTTAAGGACCGAGCCTATTTTTGAGATTCGGTGTTTACAAGTTAAAATCTGGGGGGTTTTTTTGCTATAAAATTACTTAAAACCCCCAAACATTATATATATACAGTGGGGCAAAAAAGTATTTAGTCAGCCACCAATTGTGCAAGTTCTCCCACTTAATAAGATGAGAGAGGCCGGTAATTTTCATCATAGGGACACTTCAATTATGAGAGACAAAATGATGGAAAAAATCCAGAAAATCCCATTGTCTGATTTTTAAAGAATTTATTTGCAAACTATGGTGGAAAATAAGTATTTGGTCAATAACAAAAGTTCATCTCAATACTTTGTTATTTACCCTTTGTTGGCAATGACAGAGGTCAAACGTTTTCTGTAAGTCTCCACAAGGATTTTACCCCCTGTTGCTGGTGGTTTGGCCCATTCCTCCATGCAGATCTCCTCTAGAGCAGTGATGTTTGGGGCTGTCCCTGGGCAACACGGATTTTCAACTCCCTCCAAAGATTTTCTATGGGGTTGAGAACTGGAGACTGGGGCTAGGCCACTCCAGGACCTTGAAATGCTTCTTACGAAGCCACTCCTTTGTTGCCCGGGCGGTGTGTTTGGGATCATTGTCATGCCGAAAGACCCAGCCACGTTTCATCTTCTATGCCCTTGCTGATGGAAGGAGGTTTTTACTCAAAATCTCACGATACATGGCCCCATTCATTCTTTCCTTTACACGGATCAGTAGTCCTGGTCCCTTTGCAGAAAAACAGCCCCAAAGCATGATGTCTCCACCCCCATGCTTCACAGTAGGTATGGTGTTCTTTGGATGCAACTCAGCATTCTTTCTCCTCCAAACACAACAAGTTGAGTTTTTAGCAAAAAGTTCTATTTTGGTTTCATCTGACCATATGACATTCTCCCAATCCTTTCTGTAAGTCTCCACAAGGTTTTTACCCACTGTTGCTGGTAGTTTGGCCCATTCCTACATGCAGATCTCCTCTAGAGCAGTGATGTTTTGGGGCTGTCGCTGGGCAACATGCATTTTCAACTCCCTCCAAAGATTTTCTATGAGGTTGAGATCTGGAGACTGGCTAGGCCACTCCAGGACCTTGAAATGCTTTTTACGAAGCCACTCCTTCGTTGCCCGGGCGGTGTGTTTGGGATCATTGTCATGCTGAAAGGCCCAGCCACGTTTCATCTTCAATGCCCTTGCTGATGGAAGGAGGTTTTTACTCAAAATCTCACGATACATGGCCCCATTCATTCTTTCCTTTACACGGATCAGTCGTCCTGGTCCCTTTGCAGAAAAACAGCCCCAAAGCATGATGTCTCCACCCCCATGCTTCACAGTAGGTATGGTGTTCTTTGGATGCAACTCAACATTCTTTCTCCTCCAAACACGACAAGTTGAGTTTTTACCAAAAAGTTCTATTTTGGTTTCATCTGACCATATGACATTCTCCCAATCCTCCTGGATCACCCAAATGCTCTCTAGCAAACTTCAGATGGGCCCGAACATGTACTGGCTTAAGCAGGGGGACACGTCTGGCACTGCAGGATTTGAGTCCCTGGCTGCGTAGTGTGTTACTGAGGGTAGCCTTTGTTACTTTGGTCCCAGCTCTCTGCAGGTCATTCACTAGGTCCCCCCATGTGGTTCTGGGATTTTTGCTCACCGTTCTTGTGATCATTTTGACCCCACGGGGGGAGATCTTGCGTGGAGCCCCAGATTGAGGGAGATTATCAGTGGTCTTGTATGTCTTCCATTTTCTAATAATTGCTCCCACAGTTGATTTCTTCACACCAAGCTGCTTACCTATTGCAGATTCAGTCTTCCCAGCCTGGTGCAGGTCTACAATTTTGTTTCTGGTGTCCTTTGACAGCTCTTTGGTCATGGTGGAGTTTGGAGTCTGACTGTTTGAGGTTGTGGACAGATTGTGTCTTTTATACTGATAAGGAGTTCAGGTGCCATTAATACAGAGTGGAGGACAGAGGAGCCTCTTAACCGGTTCCACACCGCGCGCAGTATATTTACTACGGTGTGGACGCTTAATCCGAATCACTGTAAATAAGCGCCCGCCGTGCTCCTGAGTGTGCCCGTGGCTCGGGCGGACCCGATGTCTGCCCACAGCTAAAGAACGGGGAACCGCCGATGTAAACACAGCGGTTCCCCACTCTGTTAGTGGGGGCATGAGAGATCTACTGATCCCTGTCACTGGGATCAGTTAGATCTCTCATGCCCATGGTAGCTCAGCCCCCCCCCCCCACAGTTAGAACGCCTAGAGAACACACTTAACCCCTAAATCTCCCCCTGCAGGTTAACCCCTTCACTGCCAATGACATTTATACAGTAATCAGTGGACATTTAAATTTCTGATCGCTATATAAATGTCATTGGTCCCAAAAAGTGTCAAAATGGTCCAACATGTCCGCTGCAATCACAATCGCAAAAAAGAAACTCCGGATAGCCGCACTCCAGTTGAAAGCTTTATTCAATCAAGTCCATGTGGTACAGACAAGGAATAAGTTGCTGACGTGTTTCACGCCCCCCTAAGGGCGTTTAATCATAGCATTGATTAAGCGCCCTTAGGGGGGCGTGAAACGCGTCAGCAACTTATTCCTTGTATGTACCACATGGACTTGATTGAATAAATCTTTCAACTGGAGTGCGGCTATCCGGAGTTTCTCTTTTTTTGCTATTGTGGTTCAAGCACATTTAGCCTGCACCCTCCGGGACTGTGTCTGATTATCTTTTGGAGCCGGGAGGTTTGGAGCTGTCTGTTTCTTTTCACTTTGAATGTCCGCTGCAATATCGCAGTACCGCTAAAAATCGCAGATCGCCACCATTACTAGTAAAAAAAATAAAAACCCCAGAAATTCTCATCATCCGTAAACGCGGCCACTTTTGCGCAAACCAATCAGTTAATGCCAATTGCGTTTTTTTTTTTTTTTGTACCATAAATATGAGGAAGAATATAAATCGGCCAAAACCGATGAAAAAAAATGTTTTTTTATTTTTTTTTGTATTTGTATTTTAGCAAAAAGTAAGAAATGTTGTTTTTTTTTGCAAAATTGTCGCGCTTCTTTTGTTTATAGCGGCGATCAGAAATGACGCAGAGGGGATGAAATACCAACAAAATAAAAGCTCTATTTGTGGGGAAAAAAAGGACGCAAATTTTGTTTGGGTACAACGTTGCACGACCGCGCAATTGTCATCTAAAGCGTCACAGTGCCGAATCGCAAAAAGTACTCTGGTCCTAAAGTGGGAAATCCTTCTGGGGCTGAAGTGGTTAAAGAAGAAGTTACAGGTCTGTGAGACAGAAATCTTGCTTTTTTTGTAGGTGACCAAATACTTATTTTCCACCATAATTTGCAAATAAATTCTTTAAAATCAGACAATGTGATTTTCTGGATTTTTTTTCTCATTGTCTCTCATAGTTGAAGTGTCCCTATGATGAAAATTACCGGCCTCTCTCATCTTTTTAAGTGGGAGAACTTGCACAATTGGTGGCTGACTAAATACTTTTTTGCCCCACTGTATATTTTTTCTAATACCCTAGAGAATAAAATGGCGGTCGTTGCAATACTTTGTCACACCGTTGTAAACAATATAGTAAATCTTGGAGCTGCTGCAGATTGGCAGTTGGATGTGAGGCAGGAGGAGGCTGTTGGAGGTCATTCGTGCTCTGATACAAGCTGCAGATCGGCAGTTGTTCTTTAGAATTGGGGGGGGGGGGGGTGCAGAATTCAGTATAAAGTGCGGATGATCCCACATTTCCTTTCATTCTGGGCCCTCTGATGGAGAAATGACAGCTCAAGCCTGATTGGCAGCTGTCAGTATTTAAATGCCCAGCGCTGCCCCCCCAGCACACAGACTGGGGGTGCATGTCCATCCCTCCCTCCCGGTGTGAATGCTGCACGTTGCTGCTCCTCCTGCGGTTGGATTAGTTAGGATTCCATTCAGTTCCCCCGCTCGGCAGTTAATTGGCAAGTCTCTTGATTTAGCGCCATGTTAGCTCGCTCCTGAAAAATGGCCGGAATAAATCAGCAGCTGACGCCAGAAAATAGATATCATCTCAACATTAACTACATTAATAGTAGCAGCGGCCGAATTAAGAATGCCATAAAGAGGAGGCAGCAAATATAAATTATTCCTCCTCGCTCCGCTCCTCCCCCACTGCTGTATTGTTTCACTGCGATTAACCCCGAGTACTCCTTTGTCACCAAGGACCCCACCGTGTCAGAGCATCCTCCGATTAACCCCCTGAGTAATCCTCTGTCACCAAGAACCTCGCCGTGTCAGAGCGTCCTCCGATTAACCCAGAGTACTCTGTCATGTAGGACCCCACCGTGTCAGAGCATCCACCGATTAACCCCCTGAGTAATCTTCTGTCACCAAGAACCTCGCCGTGTCAGAGCGTCCTCTGATTAACCCCGAGTACTCCTCTATCACTAGGAAGGAATAAAGTTCCAGATAGCCTCGGAATGCTTTTTATTCTTAAGGTTCCATACAGTACAGAACACGAAAAAAATGCAAGCTAACGCGTTTCGCAACCCTTGCTTACGGGTGCTTACTGAGTAAGCACCCGTAAGCAAAGGTTGCGAAACGCGTTAGCTTGCATTTTTTCTTGTTCTGTACTGTATGGAACCTTAAGAAAGAATAAAGAGCATTTTGAGGAGTGCGGCTCTCCGGAACTTTATTCCTTCCTAGCAACTTTGGCATATCTAGTCCGTACCCATAGGACATTAACAAAGGCTACAAGGTAACGGCAGTGGTTGAATTTTGGGGGCACCGCTGAGCAGCTTTACCTATCATATACTCCTCTGTCACCAAGGACCCCACCGTGTGAGAGCATCCTCCGATTAACCCCGGGTACTCCTCTGTCACCAAGGACCCGCCATGTCAGAGCGTCCTCCGATTAACCCCGGGTACTCCTCTGTCACCAAGGACCCCGCCGCATCAGAGTCCTCTGATTAACACCGGGTAGTCCTCAGATGGTGTCAAGCGTGTGTGGCGGCAACCAGGTGAGGAGTACAAAGACAAGTGTGTCTTGCCTACAGTCAAGCATGGTGGTGGGAGGGTCATGGTCTGGGGTTGCATGAGTGCTGCCGGCACTGGGGAGCTACAGCTCATTGAGGGAACCATGAATGCCAACATGTACTGTGACATACTGAAGCAGAGCATGATCCCCTCCCTTCGGAGACTGAACAGAACGACCCCAAACACACCTCCAAGACGACCACTGCCTTGCTAAAGAAGCTGAGGGTAAAGGTGATGGATTGGCCAAGCATCTCCAGACCTAAACCCTATTGAGCATCTGTGGGGCTTCCTCAAATGGAAGGTGGAGGAGCGCAAGATCTCTAACATCCCCCAGCTCCGTGATGTCGTCATGGAGGAGGGGAAGAGGACTCCATTGGCAACCTGTGAAGCTCTGATGAACTCCATGCCCAAGAGGGTTAGGGCAGTGCTGGAAAATAATGGTGGCCACACAAAATATTGACACTTTGGGCCCAATTTGGACATTTTCACTCTTTTGTTGCCAGCGGTTTAGACATTAATGGCTGTGTTGAGTTATTTTGAGGGGACAGCAAATTTACACTGTTATACAAGCTGTACACTCACTACTTTACATTGTAGCAAAGTGTCATTTCTTCAGTGTTGTCACATGAAAATATATAATAAAATATTTACAAAAATGTGAGGGGTGTGCTTACTTTTGTGAGATACTGTATATCTAATTTCACTTCCTCCTTTCCGGCTTTGCATTGGCTCCTAGGAGATCTTAATTGTTTTTTTTTACATTTTCTTCACAACACTGTTGGTGAGATATCAGAGGTCTAACCAGACCCCTGCAGCCTCACTTTTGAGACAGAGAAAGGTACTGAGGAGACACATTTCCTGGTTCCTTTCTGCAGTCTCAGCTGCACTGCAGATGAATGAAGAGGAAACCGAGGCTTTTGTTCATTCATAAACTGAAGCAGTTCACTTAGGAAAGGAAGTCCCCTTCCTCGTTCTCCATCCTGAAGACCCCTTTTGTGCCTACAGCTGCTGCCGGTAGGAGAGGAGATTAGCTGGCTGTGCGGGGGGCACACGGGGGTACGGTTATTATAATGTAATGTATATGGGTGGGTTTTGCTGGGTATCATGGCCGAGTGCTGGACAATTTTATCCACTTCCATAGACAATAGTCTACAATCCGATCCGCTTCCATCTGTTATTCATTCTCAGAGTTTAGTTCGTTTGCCGGTCCATCTCTGCTGTTTGCACAGTCGTCTCTTTTCTTTATTCTGCAGCCTCGCCACCTTTATAAATAGCGTGTTTTGTGTGAGAGGCGGTGCGGCCCCCATAACACAGCTGTAAGTTCACCGTGACACCTGCACACGGACCACTGTGAGACGATGAAGCGGCACGCACGCTGTGTACCTGAGACTTGTCAGGGGCCGGCAGCGTAAACAGTGGCGCGCTAACGAGTTCCATCTCCGTCAGGGCGGGAAAATCATTAACATTTTCTTTTATGGAAAAGGAAAACTTTGGAGGGTGATAATCGGACATTTCCTGCACATCTCCCATTTCTTTCTGAAGGGCAGGCAGCTTTTTTTTTTTTCTTCTGAAAGTATTTAAAGCGGAGTTCCGCCCACATAATTTTTTTTTTCGTTTTTTTTTGCTGGCATCCATCTAGTTAGTATTCATTACATAAATAAAGTAATTGATAGCTTTAAATCCGGTAGTCTCCCTATTTATTTTGTACTTACATTGCTGATTTTTTTCTTTACTGGGAGTTCCCATCTTAACTGTGGGCGTGTGAAGCCCACTCGCACCCTCCTCGAGTCTCTTCCTGGATAAGGTGCATGCTGGGTAACCAGCATGCACCTCTTGATCTCCAAGAGGTGTCTCCAGTGTATATCTTGTTGCCATAACACTGAGGAAGGTCCCGTCCCGTTGTTATGGCAAAATAGATAACAGGTCTCTCCCTCTCAAAATTGCATAATTTCCTGTCTGGAAATAACACGATTACAGCTCAGGGATGCCCACTGACTCATGGGAAAATGATGACTCACATCTCCCATGAGCCCAGGCGAGGCAGGAAGTGATGCGGAGTGCCATGGATCAGGAAGCGGAAGATTACAGGGACCACAAAGCAACAGGGCACTTGGGGTGAGTATAAAATTATTTTTTTCCCCAAAGGTGATTCATCATGCATAGAGGATCTGAAATCTATAAAGATGTATTTGTGGGTGGAACTTCGCTTTAACCACTTCCCGCAGGCAAGGGCGTACATGGACGTTCTCGGGTTTCAGCGGTCATACCAGGATGGTGGGTGCACCTACAGGCATCATCCCGGTATCGATCTTTTCAGCCGGCGCTAACGAATTCCATCTCCGTCAGGGCGGGAAAATCATTAACATTTTCTTTTATAGAAAAGGAAAACTTTGGAGGGTGATAATCAGACATTTCCTGCACATCTCCCATTTCTTTCTGAAGGGTAGGCAGCTTTTCTTTTCTTTTTTTTCATTTTGCAAATATTTAACCACTTCCCGCCGGCAGGGCGTACATGAATGTCCTCGGGTTTCAGTGGCTGTACCGGGATGGTGGTTGCACCTACAGGCATCATCCCTTTATCGATCTTTTCAGCCGGCGATTTTGTACAAGGCAGAAATGATCACTTCTGCGGGTGGCGTAAGGGGGTCCCACCCCTCTGCTGTAGCCGCCACTGCCTCCGATCCCATCGCGGTGGCGTGGCTGGCGGCAGTGGCTGCCCTGTACAGAGAGAGAGAGAAACTGATGTTGTTCCCCTCTCTCTGTAACCCCCGGGACGAGCAGTTTGTCACTTCCAGTTCTGCCCCTTTGTTTACCTGGCCACCAATGGCCAGGTAAATAGCCGATCAGACCGATCTGTGTCTGATCTGCTACCTGGAGAGGCCAGAGGAGAGATTTTGTGTCTAATAGACCCCAGATCTCTCCATAAAGAGGACCTGTCACGGCCCATGCTATCGCAAAGGATGTAGCAATAAAGTTAGTCCAAAAACAAAGTGTAAAAAAAAATATTTTTGTATAAAATAAATTTAAAAAACCCAAAATGTAAAGGGCCCCAGTCCTACCATGCATGCTTACACAAAAATGCGAACGCTTACGTTACTCCGGCACGCATGTGTAAACGGTGATCGCACCACACGTTTGAGGTATTGTCACAAACGTCAGAGCGAGAGCAATAATTCTATCACCAGACCTCCTCTGTAATGCTAAACTGGTAACCTGTAAAGGCCTTTAAAGCGTGGTCTATGGAGAATTTTAAGCACCATGGTTTTCTGCCATTCCACAGGCAGATGCAATTTTAAAGCGTGACATGTTGGGTATCTATTTACTTTAATCATCTTTCACATTATGCAAAATAATTGGGCTAAATTTAGTGTTTTTTTTTTTTTTTTTAATTCATTAAAGTTTTTTTTTTGTCCAAAAAAATTGCATTTGAAAAACCGCTGTGCAAATACCGTGTGACATAAAAATTTGCAGCACCCACCATTTTATTCTATAGGGCCTCTGCTAAAAAAATATATATAACGTTTGGGGGTTCTAAGTAATTTTCTAGCAAAAAAAGGTTATATTTTTACATGTAGGAGCGAAGTGTCATAAATGGCCCGGATGGGAAGTTTTTAATTGAAGTGACAACGCAAGCTCCTCCTTCCAAAACAAAAAGGTGTGCAAAGCCTTTAAGGTATACTAAACACACACTGTTTAACCCCCTTGGAGCCGGCACTTCCCGGCCCTTTAGGGGTTTAGGGTACCGCAAGGCAGGGGCTGGGCTTATGATCATGTGACCGCAGTGATCCTGGCCCTTTAAGGGCTTTAGGATGCCAGGAGGCGGGGCTGGGCTTGGCTTATGATCACGTGACCGCGGTGATCCTGGCCCTATAAGGGGTTTAGGTTGTCGGAAGGCAGAGGCTGGGCTTATGATCACGTGACCTCTACGATTAGCTGTCACAGCGGTCTGATAAACGGAAAGCTCCTGATCGCAAGTAACTGTGTCGGGAGTATGCAGGGCGCGCGCTTTTGGCACAGCTGTATTTACACTAATGAACACAAATATGCGGCCCCTTAGTCCCAAGGCCCACCCGCCAAAAGGCCGCATATTTGCGTGTGGCCGGCGCCAAGGGGTTCATTTTCATTGCCCCTCCTTCACTGTATGTGGATGATGGCTTTGTAATTTTAAAAAATGTAAAAAAATAAAATCGAAGTACCTTTTTCCTAATTGATATTCACCGGTCACATGACCCAGCTCTCTCCCGGCCTGTCTGCAGGGAAACATAAGCAGGAGGAGCTTCTTGTCCTCTGCCTGCTGGTAACATGTTTAACCACAACAGTACCGGGCACGAAAACCCCCTTCCTGTCCAGGCCATTTTTCAGCTTTCAGCGCTATCACACTTTGAATGACAATTACTCAGTCATGCAACACGGTACCCATATGAAATTTGCGTCCTTTTTTTCACACAAATAGAGCTTTCTTTTGGTGGTATTTAATCACTAGGAGGGGGTTTATTTTTTGTGCTATAAATAAAAAAAGATTGAAATTTTTTTGAAAAAATGCCTTTTTCTTTGTTTCGGTCATAAAATTTTGCAAATTAGTAATTTTTCTTTGTAAATTTTGGCCAAAATTTATACTGCTACCTATCTTTGGTAAAAATAACCCAAATTAGTGTATATTATTTGGTCCTTGTGAAAGTTATAGAGTCTACAAGCTATGGTGCCAATCATTGAAAATTGATCAGATCTGATCACACCTGATATACTGACAGCCTATCTCATTTCTTGAGACCCTAACAAGCCAGGAAAGTAAAATTACCCCC
>BLSH010441687.1:370638-385216 GCA_018402905.1 Glandirana rugosa
AGCCGACACTAGATGAAGTGTCGGCTAGTGTATGTCACATTTGTCTCGCCATTGAGTGACAATGGTCGAGAAGAGAGGAGTGTGTCTCAGGTCACACTCCTCTCTTCACGGTCACTGACGGGTGATGGGTGACAGGTGCTCTTTATGATGGCAGTCTGTTGACAGGTACACTTTATGATGACCGGTACCCTTTATGGGGGCATATGTGGTGACTGTTAGGGTGACAGGTGCATTGGGGGGGGCAGGGGGGGTCAGTATCAGTGTGCTTTTACATTACAGATCAGTAACTCACTGATCCCAGCTCTTCTCTCCTCACACTGGACTCTGTGTGAGGAGAGAAGAGCTGGTAACAGTGAGTTACCGCTCTGTTTACACTGTATGTGATCGGCTGTGAAGTAGATCACAGCCGATCACAAGGTATCAGCCGCCGGCCGTCACAGCCGATCACGTGGTGAACAGCCATAACCAATGGCTGTTCACCCCTGTCGGTGTAGCGGCGTATCCTGGGGACACGCCGACACCGACAGAGCCGGGATGCGCGCGCCCGATCGCGCGCAATCCCGGCTTAAAGGGAGGACGTCATATGACGTCCACCCGCTGGGAGAGCAGGACCGCTCCGCCGTCATTTGACGGTGGGCGGTCCTGAGGCGGTTAAAATAAAAATTAAAAAAAAACAGCCTTTGGAATACAGAGTAAAAATAAATACTAAATATCAGTGAACTGTTTTAAATCATCATACAAATATATATTTGAAATCAAATCTTGATTATTTTTCACAATGACATGGTGTGGGCGGATTTCTGCCAGTCACAGGCTGTGTCATGCTCCTCCAGCATGTGTCTTAGAATAACAGGGAGGTGAAGCCTCCATGAATTTACATTGTGGTTAGCTGGTTAGTGAGCATGGAGGAGGAGGGAGGGAGTGATCCTTGCTGTTTGTTCACTAAGGTTCTCTAACAAACATCGGAGGGCTTCACAGAACGGCTGCATTTATACTGAGATTAAATCACACACAGGTGGACTCTATTTACTAATTAGGTGACTTCTGAAGGCAATTGGTTCCACTAGATTTTAGTTAGGGGTATCAGAGTAAAGGGGGCTGAATACAAATGCCCCCCACACTTTTCACAGATTTATTTGTATCATTTATCATTTTCCTTCCACTTCACAATTATGAGCCACTTTGTGTTGGTCTATCACATAAAATCCAATAAAAATACATTTACACTTTTGGTTGTAACATGACAACATGTGGGACGTGGGGTGTGTTCTCAGGAGGAGATAAAAAGCTTCATACTGGGACACAGCGGCGGCTGGTGTATAAGGGGCGCTTGGGCGCCTCCTCCCCGCCGCTGACATGAAGGAAAAAAAAAAAGTCAGCCCGGCCCCCTTGCGGGAGGCGCCGGTATATTGACTTTTCTTTCCCCCCCCCCGACTCCTTACTGTCAGCTGACAGAAGTAGTGAGCCGATTGGTCAGTCATAAAAGACTATGTGTGTGCACTGAATAGGCGCACACACATAGTCTGACTGCCCCCTGAGCCATCAGAGCCAATGACTCTCTGTCATTGGATGATGTGGGCGGGACTATGGCGGATGTGCTGGCTGCGTGATTACTCAGACAGGCGAGGCACTTCGCCTGGACTTCTGCATACCACTCCACTGTCAGCATGCTCTCCGCAAGCGCTGCCTCTGCACACGATCAGCCCTGTCTCCGCATGCCGATCTCTGCACAGCCCTGCCAGCCTGCCTATTAAATGGTGTAAGCGCGGGACCTGTCTGACTTCGGGGTGGGGGGGTGCCGCCGCGGGCCCCTATCTGTGACCCTGTATACTCCTATCTGGTGACTGTATACCCCTATCTGGGACTCTGTATACTGCTATATGGTGACTCTGTATACTGCTATCTGGGGCTCTGTATACTGCAATATGGTGCTCTGTATACTGCTATGTGGGGCTCTGTATACTGCGATATGGTGACTCTGTATACTGCTATATGGTGACTCTGTATACTGCTATATGGTGACTTTGTATACTGCTATGTGGTGGCTCTGTATACTGTGATATGGTAACTCTGCATACTGCTATATGGTGACTCTGCATACTGCTATATGGTGACTCTATATACTGCGATATGGTGCTCTGTATACTGCTATCTGGGACCCTGTATACTGCTATCTGGGACTCTGTATACTGCTATATGGTGACCCTGTATACTGCTATATGGTGACTCTGTATACTGCGATATGGTGACTCTGTATACTGCTATCTGGGACTCTGTATACTGCTATATGGTCACCCTGTATACTGCTATCTGGTGCTCTGTATACTGCGGTATGGTGACTCTGTATACTGCTATCTGGGACTCTGTATACTGCTATATGGTGACTCTGTATACTGCTATATGGTGACTCTGTATACTGCTATATGGTGACTCTGTATACTGCGATATGGTGACTCTGTATACTGCTATCTGGGGCTCTGTATACTGCTATATGGCGCTCTGTAAGTGTATACTCCTATCTGGTGACTCTGCATACACCTATCTGGTGACTCTGTATACACCTATCTGGTGACTCTGTATACACCTATCTGGTGACTCTGTATACTCCTATCTGGTGACTCTGCATACACCTATCTGGTGACTCTGTATACACCTATCTGGTGACTCTGTATACTCCTATCTGGTGACTCTGTATACACCTATCTGGTGACTCTGTATACACCTATCTGGTGACTCTGCATACTCCTATCTGGTGACTCTGCATACACCTATCTGGTGACTCTGCATACTCCTATCTGGTGACTCTGCATACACCTATCTGGTGACTCTGTATACTCCTATCTGGTGACTCTGTATACACCTATCTGGTGACTCTGTATACTCCTATCTGGTGACTCTGTATACTCCTATCTGGTGACTCTGCATACACCTATCTGGTGACTCTGTATACACCTATCTGGTGACTCTGTATACTCCTATCTGGTGGCTCTGTATACTGCTATCTGGTGACTCTGTATACACCTATCTGGTGACTCTGTATACTCCTATCTGGTGACTCTGCATACACATATCTGGTGACTCTGTATACACCTATCTGGTGACTCTGTATACTCCTATCTGGTGACTCTGCATACACCTATCCGGTGACTCTGTATACACCTATCTGGTGACTCTGTATACACCTATCTGGTGACTCTGTATACACCTATCTGGTGACTCTGTATACTCCTATCTGGTGACTCTGCATACACCTATCTGGTGACTCTGTATACACCTATCTGGTGACTCTGTATACTCCTATCTGGTGGCTCTGTATACTGCTATCTGGTGACTCTGCATACACCTATCTGGTGACTCTGCATACACCTATCTGGTGACTCTGTATACACCTATCTGGTGACTCTGTATACTCCTATCTGGTGGCTCTGTATACTGCTATCTGGTGACTCTGTATACACCTATCTGGTGACTCTGTATACACCTATCTGGTGACTCTGTATACTGCTATCTGGTGACTCTGTATACTGCTATATGGTGCTCTGTATACTCCTATCTGGTGACTCTGTATACACCTATCTGGTGACTCTGTATACACCTATCTGGTGACTCTGTATACTCCTATCTGGTGACTCTGCATACACCTATCTGGTGACTCTGCATACACCTATCTGGTGACTCTGTATACTCCTATCTGGTGACTCTGTATACACCTATCTGGTGATGCTGGGCTGTATACTCCTGACACAAGGGGTGGAAACTATAAAGGGTGGGGCTTATGAGAAGTGGGAGGGGTCAAAAAGAAGTATGGGGTCTGGCACCCCCCCCATCCTAAAATTTCACCAGCCGCCACTACTGGGACACTTGGCTACACTGGGTGATCCGACTTGCGGGGCGACTCAGTGCGACTTGCAAGCTACTTCTGTAATAATAGAAGTCAATGTAAGTTGCCTGAAGTCTCCCCAGGAACCTTTTTCTAAGTCAGAGTGACTTGAGTCTCTCCTATCTGGGCAAACTGCCAAGTCTGAGATCATTGCTGATAAAAGAAGCAAAGAGATTCAATGTTTCTCCTTATTAAAGGAATGACCTCCCGTGTGTAGAGTAGCTGTTTAACCATTTAAAGACTCAGGCCCCTTTCACACTTATGCGAGTTGTCCTGTGATTTGGAACTGCAAAGTCGCATGACAAGTCGTTCCTCCATTATTTCCAATGAGTACCGTTCATATCTGTATGACTTTCAAGCCGTGCCGACTTCACCGTATTCCCTGCTTTACTTTGGCCCAACTTTGATGCAACTTGAGGTCCATAGACTTCAATGTTAAACCCTCAGGCTGCATTCACACAGGAGCGACCCGACTTGTGTACCGAGCCTCCCATTCATTCAGAAACAGAAGTATAGTAAAAACAGTTTACAATGCTTCAGTTATGAATGAACCAATTGGTACCAATCACTGACTCTGTCCATTCACAAAAGGCAGGAGCCGGTAAATGACAAATTTACCGACCCGTTCCCATCTCTCCATCATGACTCATCTTCTACAGGAGGGGGGAAGACAGCAGCTCTGTGGGGGGACCAGGGAAGCACACAGGGACCCTGGGAACAGCAGAAGACAAGTAACCTGGATAGAGGAGGCAGCATATAGAGGAACCAATCTCCTGCATTAGGAGGAAAATGGAGGAGATAGGTTCCTCTAAATGCCGCCCCCACTATCCCTCCTATTCAGGTGTACAAGGGGAGGAACACAGGGGGCCCCCTGGAGCAAGGGGCCCGGTTGCAATTGCAACCCCTGTAGTTACGCCCCTGCGCTGTAGCATGAATACTTTTTTCCAAGGCGCTGTAGGTAGAATATATTGGCCTCGTGGGTAGTAAAGCCCACACGTTGCACAGTTTTTGACTGGCAGGCAGGTGTTCTGACATATTAAACAGTCTCTGTGTCTGGTGTCATGGGGATCACATTGTGATTTTTGTTCTCTGTGCCATGAACAGAGAGTGCAATGCCAGCAGGACCTCCTCTCTGAGTGACAGGTACTCTTTATCTACTGAAATACAAAAACAATTCCTCTGCTATTACCGGCACGGAAGGATAACTGTGTCCTCATTAACCCTTCGGACCCTCGGCCGGTGTGTGGAATAGAGCGTGTGCCACGTCTGGATTAATATCTGTGAGAGCGCGGTCCTGTGCAGGGAGAGCGGGTCAAGGACGGCGGTGGGGGGGTGACCTCTGCTTTAATTCTTACTCAGAATTTCACTCTTCAACATACAGAGTCTATTACCGGCAATCGCTTCCCAATTCCGCGCCGCAGCCGAGAGGTTAGAGGCTCCGTGTTTTTAATCTGGCTGGAAACGAGACGTCTCCTGCGCCGATTTATAACGTGTCTTTCAAAATGTCATTTTGGTCACATAAAGCAGAGAAAGCCGCCGCGTCCCACCGCAGGAAATAGCCAAACGCTCCGTCCACATTCCTTCCCTGCCCTTGCTTCATCTCTGTATCTTTTCTCCAAAATTCAGAATACAAACCTATCTCCTCTGTATAATAATCTTATATCTGGAGAGCAGTGATGTAACCCCTGTATAATATATCTCAGACTGTATATGGGGAGTGGTGATGTCGTTGACTTTTTTGGACACCACCCATGGTGGAAGAAACCAGCCACTGCCACTAATTTAAATTTGGCGCCATTTTTCCCCTTCCGTATCCCGCACTGCTGCACAGGTCCAGGCCGCTAGTACACCTACACTGCCTCTATCTAATGGGGACAGTACCAGCAGTACTCCTGTGGGCTTACCCTTGTATAACATGACAGATTGTTGGTGCAAGTGGAATGGGTCAGGGGGCCTTGCCAGCCCAGAATTCAGCTAAACAACTTTAAGGGGTCTGCAGCATTTCCCCTAATGGTCCTTATCCTGATAGTCCTCACCACTATCCCCAGTCTAGGTCACTCTTGGAGCCGGTCTTGTTTGGTGACTGGCCTCTTCCTATAAAAAATATCTTTGCTCAGAAATAAGAGGGTCCTAAAGAAACAGATCCATCCTTGTCATGGACCCAGTCATTTCCTGTTTTAAGAAGTCCTTTAGACCCCATAAACACTATTAGATTTTCTGCAGATTTTTCCTTCAGATTTACCAAAACCATGTAGGCAAGGGCCTGCCTGATTGCATACAAATTGAAACGCTTAAGGTTTGACCTCATATTGTATGGTTTTGATAAATCTGAAGGAAAAAATCTGCAGAAAATCTGTATGGGGTCTAAGAGTCTTTGTTGAGGATGTCCCTGATTTCAAGGACCCTCCAGATAAGAGGTTAGGAACCCTCTTCAAGGCACTATTTTCTTTGGATGGTCCTGCTTTGCACCCTACTGCATATTTATCCCTCAGACCTCAGCTCTTTGGACCAAAAACATGGCTTGGGACCCTGGGTCCATTCTTTCGGATCCATCTGTCCTCCATCAGCTAGGGCTCATGCTCATAGCCTGGCTCTATTGTGTGAATTGGTTACCAGATACTCTTCACCAAATGTCCGGGACATGCCTCCTTTTGCCTTTGGCTTAAGTTTTAGTCTGTGGAACTTCCCTGCAAGAAACGCCTTGTGCCAATGTCTCTTGAAGGACACTGCTAATTTGGTGGCTCTTTGGACACTTACATCAAAGTCATAGAAGATAACAGCATCCTTTTACCCCCAGAAGAAGAAGGCAGATTTCAAATCCAGCTCACAGATTTGCCATAAGGCCTGGACTTCTAAACCTGCTGTCCAGTGGTTCTCACAGGGGGGTCATTGCCCCGGTTCCAGAAAGGCAGAGGATTTAATGGGTTCTACTCCAACCTGTAGGAGGCAGGCATTGGCACTTTCTGAATCTGAAGATTCTCCTTTGGAATTAAAAATTCCAGGTCAGTCACCATTTCTCTTCAGCCAGGGGGGGCCCTCTGGCCCCTTTGAACATCAAAGGTGCCTACTTTTTCATCCCTTTCTTCCCACTGCACCAATGTTACCTATGCTTTGATGCGCTCTCAGTGTATCCCCATTGTGGGTTAGCTAGATAACCTGCTCCTCAAGGAACAGTCAGTCCAGGCCTTGTCAGACGATGTGTCCGTATCTGTTCAGAGACACGGATAGATTCTAAATCTCCAGAGGTCCATTCTGGAACTAGCCCACCACTTACAGTTTCTGGACTTGATTCTAGACAGGGCCCAGCCGAAGGTTTTCTCCCCCTGGACAATTTTCTGGTCCTCTTCTTGGACTTCACGGTTCAAGAGATGTCCCACCATTCACTTTTGCATGAGGGTCTTGGGCCTAATGGTATCATTCTTTGAAATACTATTGAAAACCCAGTCTCGCTCCAGACCATATCAACCCATATTCTGGCTTTTTGGGACAAGCAGCTTCAAGTTTTTGGATCATCCCATTTGCCTGACCATGAAAACCATGATTATCCAAACGTGGAGGATTTCAAGCCTGGCGCTGGAATTTGGGATATCTGTTCTGCATGCTCATGCAGGACGCCAGCCTGTCAGGCTGTGGTTGAGCAATTGATGCCCTCCTCATACAGGGCAGGTGACGGGTCCTCCGGTAGTGAGAGGGTTTGTGCTCTGACTCCCTCCCTAGCTGTCCGTCTCCTCTGGTCACTGGGAGCAGACTAGCGTTATGAAGATCTGAGGCCTGATCACTAGGTACAGGAAGGAAAGAGTTAACTGTGGGCGAGGTGTTACCCCCACATGCATGGGCACAGTACACCCCACCCACAAGCCTTAAATACAATCCTTTGGCCTTAAATACAATAGAAGGTTAAATTATGACTTTAGATGTTCTGTTCCAGAGACTGCTTGCCTCTCACTCATTGGCAAAAGCTTTTGTAGAGGGTGTCGCTCACATTCTTCCTTCCCAGTGACACCATAAAACCTTGGTTCTGCTGGTTCTTCAGAACCCGCCCTTCCAGCCAGGGGTATCTCTCTGTTTTTTAGACCTCACAAGGTTGCCTTCCTTGTTGTTATCACCCCTGCAAGATGTGTCTCAGAGTTATCAGCCTTATCCTGTAGGGAGCCC
The DNA here is from genome assembly GCA_018402905.1 of Glandirana rugosa. Taxonomy (NCBI): domain Eukaryota; kingdom Metazoa; phylum Chordata; class Amphibia; order Anura; family Ranidae; genus Glandirana; species Glandirana rugosa. Next base: position 378,674 of record BLSH010441687.1, read on the forward strand.
TTCCTTGTATTACACAGGGATGAGGTTGTGTTGCAGCCTTCCCAAGATGGTTTCCTCCTGCACTTTAGCCAAGACATTGTTCTTTTCTCCTCATCTCCTCTTTCAAAACATTTCGGGTAGATTCTCTCATTCTACCTCCATAATTACTTTTTAAGACATTTGGATTTACTCTTCATTGTTCCTGAGGATCCCTGTAGGAGGCATCTTCTGCTTCTTGTTCCCCTTTTGCTGGGTGGGCAAGTCATCATTCCAGCCTATAAGTCTGAAGGATAAGGTTCCTCCCTTTTCCAGATTGCAAGGCTGCCCCCTGCCGGGCAGTTTGCAGGTTTGTCAAGTTTTACCAGGTGGATGTTCAATCCTCTTCTGATGCCAGTTTCAGGGGTTGGGTGCTTCAGGCTGCTCTCTTGAGTTTCAAGCCCTATGTTTCCCCATTTGTTACATGGGACTATTGCCATATGCTTGCTGTGCTGCCTATTCCTCAGTTGCATGGTCTAAAATCTGGCCATACACTAGCAAGATTTGGTTCGTAATTTTTTGCTTGAAGTGATTGTAAAGTCTCCTCTTTTTTTTTTTTTTTTAAGTAACAAACACGTTATACTTACCTCCTCTGTGCAGTTGGTTTTGCACAGGGCAGCCTGGATCCTCCTCTTCTTGGGTCCCTCTTTGGTGCTCCTGGCCCCTCCCTCCTGTCGTGTGTCCCCTCAGCCAGCAGCTTGCTATGGGGGCACCTGAGCTGAGTCAGAGCTCCATGTATCCATTCAGACACAGAGCCCCATTCCCGCACCCTCCCCCCTGATTGGCTGATTGACTTTGATTTAAAGCCAAGGGAGGCAATGATGCCGCTGCTGTGTCTCAGCCAATCTGGACGAGCATCTGGGACAGCTAAGACACTCCTGGACATCGCTGCAGAGATAAGGGGCTCAGGTAAGTGATTGGGGGGGGGGGAGTGCAGGGGAGTCTGCCACACACAGAAGATTTTTTATCTTAATGCATAGAATGCACCTTCTGCCTTTACAACCCCATTAAGAATATTTTTTGATTTTATAATTGTTATCAGTCAAATCAACATTAATTTTTGACCACAGTGTTGAGAACATTTGAAGAAAGGGGATGGAAGATTTTTCTCGAAGGAACACATTTCTAACAGTACATGTCGTGTTCATCCAGGAAAGTGCATTGACTTAAAAATCGAATGTTAAAAGCGCATACATTTTTAGGTAGTTGAACAAATTTTTGCACGAAAATCTACGAGTGTATGGCCAGCTTAGGATTCTGTGATCTGTAATGTTTGTAAGTTTAAGTGGTTATACCAGGATGATACCTGCAGCTATCATCCTGGTATCAAATTTTCAGCAAATACAACAGCCAATGCTCTTATATGTAGAAGGGATTTGAGTGGCTTTACAGCCACTGGATATCATCTACAGGTGGTGGAAGGAAGTCCTCCAGGTGCTTTGGAGGGCAGAGGAGACATCTGGGGGTCTAATAGACCCCAGATAACAGTGCCATGATACTATGTGAGTGTAGTCCATCGGCGGTTCCTCTCACCTCCCCCATCTAATTTCCCCCTCCCTTCTACTATACTATTCTATGTTCTTGGTTTTCCATATTATGAAATGTTGCAGTATGTTGACTGGGCAAGCCCCCCCAGGGCCAAAGTTGCCCCATACTGGCTCCCCTGGAAAACAATCTCATATAGTGTAAATACTGTCATTTACCTGCTGATTTTATGACCGACAAGCTTATACTGTGTATTTTCACCAGCTGCCCATCTAGACGTGTTCTTGACGTTTCTTTTGTTATTTCAGTGTTCCTGCAGGGACATCTTTCCGATTGTACTGTACTGTTTAAACATTAAATCCTAAATAAAATCATATTTGAAAAAAAAGACCCCAAATATCCTTATAAAGAAGAGTTATGTGAGGTATCGCTGCAGGCGTTAGAGTGAGAGCAATAATTCTAGCACTAGACCTCCTGTGTAACTCCAAACTGGTAACCTGTATAGACTTAAAGCGTCACCTATGGAGATTTTTAGCTACAGTAGTTTGGCGCCATTCCACTGATATACACAATTTTAAATCATGTTCGGTATCTATTTACTCGGCGTAACATCATCTTTTATACTTTACCAAAAAATTGAGTACTATATAGTGTTTGTGTTTACTAAAATTCATTGTGTATTTGTGTTATTACATGGCTTTTCCATCAAAATCAATAATGTAACCATCAGTCCCTCCCCTCATGCCAGGGTACTCGGTGTAATCCTGGACTCTGACCGGTCCTTTCAGCCCCAAATTCAATCATTGTCAAAAGTTTGTAGACTTCACCTCCGTAACATTTCTAAAATTCACCCCTTTCTAACAAATGAAACCACCAAGCTCCTCATTCACTCCCTTGACTATTACAACTCCCTTCTCATTGGCCTCCCTCTCCATAGTCTATCCCCCTCTTCAGTCTATCATGAATGCTGCTGCCAGAATTACCCACCTTACCAAGCGCTCAGTGTCCGCCACCCCTCTTCTCCAATCCCTACATTGGCTCCTCATCGTCCAGCGAATAAAATTCAAAATACTAACCACAACATACAAAGCCATTCACAGCTCTGCCCCGAGCTCCATCACCAATCTTGTCTCCAAATATCACCTAAACCCTCCTCTCCGTTCCTCCCAAGACCTCCTACTCTTAAGCTCCCATGTCTCCTCCTCCCATGCTCGTCTCCAGGATTTCTCCAGAGCCTCTCCCATTCTCTGGAACTCTCTACCTCAACCTGTCCGTCTATCTCCTTCTCTTGCTACCTTCAGGCAATCCCTGAAAACTCATCTCTTCAGGGAAGCCAATCACACCTCCAACTAATCTTTTACCATTTCCATCAGCTCGCTCCCCACAGTTACAACCTTTTGTACCACCTGCCTCACCCTATTAGATTGTAAGCTCTTCTGAGCAGGGCCATCTTGATCCTCTTGTATTTTAACTGTATTGTCTCCCTTTTACATTGTAAAGCGCTGCGTAAACTGTTAGCGCAACATAAATCCTGTATAATAAAAATAATTATTAAAAAAAATGCATTTGAAAAACCATGTGATGTAAAAAAATGCAACACCCACCATTTTATTCTCTAGGGCACAGGTGTCAGACAGGCAGCCCTCCAGCTGTTGCAGAACTACAAATCCCATGAGGCATTTCAAGGCTGACAGTTACAAGCATTACTCCCACAGGCAGAGGCATGATGGGACTTGTAGTTTCGCAACAGCTGGAGGGCCGCCAGTTTGATACCCCTGCTCTAGGGCATCTGCTTAAAAGAAATCTATAATGCTTGGGACTTTAAGTAATTTTCTGTAAAAAAAAAAAAATGTTGATTTTTACCTACATGTGAGAAGTGTGAGAATGGGCCTGGGATAATTCACTTCTTACAAAACTGAGGCTTGCTGGGAGTGCGAAGGGTTATGCTATGGCTATCCTTACAGTGTTGCTTGTAAATGTCCTGAAGGTGGCCGCATAACCCCTAGCGTGAGACCTTGTCTGGTCCTGTAATGAACCCCAAGAAAAGGTCTTTACAGGTAAGTCAAGAATCCTATTTTTAGGCAGTCATCGTTCATCACCTCACAAACAAAAGCTCCTTCCTGCGTTCGGAGGCCTCTCCAACCCGCCTTGCTGCCACTGATGAACAGGGGAAGTCCAGAAACACTGTAGCAAAGACACAAAGAGACAACGTCGCACTGGCCTAGCGCATTATCCTCAGGTTTTAAATTTATTAAAAAGTTAAAAACACACTCACAAGCGAGCTGTAAAACCAAGCATGTCATGCATTGCAAAATCCTTTGCGTCCATTGCCACATGTACTATGCAGTTGGCATCTCACACAAAGAAAAGATGGTTAACGCGTTTCATGGTATAAACCTCTTCTTCAGAGCTGATGGGCTCTGAACTGCATAGTACATGTGGCAATGAACGCGAAGGATTTTGCAATTCATGACATGCTTGGTTTTACAGCTCGCTTGTGAGTGTGTTTTTAACTTTTGAATAAATTTAAAACCTGAGGATAATGCGCTAGCCCAGTGCGCCGTTGTGTCTTTGCTACAGTTGTTCATCGCCTGTAGGAAAGCAAAGGTAGAGACAACACGGAGGAGATGGTCAGGGGTAGACGGGACCCCAGAGAATCTGCAGCCCTAATCCTCCTCATTCTACATCTTTCTGCCCAAAATGACCATCACGTTTAGGTGGAGCTCTTTCTATACTCCGATGGGGACCGAGAAGTCAGCATTTCCAGATCTTCTCAGACTGAATCCCATTATAACAGACACTGTGCCCTACGCTTCCAATTCATTCTGATGTTTTGTCATAATTTAAAATTAATGATGTATGCAAAAAAATATATAGTTCTGTGAGCGATATTACCAGCAAACAATGAGGAGTCTGTCGGAACTGCGAGCAACAGTGCGATGGTATAGCGGTGCCGACTTTAACCCCTCACATGCCACCTATTGTATCTTGCGGTTTCTGCCACAGTTCAGGAAGATGTTTCCTTGTATTCGGCATGAACCGCATTGTCTTCCTTTATCGTGTGTGCAGCCGTGTCAGGACACCTGGCCGATTCAACTGCCAAGACACCTGGGGTCAGGTGACCGATGCCCACCGCTAAGGTTTGCGAAGCCCACTGCTAAGGTTGTGGACCTATAGCTGACTGCTGCTAATGAGCTCCGGCTGGTACGGGTAGACGGGCCCCTGGAGCACTGACACTGAAACACAGGGAGCTAGTGCATCGGTTTCCCCAGGGCGGGGAGTCTAATGGTGGCCATACACTGTACGAAAAATCGGCCGAACGAGTTTTCGAAAAACGAACACACAGTCGATTGAGCAAACGATTTTGCCATCATGTAATGACCGAAATTTGATCGAGAAATCACTTAACTGACACAAATGAATCCGTTTTTAGTTTGTTTTGTCACATAAGCCCCCCAATGCAAACTGTTCGGGCGAGAAACACATTAACCTTTCAATTTAGTGTCCGTTCGGTCGAAATTTTCCAAACCTTTCCTTCGATTTATTGGCTCAAAAACGGCACAACCAATTTTCGATGTGTGCCCATCAACTGGACGATAAACGATCAAACGATTCAAATGACAGATTTTCAACGATTTTTTTTTTAGTGTATGGCCAGCATAAGAGCCAGTAGGTATTCACCAGAGCCTCTGGTGTTGAGCATGGATTTGGCTGCAACAGGATCCAGGCCACGGCCCCCGGGGTCCCCTAGCTAACACTCGGCTGGCTACCGGTGGAAGAGAGGAAGCAGCAGTGCAGGAACAGCCAAAGTTCAGGGCCAAAGCAGACAGGGACAGACGGCAGAGCATGCAAAGGTCGGGGTATCAAGCAGACAGGAGAAACCGAGAACAAGCCGAAGGTCGGGGTATCAAACAGGCAGGGATAGTCGGAACAAGCCAAAAGTCTGTAAATGGAAATGGACGCCAGGAACAACCACACACGAAGCCAAACACACACAACATTGATCGGCAAGGAGGCTTTGCAGCACATGGTCTTAAATAGTGTTTGCTAAATTGGAGGCTGGGGTGGAGTTCACTGAGAGGAGATTACTTAGCCCACAGCTGGTGATGAGAACGGCCTTTAGGCTGACACAACCAAGAGGCAAGTAAACAGACAGGACATGAATGGCTATGGGTTCATTACATCAACAATATATGTGTAACCAGTTCCAGTCCAGACCAAGATTGACATTCCTCTCCTCCATGTAAAAAATCAACATTTTTTTTTCTTTTGCTAGAAAACTACTTAGAACTCCCAAATATTATCCATTTTTAAAGCATGGTGGGTGTTACATATTTTTATATCACATGATATTTGCGCAGTGTTTTTTCAAATGAACATTTTGAAAAAAGTGCACTTTGGTGAATTTTATTACATAAAAGCACAATATAATACCCAATTGTTTGGTGAAATTAAAAAAAATGATGTTACCACAAGTAAATAGATACCAAACATGTCACACTTTAAATTTGTGAACCCCCGTGGTACAGCACCAAATGACAGTACTTAAAAATCTCCATAGGCGGCGCTTTAAAAGCCTTTAAAGGTTACCAGTATAGAGTTACAGAGGAGGTCAGGCACTAAAATTATTGCTGTCACTCTGAAGTTTGTGGTGATACCTCACAAGCGGGGTGTGATTGCTGTTTTACACATACGGCTCAACCCCCCCCCCTTCTTTCTCACACTCTCCCCCCATTTTCTCCCTCTCTAGCCCCCCACCACCTCCGCCACCACCACCACCTTTCTCTACCTCATTCCCATTATCTCTATTTCTTTCTTTCTCCCCCTGTCCTTCATTCTCTCTCTATTTCCCTTCCCCCCCACACACTTTTTTCTCTCTCCCCCCAACTCCTCCCCTCTCTCCCCCCTTCCCCCACCTCCTCCCCTCTCTCTCCCCTTCCCCCACCTCCTCCCCTCTCTCTCCCCTTCCCCCACCTCCTCCTCTCTCTCCCCTCTTCCCCCCACCTCCTCCCCTCTCTCTCCCCTTCCCCCCACCTCCTCCCC
>BLSH010441687.1:387022-398363 GCA_018402905.1 Glandirana rugosa
TCTCTCTTTCCCTCCCATTCGATCTCTCACTCTCTTCCTCCCCCCTATTCTCCCTCCTTCTCATACATTCAGGGTATATTGCAGTATATTCCTCCCGCTGTCACATCAGTGTACATTGTGGGGACGCGCGGTCTCTCACAGAGGGTAATTTGGGGGTTTCCCGTGTGTTAGAAATGGGATTGATATTCTGGTTGATGGCTCCTATTACCGGGGACTGTCCCTCCATCCCCTCTGTGTGCGGCTTTCATTACCAACACTAAACCCCCTTCCCCTCCTCTATCCTCCCTGACAGTCGTCTTCCTGATCGGGGTTGCCTGGATGACAAGACGAGGAGTAAAGGGCTCGTTCCTTCCCTCCGTCTCCTCATCCATCTCATTGGTGTGATAAGGAGGTCACATGGGACGTGGGGTGACAACATTCACTGATGGTGTCACCTGTAGAAGATCCTCCATGTAAGGTGCAGGGAAGGGTTCTTTCCCTTTTTTTCCCCCCTCCGCTCTGTACAGGGACAGCAGTGCCAGGTTCATGGGGGTTTGTACCACCTTCTCATTGAGCTTGGTGTTTCATTGTTAGTGCAATGTGCCAGTGTTGCCAACCTACCAGATTGAAAATTACTGACCCGACACCCAAAATTTACTGGCACAGCCAAGTTTTTACTGTCATTTCCAAAGGTTACAAAATTACAATTTTAAGTTCAAATTTCAGTATTTAGGCATCAAACAATTTGATTTAACCACTTGCCGACCGCCAACCGCAGGTTCACGGTGACAAAATGGCTCTGCTAGGCAAATCGCCGTCATATGACGGCAGCTGCCAGATCACGCACTGTGAGCGCGCGCCCACTGTGTCCGAGGGGGGGGCAGGGAGCGGGTGCGGCGGACTCGATCTCCGCCAGCTACACGCGATGCCCCCCCAGAGTGAAAGAACGGAGGTCGGTGTAAGTAAACACGGATCTCCATTCTGTGAGGGGGGATGGGCTCCGATCACGGCCTTCCTCTATATGGTAGCCGTGATCACTCCCCTTCCCCAGCCAGGGCAGCCCCCAATACAGTTAGAACACACTGAGGGAACACAGTTAACCCTTAGAGCGCCCCCCCAGGTTAACCCCTTCACTGCCAATGGCATTTACACAGTAATCGGCGCATTTTTATAGCACTGATCGCTGTATAAATGCCAATGGTCCCAAAAAAGTGTCAAAATGGTCCGACATGTCCGCCCCAATATCGCAGTACCGCTAAAAATCGCAGATCGCCACCATTACTAGTAAAAAAATAAAAATAAAACCCCAGAAATTAATTCTCATCATCCGTAAACGCGGCAACTTCTGCGCAAACCAATCAATAGACGCCGATTGCGATTTTTTTTTTATCACAGATATGAGGAAGAATATAAATCAGCCAAAACCGTTGAAAAAAAATTTTTTTTTTTTTATTTGTATTTTAGCAAAAAGTAAGACATTTGTTTTATTTTTTGCAAATTTTGTTTGGCTACAACGTCGCACGACCGCGCAATTGTCAGTTAAAGCGACGCAGTGCCAAATTGCAAAAAGTGCTCTGGTCCTAAAGTGTGAAATCCTTCCGGGGCTGAAGTGGTTAAGGTCGATGTTAAGGCAGCAAACATATTTCTTATTTTATTTTTGATATCGTAAATCCCCTCCTGAGCCACAGTGACAGTCTCTCTCCACTCCAGTTGGCCCTTTTAGTTCACTCCCTTCCAAAGGGCTCCCTTGCACCATGACGTCATACAATAAGCTCAGGCACCACCTCCACCAGACCCGGCTCCTGACCGGAACTACGCATGCGCAGTTCCAAGCCGAGCATCACAGCCATATTTTTTAGTGGCAACCTTTTCCTGTCACTGGCATTTACTGGCAAGAGAAAAGAGGCCATTTTTTACTGTCTACTAGTAAAAATACTGACGGTTGGCAACACTGCCATGTGCACTTACTGCTGAACCCCCCCCCCCTTGTATGGCATTGTGGACTCCCCCTGTACACCAGCTGAAATCTCCATTCAGTCTGTCAAGGGGTTGTGCCAGCACTGCTATGATTGTGGGAAGAATCGAAAGATAATCAAGGAACAGATTTATAAACTACTGAATGTGACTTTTCACCAAATATTCACTGGCGGTGAATCAGTCATCTAAAAAAAATGTACGCCTGAAACCTTCACTGGCAGTGGACCTTCACCATTAACCACTTCAGCCCCGGAAGGATTTCCCACTTTAGGACCAGAGCACTTTTTGAGATTCGGGACTGCGTCGCTTTAACTGACAATTGCGCGGTCGTGCGACGTTGTACCCAAACTAAATTGGCGTCCTTTTTTTCCCAGAAATAGAGCTTTCTTTTGGTGGTATTTGATCCCCTCTGCGCCATTTCTGATCGCCGCTATAAACAAAAAAAGAGCAACAATTTAGCAAAAAAAAAAAAAACACCAATATTTCTAAAATACAAATCCAAAAATAACCTTTTTTTTTTTTTCATCGGTTTTGGCCTATTTATATTCTTCCTCATATTTTTGGCAAAAAAAATCTCAATCGGCGTTTATTGATTGGCTTGCGCAAAAGTTGCTGTGTTTACAAACCATGGGAATTAATTTCTGGCGTTTTTTACAATTTTTTTTTTTTACTGGTAATGGCGGCGATCTGCGATTTTTAGCGGGACTGTGATATTGCGGCGGACATGTCGGACATTTTTGACACATTTTTGGGACCAATGACATTTATACAGCGATCAGAAATTTAAATATCCACTGATTACTGTATAAATGTCATTGGCAGTGAAGGGGTTAACCTGCAGGGGGCAGTGAAGGGGATAACTGTGTTCCCTAGGCGTGTTCTAACTGTGGGGGGGGCTGGGCTGCCAGGGGCGCCAGAGATCTAACTGATGCCAGTGACAGGAATCAGATCTCTTACATGCCGCCTGACAGAGCGGGGAACCGCTGTGTTTGCATCGGCGGTTCCCTGTTTTTCTTCTGTGGAAAGCAATCGCGGCTCGCTGGCAGACATCGGGTCCGCCCGAGCCGGGGGCACACTCCTGCAGAGTGCAACGTGCTGCCCGCTAGCTGCGGTTCGCGGGACGCTGCCACTCTGCAGAAGTAAATGTACACGAGACGGTCGCAAACCGGTCAAAGTGAATGCTCCGCTTCCTCCCTCTCTCACAATTGGATATATTTCTTTTATTTGTGACATTCTCAATGAGAATGACATTTTTTGTCCCCTCCCCCCTCTGTGTGCACATACACTATATTACTAAAAGTATTGGGACGCCTGCCTTTACACGCACATTTATAACAGCTTCACCTCTTCTGGGAAGGCCGTCCACAAGGTTTAGGAGTGTCTATGGGAATGTTTGACTGTTCTTCCAGAAGTTGTGAGGTCAGGCACTGATGTTGGATGAGAAGGCCTGGCTCACAGTCTTCACTCTAATTCATCCCAAAGCTGTTCTATTGGGTTGAGGTCAGGACAGTCAGGTTCCTCCACCCCAAACTCTCTCATCCATGTCTTTATGGACCTTGCTTTGTGCACTGGTCCAATGTTGGAATGGGAAGGGGCCATCCCCAAACTCTTCCCACAAAGTTGGGAGCATGAAATTGTCCAAAAAGTGTTTGCTCTTTTTATATCATAATGACAGCAGAAACTTCCCAAATGACCCTGATCAAAAGTTTACATACCCTGGTGATTTTGGCCTGATAACCTGCACAAAAGTTGACACAAAGGGGTTTGAATGGCTATTAAAGGTAACCATCCTCACCTGTGATCTGTTTGCTTGCAATTAGTGTGTGTGTATAAAAGGTCAATGCGTTTCTGGACTCCTGACAGACCCTTGCATCTGAAACCTTAGTTGGTCTACCGTCCTGACCGTGGTTTGGTTTCACAGGTGAGGATGTTTGATTCCCAGACAGAACTATCTTGTCCCCTGATGAAGGCTATGACTCTGAAACATGTTGAGATCACTGTGTTCACTTTAATGTGGTTACAAATCTGTGCAATTCGTTTATATAGGGTACTGCAGTCTATGTATTGTGATTTTTGCAGTGTAATGTATTGCATTTTATACTCTTGAACCTTTGTACAACTATTATTCTCTTTTTAAATACCTTTATAAAATAAAAATACAATTTTTTTTTTTACTCCTTCTTACTATTTCCTGCCTATAAAGTCCAAGGGGGTTCTCAATTGAGGCTATAGCCATCTGTGCTCATCCTCTGTATTTGTTTGTACATAAATTACGCACGTTGGCAGTAGCTTTTCTCCCACAATTTTTTGTTTCCAATCATATTTATATTATCATCATTTTTGGATTACTAATATTACTAATTTATTACTTCTACATTTCTATTTCTTTTTCTCCTTCCTTGTATTTGATTTTGTTCTTCGGCCCTCTGAGCTACGAGGTATATTCCCTTTACCTTTACATCTTTTATGTAATGTCAGCCATGATGAAGGAAGGTTGAGCTACAGCCGAAACGCGTTGTCTTTGAAAACAATGTATCATTGGAATAAACATATATTTGGACTTGAATCTTATAGAGTAACATTTCTCAGTTCCATATTCACTCATCCCGCCCGGTGTCTGTCTCCTCAGGGTGCTCCTGTTGAACCGGTGGCGTCAGCTGTCCCACGTCCGGAGAACCCATCCTCAGCAGAGATGGAAGAAGAGTCTCCGCTGCATCGAAGGCGCCATCTACCAAGTCTCTGCCAACAAACTCTCCAAGGCGTGGAGCCCCGGTGCTACCAGCAAGTCGACTCTCAAAACCGGTGAGTCACATGACTTGACAGCAGAAAAATAGACGCAGATAGCGTTTGAATCTGAACTCCAGGCAGGAGAGGATTCACCTGCCATAGGATTTGTATTTCTGCACATCCGGTTCTGAGGTTTGCACAGCTCTGTCACACAGCAAAGTCCTGTCTGTCAGGGTTAGGAGACCGGATTTGCAGGTCACTTAGGGCTCTTTCACACATGCGGTCCGTTTGGGTCCGCCTGTCAGTTTTTCAGGCAGACCCAAACGGACGCTCCATTGTGCTCTATGGAGCGGCGGATATCAGCAGTGACACCCGATCCGCTCCGATCCGCCAGAAACAGATGGATGGAAGCCCTATTTTCCATCCGGCCTGGCGGATCGGATGAGACGGTCCGCGCTCATCCGATTCTCCATAGAGGAGAATGGAGCTCTGACAGGTCAGTCTCTGCACTAAGTGCAGAGACTGTCCTGTCATCCGTCGGCTCAGCGGGGATCAACGGGTGGATCCCCGCTGAGCAGCGGAGCCCGTCAAAACGGGCTCCGCATGTGTGAAAGGACCCTAATACTTATAGGTCTATTTGCTCCTCCGGTCTGTGATTGGACGGTGCAAAGTGATCAGCTCTTGATTAGAAAATACAACGACCCTTCTCTGCCAAGAGGGGTGGGTTTGGGTAAGCAGGACTTTGTATTTGCCACCGAGAAATCACACAAAACATAAATTAAAATACCGATTTTTTATTACATGCTTATAAAAATCACAAATAAGACAAAAAACATAATTTTAAATCACAGGGTTCATGTATATGACCAACATGATAGTATTTGACATCTAGAGCTGACGCGTTTCACAAGAAACCCAGCTCCTCGGGATCCACGCCTTTTATGTATACAATCAATAAGGTATTCTCTCTGCGGTGAAACATGCACAGTACAAATAGATGAAATCCAGCGCTAAAAGTTCCTCAAGGTGGCAAGCAATCATGTGGGAAGGATGAGGTGACCGGATGTGCGCTGCCCTCCTCGGACGGGGGATCCGAAAGGTACTTCGAGAGAGAGAGAAAGGAAGGCGCACGCACCTAGTGCATTACCAAAAATAATTTATTCCAAATGTGTATAAAAAAGGGGGGTACTCACAAAAACACAGGACATGGTGAAATGAAGACACAAGGCAGGTTTTAAAACTGACGCGTTTCTGGGGCGCACCCCCTTCCTCAGAGCTTCCTCAGGGGGCGCACCCCCTACACTCGCCAGAGAGAATACCTTAAGAGAGAGAGAAAGGAAGGCACACGCACCTAGTGCATTACCAAAAATAATATATTCCAAATGTGTATAAAAAAGGGGGTACTCACAAAAACACAGGGCATAATGAAATGAAGGCACAAGGCAGGTTTAAAGGCTGACGCGTTTCGGGGGCGCACCCCCTTCCTCAGAGCTTCCTCAGGGGGCGCACCCCCTACACTCGCCAGAGAGAATACCTTAAGAGAGAGAGAAAGGAAGGCGCACGCACCTAGTGCATTACCAAAAATAATATATTCCAAATGTGTATAAAAAAGGGGGTACTCACAAAAACACAGGGCATGGTGAAATGAAGGCACAAGGCAGGTTTAAAGGCTGACGTGTTTTGGGGGCGCACCCCCTTCCTCAGAGCTTCTGAGGAAGCTCTGAGGAAGGGGGTGCGCCCCCTGAGGAAGCTCTGAGGAAGGGGGTGCGCCCCCGAAACGCGTCAGCTTTAAAACCTGCCTTGTGCCTTCATTTCACCATGTCCTGTTTTTTTGTGAGTACCCCCTTTTTTATACACATTTGGAATATATTATTTTTGGTAATGCACTAGGTGCGTGCGCCTTCCTTTCTCTCTCTCTTAAGGTATTCTCTCTGGCGAGTGTCCCTCTTCTAATAGGACATTCGGTGCTTATAAAGAACCCCACAAATAGTCAAAATTTAAACAAAAAAAAAATCAACTATTTGTGAAACGCGTCTGTCCTGGGCGCAAATACCATCCTATTGGTCATATACACGAACCCTGTTTTTAAATTGTTTGTAACCTCTTACACATGCATACACAGGAAAGGTTTTGGACTCCCCTGGTAGTAATTTTTTTCTAATGTGCGGGAAAACCCACGTGCGCACATTTGGCTGGAGAAACCTGCGCATGCTCAGATGTGCCCCTGGGGCATTTAGTGGGAAGGCCCACTTTAAAGTAGTTGTAAACCCTTTAAGATAACCAGTGAAGGGACTGGCCTCAGGTGATACACACAGAGGAAACAAATCCTCATACATAATTTGTACCTGTTTATCTGCAGTCTCCTCTCCTCTACATCCTTTCATAGTCCAGAATTTATACAACTTGTCTGAGCCCATTTGAAAAAAAAAATAAAATAAAAACAGGAAGAGAAAGCAAACAAAATGGAGGAAAAAAAGCATCTGGAATGCACCAAAAAAATAATATAAAAAAAAACGCACCAGACCCCAGTACAGTAAAAAAAAAAACAAAAAAAACAGGAAAAAGAAAAATTAAAAGAGGAAAAAATGCACCTGCAACGCATCAAAAAAGCATACTAAAAACGCACCAAACTCCAGTACAGTGAAAAAAAAACCATGACGAGGAAGGAAAGAAAAAAGAGGGAAAAAGGGCATCTGGAATGCATCAAAAATGCAAAAAAAAAAAAAATGCAGCAAACACCGGCCCATTAAAAAAAAAAAATTAGGAAGAAAGGAGAGTGAGAAAGAGAGCAAAAACAGCACCTGGAGCGCATGAAAAATGCAGCAAACCCCAGCCCATTGAAAAGAAAAAAATAAACAGGAAGAGAAAGGAGAGCGAGAAAGAGAGCAAAAAAAGCACCGGTCTGTGATTGGACGGTGCAAAGTGATCAGCTCTTAGAAAATACAACGACCCTTCTCTGCCAAGAGCGGCGGGAGGTGGGTAAGCAGGACTTTGTATTTGCCATTGAGAAATCACACAAAACAAAAATTAAAATGCCGATCTTTTATTACATGCTTATAAAAATCACAAATAAGACAAAGAACATCATTTAAAATGTATCTGACCAACATGATCGTATTTGACATCTGGAACCGACGCGTTTCACAAAAAGCACCTGCAATGCATCAAAAAAGCATAAAAAACGCACCAGAATCCAGTACAGTGAAAATATAAAAACATGAAGAGGGAGGAAAGAAAAAAGGGGGAAAAAAGCACCTGGAATGCATCGAAAATGCATAAAAAACTCACCAAACCCCAGCCCATTGACAAAAAAAAAAACAGGAAGAGGAAGGAAAGAAAAAAGGGGAAAAAAGCACCTGGAATGCATCAAAAATTGATAAAAAACTCACCAAACCTCTGCCCATTGACAAAAAAAAAACAGGAAGAGGAAGGAAAGAAAAAAGGGGAAAAAAGCACCTGGAATGCATCAAAAATAAAAATGCACCAAACCTCAGCCCATTGACAAAAAAACAGGAAGAGAAAGGAGAGCGAGAAAGAGAGCGAAAAAAAAAAAACCCCACCTGGAACGCATGAAAAACGCACCAGACCCCAACACAGTGGGAAAAAAAAAACAGAGTAAGAAAGCAAAAAGGAGAACAAAGCATCTGGAATGCACCAAAAATGCATAAAAAACGCACCAGACTCCAGTACAGCGAGAAAAAAACACGAAGCAGAAGGAAAGAAAAAAGGGAGAAAAATCACCTGGAACGTAACAAAAACGCACCAGACTCCAGCACAGTGGAAGTAAAAAAACGGAAGAGGAGGGAAGGAAAAAAAATGCATGGAATGCATAAAAAATAAATAAATAAAATTCACCAAGAAGAATAATTAAAGGTGGAAAAAAAGCACCTGCAACGCATCCAAAAACGCAGCAGCCTCCAGTACAGTGGAAAAAAAACAGAAGGAGGAAAAAAGCATCTGGAATGCACCAAAAACGCATAAAAAAATGCACCGGAATGCATAAAAAGCAGAAACTCACCCAGAAGGGCGTTTTTGGGGTGTGAAGTAGCCCGTCTACACACCCCTTGTATACTGCAGGGCAGGGAACGCCTCGGACACTTCTGATTGGCCGAGTACAGATGGCGGGATCGCTCAGATGGGTTCTAGACTAGGAAGCGAGAGGGTGCGGCAGGCGGCTGATTTGTGTCAGACGTTTGTGAACTGCACAGTTGCCAGGATTTACAGTAAGTAGATGGTGACCCTGGATGATGCCTGAACAAAGATGGCGCCGTTGTTTTGGAGAGGAATTGAAGGCATTGTCAGGGGTAATGTTATACTGACACATAGTTCAGCAGACTCGCCCACAACATGGAGAATATACGTGATGACCGGTTCTCGGTGTTATGGCAACCAGTGTGCTGTGCTCTCCTTGTATCCGCTGGCTGCACTTTGTCCGGTGTAAATAAAGAAGTCTGGCACATCAGAGAGCGCGGCTCGCTATCATGGCGGGGGGGTCACGGGCTCGTCTGCCGGCTGAATCTGGCATGGCTGATCGCTCTCACCGGTGACATGACAGGCTGACAGGTAACACCACCCCCTCCCCCTCCCCAACACACGACAGATGGGGCAGAGTCCTCACCAGCCGGCTGACTGACAGCTCCTGCCAGAGGAGAGGCCGCGCACGCACCATCAAATGCGACTCACTCACTCCGCGAGACGCCCGGCTGGCAGGTGAGTGACTGCGACAAACGCTCGCCACCTGGCAAACCACGCGCGCCTGTCGCTCCCGCAGCCCTCCGCGCCATGCTTCCCCGTCGCTGTCTTGTTTTTCTCGTGATTTATGTCGCTTTAACATCCATCCGATGCCGGGATTTACAGCACAGCAGATTGTGCGAAGTGCTTGCACTCTAATATTTTGTGGATGTGGGGTAAAGATCCGCATCGAACGAATGCCGCCGGGTCTGAGAGTCGCCAATCATTAAAAGGGAAGTCCGCTTTTATCCTTCATATATCCGGTCATTTAGTGGGATCGCGTGCACCTGGTAATGCAGGGTCAGAAATGGCGGTTCTCTGGTTTTATTACCAAAATAAAAGTCGGTTTTGGCATAAAAGATGAAAATAAACCAAAAAAATCAATTCTGCAATTAAAATTTGGTAATTTAGTTTATAAAATGTATCAGATTTTTGTACCATTCCGTGTTCTAAGCTGAGTGGATATTGTAACATAGTTAGATTGTTCCAGCTTTGACCAATGTAACGGAATGTACCATACGTGTGGGGGATCCCTCTAGGTTACACACAAGGCCCAGGGGCCCAATCCAGCCCTCCAAACCATTTCATGTGGCCCTCATACCTCCCCTGCAGCTGCGGCGCCCCCTCATCTCCACCTTGCCTCAACAGACAGCAGAGAGGACGACAGAACTCCTCCATCAGACCCTGCGCTTCTCCATGCCGCCATAAAGAGGCTCGTCTCTGCCTCCCACATCTAAGCAGTCAGCAGCAGAGAGGAGGACAGAACTTCTCCACCAGATCCTGAGCTTCCCTGTGCAGCCATGAAGAGTCTAGTATCTGCCTCCCCATCTAAGCAGGCGGCAGCAGAGAGGAGGACAGAACTCCTCCACCAGATCCTGCGCTTCTCCATGCCGCTATGAAGAGACTCGTCTCTGCCTCCCACATCTCAGCAGTCAGCAGCAGAGAGGAGGACAGAATTCTCCTCCAGATCCTGAGCTTCCCTGTGCAGCCACGAAGAGGCTAGTCTCTGCCTCCCACATCTCAGCAGTCAGCAGCAGAGAGGAGAACAGAACTTCTCCACCAGATCCTGCGCTTCTCCATGCCACCATGAAGAGGCTCGTCTCTGCCTCACTCATCTCAGCAGCAGAGAGGACAGAACTCCTCCACCAGATCCTGAGCTTCCCTGTGCAGCCATGGACAGTCTAGTATCTGACTCCCCCATCTAAGCAGTCGGCAGCAAAGAGGAGGACAAAGCTCCTCCATCAGACCCTGTGCCTCTCCATGCAGCCATGAAGAGGCTCACCTCTGCCTCATTCATCTCAGCAGTCAGCAGCAGAGAGGAGAACAGAACTCCTCCACCAGATCCTGTGCTTCTCCGTGCAGCCATGGAAAGGCTCGTCTCTGCCTCCTCCATCTAACCAGTCGGCAGCATATAGGACAGAACGCCTGCACCAGACGTTGTGCTTCTCCGTGCAGCCATATAGAGGCTCATCTCTGCCTCCCCCACCTAAGCAGTCGGCAGCAGAGAGGAGGACAGAACTCCTCCACCAGATCCTGCGCTTCTCCGTGCAGCCATACAGAGGCTCGTCTCTGCCTCCCCCATCTAAGCAGTCGGCAGCAGAGAGGACAGAACTTCTCCATCAGACCCTACGCTTCTCCAAGCAGCCATGGAGAGGCTCATCTCTGCCTCCCCCATTTAAGCAAGTCGACAGCAGAGAGGAGGACAGAACTCCTCCACCAGACCTTGCACTTCCCCATGGAGAGGCTCGTCTCTGCCTCCCCCATCTCAGCAGTCGGCAGCAGAAGGGAAAACAAACTCCTCCACCAGATCCTGAGTTTCCCTGTGCAGCTGCGGAGAGGCTCGATTCTCTTACCCCCCCCCCCCTGTACAGCTGCAGCACCCCCTCATCTCTGCCTCCCCTGGTCTCAGCATTCAGCTGACTCCAAT
>BLSH010441687.1:409381-429330 GCA_018402905.1 Glandirana rugosa
GTCGTTGGAAGACGTGTGACGACTGTGAGTGTACCACGTGTGTCGGAGGATGACCTGTGACGACTGTGAGTGTACCACGTGTGTCGGTGGATGACCTGTGACTGTGTGCACCATGTGAGTGTCAGCAGTGTGCAGAAGGTTGCTGTGTGCACCATGTGAGTGTCAGCAGTGTGCAGTAGGTGGCTGTGTGCACCACGTGAATGTCAGCAGTGTCCAGTAGGTGGCTGTGTGCACCACGTGAGTGTCAGCAGTGTGCAGTAGGTGGCTGTGTGCACCATGTGAATGTCAGCAGTGTCCAGTAGGACACCATCTGATCTGTATAAATGGTCTTTTATAGGTTTCTGCGAGGCACCTGCAAACTGACGGATGGGACCTGCCCTTTTTCTCATAAAGTATCAAAAGACAAGGTGAGTAGTTATAGCACTACCTCTTCATATTAATCTCATGTCTTCAAGATGCTCCTCCCATCACCACACCCCTTCACATTGATCTCATCCCTTCCAGATGCTCCTCCAATCACCACACCTCTTCACATAAATCTCATCCCTTCCAGATGCTCCTCCCATCATTACACACCTTCACATTTACTGTATCTCCTCCCACCCCTTCACATTAATCCCATCCCTTCCAGCTGCTCCTGCCATCACCACACTCATTACATTTACTGTATTTCCACCTTCTAGATGCCCCTCCCATCATCACACCTCTTCACATTTTACTGTATCTCCTCCCTTCTAGATACCCCTCCCACCTCCACACACCTTCACATTAATCTCATTTCTTCTAGATACTCCTCCCATCACCACACCCCTTCACATTAATCTCATCCCTTCCAGATACCCCTTCCATCTCCACACCCCTTCACATTAATCTCCTCCCTTCCAGATGCTCCTCTCATCACCACACCTCTTCACATTAATCTCCTCCCTTCCAGATGCTCCCCCCATCACCACACCTGTTCACATTAATCTCCTGTCTTATAGATGCTCCTCCCACCTCCAAACCCCTTCAAATTTATCTCATCTTTTCTAGATGCTCCTCCCATTTCCACACCCCTTCACATATATTTCATCCCTTCCAGATGCTCCTACCATCACCACACCTCTTCACATTAATCTCCTCCCTTCCAGATGCTCCTCCCATCACCACACCTCTTCACATTAATCTCCTCCCTTCCAGATGCTCAACCCATCACCACACCTCTTCACATTAATCTACTCCCTTATAGATGCTCCTCCCATCACCACACCTCTTCACATTAATCTACTCCCTTATAGATGCTCCTCCCATCTCCACACCCCTTCACATATATTTCATCCCTTCCAGATGCTTTTCCCATCGCCACACCTCTTCACATTAATCTCCTCCCTTCCAGATGCTCTTCACATTAATCTCCTCCCTTCCAGATGCTCCTCCCATCATCACACCTCTTCACATTAATCTCCTCCCTTCCAGATGCTCTTCCCATCACCACACCTCTTCACATTAATCTCCTCCCTTCCAGATGCTCCTCCCATTACCACACCTTTTCAAATTAATCTCCTCCCTTCCAGGTGCTCTTCCCATCACTGCACCCCTTCACATTTATCTCATCCCTTCCAGATGCTCCTCCCACCTCCACACCCCTTCACATTTATCTCATCCCTTCCAGCTGCTCCTGTCATCACCACACCACACTCATTACATTTACTGTATTTCCTCCATTCTAGATGCCCCTCCCATCTCCACACACCTTCACATTAATCCCATCCTTTCCAGATACTCCTTCCATCTCCACACCCCTTCACATATATCTCATCCCCTCCAGATGCTCCTCCCATCACCACACCTCTTCACTTTAATCTCCTCCCTTCCAGATGCTCCTCCCACCACCACACTCCTTCACATTAATCTCCTCCCTTCTAGATGCTCCTCCCATCACCACACCTCTTTACATTAATCTCCTCCCTTCTAGATACTCCTCCCATCTCCACACCCCTTCATATATATCTCCTCCCTTCCAGATGCTCCTCTCATCACCACACCTCTTCACATTAATCTCCTCCCTTCCAGATGCTCCTCCCATCACCACACCTCTTCACATTAATCTCCTCCCTTATAGATGCTCGTCCCATCTCCACACCCCTTCACATATATTTCATCCCTTCCAGATGCTTTTCCCATCACCACACCTCTTCACATGAATCTCATCCCTTCTAGATGCTCCTCACACCACCACACTCCTTCACATATATCTCCTCCCTTCCAGATGCTCCTCTCATCACCACACCTCTTCACATTAATCTCCTCCCTTCCAAATGCTCAACCCATCACCACACCTCTTCACATTAATCTCCTCCCTTATAGATGCTCCTCCCATCTCCACACCCCTTCACATATATTTCATCCCTTCCAGATGCTTTTCCCATCACCACACCTCTTCACATTAATCTCCTCCCTTCCAAATGCTCAACCCATCACCACACCTCTTCACATTAATCTCCTCCCTTATAGATGCTCCTCCCATCTCCACACCCCTTCACATATATTTCATCCCTTCCAGATGCTTTTCCCATCACCACACCTCTTCACATGAATCTCCTCCCTTCTAGATGCTCCTCACACCACCACACTCCTTCACATTAATCTCATCCCTTCTAGATGCTCCTCCCATCACCACACCTCTTCACATTAATCTCCTCCCTTCCAGATGTTCCTCCCACCGCCACACCCCTTCACATTTATCTCATCCCTTCTAGATGATCCTCACACCACCACACTCCTTCACATTAATCTCATCCCTTCTAGATGCTCCTCCCATCACCGCACCTCTTCACATTAATCTCCTCCCTTCCAGATGCTCCTCCCATCACCACACCTCTTCACATTAATCTCATCCCTTCTAGATGCTCCTCCCATCACCACACCTCTTCACATTAATTCCTCCCTTCCAGATGTTCCTCCCACCGCCACACCCCTTCACATTTATCTCATCCTTTCTAGATGCTCCTCCCATCTCCACACCCCTTCAGATTTATCTCATGCCTTCTAGATGCTCCTCCCTCTGCTTCAAAAAGCAATCCAGCAGCTAATTAACCACTCGGATCGCTTTTATCAGAAAGAGAATCACTGGCTGAAAAAAAAAAAAAAACATTCTTATGACTGACAGCTGCAACCATAACCCCGGTAAACCACTTAAAACCTGTAATGCAAATACTAGTTATGGGGTCTTGAAGTGGCTATTGGGGGCTAGTAGGATGTGAACACTGTGTGACAGCCAATCACACTTTAGTCAGACAGGTCCACTTAACTGATCTATCCGATAAAAGGAAGACTTCATCTTCTGTAACGCTGGGAGAGACAGTAGGGAGCACAGTGAAGTGAAGGGGCGAGGGGCCTGATTTTTGCGCCTTTGGCCGGCGTCCTGCGATAAAGTATTGTTACGAGGGGTCTCTTTCCCCCCAGGAGATCATTTGATATAATGGAGAAATCCTTTACAGCTGGGTAATAGATAAGGCTCATTTGTGCGGCTTCTCCCATCAGATACCGCTATTAATTTTAATGTCGGTAAGTATTGTGTCTTCGGAACGCTCTGGGTGCGGCGATTTACCGAGCGCCGTAAATGTTGTACGAACATCTTTCCGATCGGAATGAGGCTACGCCGCGGCTCCTCTCCCTCCCCGGCCCGCTGCTGTTACAACAGCTTTTCCTCTTGAGGGACTTCCCACGAATCAGCATTTTTTTTTTCCCTCCCTAATAAAAATAAGCAAAACAGAGAGAAGTCTGCGGTGAGCAATTTGGAAAGCCTCGCCGACTTTCGGGTTCATTAGCCGGGCGCCTGCGAAGGCTGCGTACTCTCAGAGCTCCGTAATGTGTGACATAACTCACCGCCCCCCCCCATCCCCCCTCTTCTCATGTAATTGGGAAGGAACATCGGGCTCCGTATGTTAAAGGGACGCTCCGTCTACATCCCCCCTCCCCCCAACCAGATTTATGGGAATAAAAAATGTATGTGATTACCTGGACTAGGGGGAGTTAAAGCAGAACTCCGGCCCAAACTTTCATTTGTTTATCTGTTGATTTTTAATGGGTAACTCTAAATTTCGTGAGAAAAAAATAGCAAATGATGAAATAAATAATATAAATAAATAGCAAATAAGTAATTAACTATAATAAAATAAATAATACAGCATATAAAATTTCTGCACAAGTCATGTTGTAATTAAATTGATTGTAAAGTCTCGTTTTTTCCGTTAATAATAAACATTTTATACTTGCCTCCTCTGTGTAATGGTTTTGCACAGAGCAGCCCAGATCCTCCTCTTCTCGCGTCCCTCTTCGGTACTCCTGGCCCCTCCCTCCATGTTGGGTGCCCCCACAGCAAGCAGCTTGCTATGGAGGCACCCGAGCCGAGTTGCAGCTCCGTGGAGCCGCAGCCCAGTCCTGCCCCCTTTCTCTCCTCATTGGCTCACTGACTTTGATTGACAGCAGAAGGAGCCAACGGCACCCCGCTGCTGTCTCAGCCAATGAGGAGAGAAGTTCCGGACAGCCGAGTCTCTGGTGCAACATTGCTGGATTGAGATGGGCCTCGGGTAAGTATTTGGGGGGGGGGGGGGGGCGCGGCACACAGAAGGTTTTTTATCTTATTTTATCTTAAAGCATAAAATGCATTAAAGAGGTTGTCTCCTCTATAAAAAAAAAAAAACACCTGCAAGGCAAAGGCATAATGAGCTAGTATGCACTGCATACTAGCTCATTGTGAAACACTTCAGAACGAAGCTCCCGCAGTTCCGCCCGGTCCCAGAGGAGGGAGTTGCCATCTTCCCTCCGTGGATCCTTCTAGGTACGCGGCTCTAACGCTGTGAGTGGCTGGAGCTGCGAAACGTCACTCCTGCGCATGCACGGGAGCCCGTCTTTACCGCAGACTTTCTGTCGGTCCGGGCCTTCGCCGGGACATCACTGCGCATGCGCCTCCTGTCATCAGTGGCGTTTGCAGTGAGAATATCTCCTAAACCATACAGGTTTAGGAGATATTCTTTTTACCTACAGGTAAGCCTTATTATAGGCCTTATTATAGGCTTCCCTGTAGGTAAAAATTTCATTTTAGGGGATACAACCACTTTAATATAAAAAAAATCTTCTGACTTTACAACCCCTTCAAATGTTATTAAAAATCGCATTTCCTTTTCAATCTGTAATTTTCTGTAAAAGGCAAAATATGGCCACTTGGAGGCGCTCTGTACACAAATGGTATGCAGAACCCCTCCCCCCAGATATGTCATTTCCTGTCTGTGTGATTGACCCACTGGTTTTCCCAGAAGTCTGCACTAAGATACAAGTCAGATTTTGGGCATCTCCTGCAACACAAATTTGGTGAGATACTCCCTGGTCACTATATGTAAAAAAGAAAAAAAAGTTGAATCATGCTGTCACCAGTCAGTATGTGTGATTACCAGCACACCAGTCATATAGTGATGCTGTACTGCACTGGGGGGTGGGGGGGGGACAGACAGCAATAAAAACCCAGCACAGGTTCTAACCCCTCCTTACTCTGTCCAGAAATTAAATCTGACAGTCGGTCTTCCCTTCAGTCTTGCACAGTGGCACAGACTCCTCTCCTGCTGAGCAGCGGCATCACTTGTGGGCATTACCTAGGGTGGTCCGCATGCAAATACAGCCTACCTAGGACCGCCTACTCCTCCAAACTGACACCCATCCATCAAGGCATTTTGATATTTTCATACCTCCTCCCAAGAGCTCGCCCACTGCTTTCGTCCGGGCTGAACCCTGGTTCACACTGAATGCCGCTTTGAAACCGCGCGACTTCACTTGAAATCGCACAATATAAATGCCGCATGTCAGTGCGACTTCACACACAGATGTCTATGCAAGCCGCACCTGAAATCGGCAAAACTAGTGCAGGAACTGCTTTTCCAAATCGGTGCATCCCACCTATTTGAACATTGCCAACCATGGGGTGCGACTTGTCACGTGGGAAAAGTTTAAATGTCAGCTTAAAGTGGTAGTAAACCCATCCATTTAACAGTCTAAAAACCAGTTACATTTCTGGCATGTGCCGGAAATGTAACACTCCCATTGGTTGTGCTCTAAACCAAACTGTCAAACCATCCAATGGCTGGTGTCATAGCTGATCACATGTGCAGCATCATGGCAGTTGTAGATGAAACAGAGGCCAAGATGGCAGCTTCCTTGGTTGAAAATGATAGGAGGGTTTACTACCACTTTAACCACTTCAGCCCTGGAAGATTTACCCCCCCCCCCTTCATGACTAGGCCATTTTTTGCGATTCGGCACTGCGTTACTTTAACTTACAATTGCGAGGACGTGCGACGTTGTACCCACATTAAATTGGCGTCCTTTTTTCCCCACAGATAGAGCTTTCTTTCGGTGGTATTTGATCCCCTCTGCGGTTCTTATAAACAAAAAAAGGCCGACAATTTAAAAAAAAAAAACAATATTTTTCCGCTATAAAACATTTCCAATAAAAAAATGAAAAAAATCTAATTTTAGGCCGATATATATTCTTCTACATATTTTTGGTAAAAAAAATCCCAATAAGCGTTTATTGTTTGGTTTGCGCAAAAGTTATTGCGTCTACAAACGATGGGATGTTTTTATGGAAATGTTATTTATTTTTTTACTGGTAATGGCGGCGATCAGCCACTTATAGCGGGACTGCGACATTGTGGCAGACAAATCTGACACCTGACAGTTTTGGGGACCAGTGACATTATTACAGTGATCAGTGCTAAAAAAAAAAAAAAGATGCATGGTTATTGTACTAATGACACTGGCAGGGACGGGGTTAACATCAGGGGTGATTAAAGGGTTAATTGTGACCCTATGGAGGGCTTTCTAACTGTAGGGGGAGGTGCTTTGACTGGGGGAAAATAGAGATCCGTGCTTCTGGTTAGCAGAAAAACAAGATCTGCTTTTTCCCCTCTGGCAGAACAGTGATCTGTTTTGTTTACATGCGCAGACCGCCGTTCTGCCTCTCCTCAGAATGATCGGCCGGATCACTCAGAATCTGGTGCAGCTGTGCATGGTAACCAATCAGATTCTAACTTCAGCTTGTTCTATTAGTGCCGGTTCACACTGATACGGTGCTGGAACCACATGCGATTTTAAACAGGAATCGCACCGCCCCTCCCCCCTTTCGCCACCCTCCGGTGCTTCTCCTCTTATAGACCCCATATCTCTCCATAAAGAGGACCTGTCACTCAATATTCCTATTACAGGGGATGTTTACATTCCTTGTAATAGGAATAAAAGTGATCAAAAAAAAAATGCAACCGGTTCCCGACCGCGTCGCATACTTTTACTGTTGCAGAGTGGCAGCGTCCCGCAAATCGACGTCTATAAACGGTGGCTCACGCATGCGCTGTAGCGGGCGGCACACTCTCGTGCCCGCCGCAATCTGCAGGAGTGTTGCGGAGGCTTGGGCGAACTCAATCTCCGCCGGCGAGCTGCGATTGCCAGGCAGAGAGGGAGAACGGGGAACCGCCAATGTAAACACGGCGGTTCCCCGCTCTGTCAGGCGGCATCTGAGAGATTTACTAATCCCTGTCACTGGGATCAGTTAGATCTCTGGTGCCCCTGGCAGCCCAGCCCCCCTCACAGTTAGAACACCGCCTAGGGAACACAGTTACCCCCTTCACTGCCCCCTGCAGGTTAACCCCTTCACTGCCAATGACATTTGTACAGTAATCAGTGCATATTTAAATTTCTGATCGCTGTATAAATGTCATTGGTCCCACAAAAAGTGTCAAAAATTTCCAACATGTCCGCCCCAATATCACAGTCCCGATAAAAATCGCAAATCAGAAATTAATTGTCATCGTTTGTAAACGTGGCAACTTTTGCGCAAAGCAATCAAAAAACGCAAACATGAGGAAGAACATAAATTGGCCAAAACCGATGAATGAATTCGTTTTTTTATATATTTTTTTTTTTTTGGATTTGTATTTTAGCAAAAAGTAAGACATTTTTTTTTTTTGCAAAATTGTCGCTCTTTTTTTATTTATAGCGGTGATCAGAAACGACACAGAGGGGATCAAATACCACCAAAAGAAAGTTCTATTTATGGGAAAAAAAGGACGCAAATTTTGTTTGAGTACAACGTCTCACGACCGCGCAATTGTCAGTTAAAGCGACGCAGTGCCGAATCGCAAAAAGTGCTTTGGTCCTAAAGTGGGAAATCCTTCTGGGGCTGAAGTGGTTAAAGAGAGAGTGTAAAAATGAAAAAAGATAAAATAAACAATAAAAAAAAAAAGTAAAGCGCCCCTGTCCCCGCGAGCTCGCGCACAGAAGCAGACGCTGTAAAAAAAATTAAAACGTTGCCTATGGAGATTTTTAAGTGCCAAAGTTCGGTGCAATTCCATGTGTTCGCGATTTTAAAGCGTGACATGTTCATGCTATTTATTCGGCGTAACATCATCTTTTATATTATACAAAACAAAATTGAGCTAACTTTACTGATTGTTTTTTTTTATTCATGAAACTTTTTTTTTTTTCCCAAAAAAAAAACGCGTTTGAAAAATTCCTGCGCAAATACCGTGTGACATAAAAATTTGCAACGATCGCCATTTTATTCCCTAGAGTCTCTGCTGGTTCCTGCATCGCAGTGTGAACCCAGCCTTAAAGGGGTTGTAAACCCCTGAGGTTTTTCACCTTAATACATTCTTTGCATGAAGGTGAAAAACCTGTGATGCAGCTGAGCCCAGAGCCCCATTTAAATTACCTGAACCCGGTCTTTCCAGCGAAGGGGACGAGCACACCCGCTCCAGCCAGTGTCTCGGGTCCTGATTGGATAGATTGATGGCAGCGCAGCCATTGGCTCCCGCTGCTGTCAATCAAATCCAATGGCACGGGAGCTGGGGGGGGGGGCCGAGTCCTGCTGTCTGTGTCAATGGACACAGCAGCAGGACACGGGTGCCCCGAGGGTGAGCGGCTCTCCAACAGGGCACTCGAGAAGAGGAGGAGCCAGGAGCGCCGCTGAGGGACCCCAGAAGAGGAGGATCGGGGCCGCTCTGTGCAAACCACTGCACAGAGGAGGTTAGTATAATATGTTTGTTATTTTTTTAAAAAATTAGACTTTAAAACCCCTTTAAAGTGATGTTTTTTTCTTTTGTTTAAAAATAACAAACATGTTATAGTTACCTAACCTGTGTAATGGTTTTGCACAGAGCAGCCCGAATCTTCCTCTTCTCGGGTCCCCCGATGGCGCCGCTCCTGGCCCCTCCCACTGAGGGCCCTCAGAGCAAGCAGCTTTTTATGGGGGCACCCGAGCCGAGCTACTGCTGTGTGTGTCTATTCCGCCCCCTCTCTCTCTCCTCATTGGCTCACTGACTTTGACAGCAGGGGGAACCAATTGCGCTTCACTGCTGTCTCAGCCAATGAGGAGAGAGAGTCCCTGGCAGACAAGTCTCTCATGCAACATCGCTGGGTCGAGATTGTGGCTCGGGTAAATAATTAGGCCCCTTTCACACTTATGCGACTTGTCCTGCAACTTGGGACTGCAAAGTCGTATGACAAGTCGTTTCCCATTATTTCCAATGAGTACCATTCATATCTGTACAACTTCAAGTTGTGCCGACTTCAACGTATTCCCTGCATTACTTTGGCCCAACTTTGATGCAATTTGAGGTCCATAGACTTCAATGTTAAACCCTCAAAGTCACTTGCAAATCGCACCTGAATAATATAGATTCAATTTCTGTACTACTTTTTAATGTTTTCATTGTGCCAAAGTTGCAACAAAGTCAGACCAAAGTCTTACTGATCCAAAATCGTGGTAAAATCGCATTGCACAAGTGTGAAAGGGGCCTTAAGGGGAGAAATTTTTTTAAAAAATTTTCTTAATGCATAGAATGCACCTTCTGCCTTTACCAGTCCTTTAAATTGTATGTTTGCTGGGAAGGTTTATATTATAAATAGAGACGCTGTCCTGTGATGGTATCAGATGCGGTATCAGATGCTGTCCTGCGTGGTACCAGATGCTGTCCTGCATGGTATCAGATAAGGTATCGGATGCTGTCCTGCACGGTATCAGGTGCGGTATCTGATGCGGTATCAGATGCGGTTTCAGATGCTCAGTGTTTAGCGCCTTTCCTTATCTCGGTGACCCTGAGAGAGCGGAGCGCGGTATGAAGTCACCAGCATTCCTCTCCTATACAAGGTGAAAGCCATCGGCCTGTCAGGTTTACAGCTCTGGAGAAAGATGTGTGATTGAGAACCCCATCAGCTGCCTTTATGAGTTTATTATCCATTCCTGATCACATTGTAATACTGAGAGGGAGGCAGTTTGGGAGGTGATTGCGTTCCCATTAATCCCCCGCTTTACAGCCCTCCGATTACCAGCGCCGTGTAAAGGATGGGACCCTTTCTGGCAGAACTCACCCAGGAAGGTTTTATGTGGGGAATGTTTCCTGTCTGGGGATTGCTGTACATTAAAGTAGAATTCCAGCCTAAAGCTATCGCAGAGAATGCTTAGAGGTAAAAAAAACTTCAGCCTCTAAAACCACTTTAACCACTTGCCGACCGCACTATAGCTGAATGACGGCTACAGCGCAATTGTCCATTTCTGGGAGGGCGTCTATTGACATCCTTCCCAGAACCTCGCCCCTCGTCCACCTGCTGCGGCGCGCACCCTGCGTGCTCTGTGATGCCCGAGTCCTTCAGACACAGCTGGTCACAGATTCGGGCAAAGGGCCAATCACAGTGGCCATTTACCACTTGATCAGCGGTGTCCACAGCTGATCATGATGTAAACACACTTGCCGGTTATCGTGTGACAGTGTGAGAAGAGGAGAGCCAATAACCAGCAAGTGTGACAGGGAACATCTACACTGTTATGTGCAGCCCCAACAGTGGCCATCAGTGCACAATATCATTTCAGGCTCCCCAGTGCTGACTCATCAGTGCTTCCCAGTGCCGCCTCATCAGTTCCACCTTATCAGTGGTCCCCAGGGCTGCCTCAGTGCCCACCAATGCCACTTTATCAGTGCCCACCAGTGCTACCAGCGCTACCTCATCAGTGCCCACCAGTACTACCCAGTGCCGCCTCATCAGTGCCCACCAGTGCCAACTCATCAGTGCCCACCAGTGCCAACTTATCAGTGCGCCCCAGTGCCGCCTCATCAGTGCCACCTTATCAGTGCTCCCCAGGGCTGCCTCAGTGCCCACCAATGCCACCTTATCAGTGCTTCCAGCGCTACCTCATCAGTGGCCACCAGTGCCACCTTATCAGTGCCCACCAGTGCCACCTTATCAGTGCCCACCAGTACTCTCTAGTGCTGCCTCATCAGTTTCCTACTTATCAGTGCTCCCCAGTGCCGCCTCATCAGTGCCCACCAGTGCTGCCTCATCAGTGCCCACCAGTGCCACCTTAACAGTGCTCCCCAGTGCCGCCTCAGTGCCCACCAGTGCCGCCTCATCAGTGCCGTCTCATCGGCACACACCAGTGCCTAAGAAAACATACTTATTAGCAAAATGTTATAATGGAAGCAAACAAAAACATTTTTTTTCAAAACTTCGGCCTTTTTTCGTTTAACAAAAAATAAAATTCTACCAAAAGAAAGCTCTATTTGTGTGACAAAAATGATAAAAATTACATATGAGTACAGCGTTGCATGACTGCGCAATTTTCATTCAAAGCTGAAAATTGGCCTGGACTGGAAAGTGGGTGAAAGTGCCCAGTATTGAAGTGGTTAAACCTTGCAGAGAAGAGAGGAGCAAACAGGAATGTAGAATTCCTGAGTTCTTCAGTTAGAACCTGGAACATAAGATCATGTAAACCCCCCCAGATAATATATTTCTCATCCAGAGGCTGTAGTCGTTCCTCTTTAGTTGCACTGGGATAATGTTAGGGGGACGGAATAAATAGTCACTCTCGGTTTTCTTCTTTAAAGCTGAACTTCGAGGACAAAAACTTGTATGTAAATAAATTCCTCAGTAACCATAAAGGATAGAAATCCACTTTTTGTGCCAATTTTTTCTGGAAAAATAAAAATAGCAGTGACATTACCGCTGTGCATACCCTCTACAGGGAGCAGAGCTGTGGGAGGGGCCCTGCTAGCTCCACCTACCACAATCTGCCTACAGAAAACTACAGGAGGGGGCGGAGACATGACCAGTCCCCCTACACAAAGAGAGTGAGCGGTCTTTATTACAGGAAGATCATGCACTGGATTACTGCACAGATCTGGAAGAAATACACAAAGCACAGCAAGACTCAAGGAACGTTGGAAGGCCCTTGCACCACATAGCTGATGGTAGATCGATTGTGCAGTCAGATTGTATAGTGCAGGGTTTCCACCACAATCTATCCATCAGATGAAGGTAGCTGACAGGTAGATCGCATGCCCTCTGTTGTCACATGCAGAGCTACACAGGAAAGCGGCTGTGATAGTGCTGATTGTAGCGCACTTTTCCCCTCCGGCCCCTATTTCCCTCCTCTCCATCCCAGGTATTTGTGTGTGATATTACCTAGGATGAGCAGGAGGGACCAGTGGGGAACAGCATGCAACAAGAGGACTGATTACAGCCGCTTCCCTGCATTGCTCTGCATATGAAGGATATCACTTCTACTGTAATGTGCCCTGCTGTGGGCCCCATAATGTACCCTGCTTTTATTTAATGTGACTGCTCCTGTGTAATGTGCCCCATAATGTGCCCTCATGTAATGTGCCATGTTCTTGTGTAATGTGCCCTACTGTGTGCCTCATAATGTGCCTTACTTTTATGTAATGTGACTGCTCCTGTGTAATTTTCCTTATTGTGTGCCCCATAATGTGCCTTTCTCCCATGTAATGTGCCCTGCTGGTTGCCCCATAATGTGCCCTGCTCTCATATAATGTGCCCTGCTGTGTGCCCCATAATGTGCCCTGCTCTCATGTAATGTGCCCTATTGTGTGCCCAATAATGTGCCTTGCTCCCATGTAATGTGCCCTGCTCTCATATAATGTGCCCTGCTCTCATATAATGTGCCCTGCTCTCACGTAATGTGCCCCACTGTGTGCCCCATAATGTGCCCTGCTCTCATGTAATGTGCCCTGCTATGTGCTCCATAATGTGCCCTGCTCTAATGTAATGTACCCTTTTGTGTGCCCCATAATGTGCCCTGCTCCCATGTAATGTGCCCTGCTCCCGTGTAATGTGCCCTGCTCCCGTATAATGTGCCCTTCTCCCGTATAATGTGCCCTGCTCCCGTATAATGTGCCCTGCTCCCATAGAATGTGCCCTGCTCCCATAGAATGTGCCCTGCTCCCATGTAATGTGCCCTGCTGTGTCCCCCATAATGTGCCCTTCTGTGTCCCCCATAATGTACCCTGCTCCCTTTTAATGTGCCCTGCTCTCATGTAATGTGCCCTGCTCCAGTGTAATGTGCCCTGCTCCCGTGTAATGTGCCCTGCTGTGTTCCCCATAATGTGCCCTGCTGTGTTACCCATAATGTGCCCTTCTCCCGTGTTATGTGCCCTGCTCCCCTGTAATGTGCTCTGCTCCCGTGTAATGTGCCCTGCTCCTGTGTAATGTACCCTGCTATGTGCCCCATAGGTACATTTTAATATTGATTTTATTATTTAATGCTATTTCTAAATATAATTGTCATATCAAAGGCTCGCCGATCACACCAATGTTCCATGAGCTGTTGATGTGAACATTATTTCAGGGGTTCCCTAAGATCGTCAACATTTTGCCAGGCGTTCTTCCATGGTAAAAAGGTTGGGATGCCCCGGTATAGTGTATGACCAGTTTAATCCACCTACCTCTTCTATTTAGACATTAATCGTTTTTTTTCCTGGAGTTCACCTTTAGCTCTGATGCTGTTCATATAGCCCGTTCTGTTAACAACACATAGAGTTATCAGGGTTTAGGCTTGGCTAGCAGCAGCTGGTGATGGTCTGCTTTCAAATATTGCATGGCTCGTTGTGTGTGGTTGAATGTCATAAATTGGATTTGTCACCGAGGGTCCTCTCCTGTCTCTCCAGATGCCGGTGTGCTCATTCTTCTTAAAGGGGATCTGTCACAAAACAGACTGTCCCTACAGCCACGTCTACGTCTCCAGGAAGGCTGAGGTGTGCCCGGACTTCCTCAAGGGGTACTGTCCCATGGGAGCCAAGGTAAGAGACACTGATAGTGCCAGTCCAGGGTGGGCACATCTATTTCTTATATAATATAACCTATAACAATGCTTTAGCAACGTTCTGAATTTGTATCTGTTTGTTATTCTCATGTGTACAAAATACATTTTTTTTCTAGTTGGCAATACACGTGGCCAAAACTTAGTGAAGAGCTCTCCAAATAATGGAGTTCAGGTGTTCCCAGTGAAGGGTGCTGGTAACACTCCATCATGCAGAGGCATTGTAGACAATTGTGCTCTTCCAATCTTGTGGTAACAGTTTGGTGAAGACCCTTTTCCACCATGACTGTGCCCCGTGTACAAAGCCAGCTCCATAAAGACATGGTGGGACCAGTCTGGTGTGGAGGAACTCAAGTGTCCTGCACAGAGCCCTGACCTCAACTCTACTGATCACCTTTGGGATGAATGGGAGCGTTGATTGTGAGCCAGGCCTTCTAATCCAACATCAGTACCTGACCTCACAATTGAGCACACATTCCCCTATAGACGCCTTCCAAATTCATGTGTAAAGCCTTCCCAGAAGAGTGGAGGATGTTATTCACAAAGGGTGCCAACTCCATAATAATGGCGATTGATTGGAATGGGCTTCCCAACAAGCTCATATAGGGTGCAGTTTGGTGAAGACCCTTTTCTGTCCCACCATGGCTGTGCCCCTGTGTACAGCGCCAGCTGTATAAAGACATGGTGTGACCAGCTTGATGTAAAGGAACACTGTTATCCTGCACAGAGCCCTGACCTCAACCCTTCTGAACACCTTGGAAGGCCAGTGGTGAGCCAGATCTTTTTTTTTTGGTGCCCAACATGTGAGCCAGATCTTCTCATCCAACATCAGTATCTGACCTCACGTTATAACCCCCCCCCCCCCCCACCCTTGTTTTTTTTTTCTGCTCCACATCCCATCCAACTATCTTCATCAATGGGAGCCGGCTGTCTTTCTGGCTCTTGCAGCCAGCCTCATGATGATGCAGTGGCACGCTCTGTGATCACAGATCCGGGTAAAGGGCAAATCACAGTGGCCCTTAACCATGTGATCAGCTGTGTCCAATCACCGCTGATCACGATGTAAACACACTTGCCGCTTATCGGTATTTCCTTTCCTCACGCTTTTAATAATTTTTTTGTTTGGGTATGTATTGTTATTTTATTATATTATTAATAATAATTTAATATATGTTTTTAAGGTTAGGGGTTAAAGTATAACTAAAGGTAAAACTTTTTTTATTTAGTTTTGGGTGGAGTGGAGATGGATTAACACCCCTGTCAGTTTTTATTGCTGTCTGTACCCCTGTTAGGGAGATTCCTCCTCTCTGTTTGTTCTGTTTACCGTTATCATTGAAAGTAAACGTAAAAGAAAACCCTAAATTCTGGGTTGTCCCCAGAAAATTAATAGATGGGAAATCTTCCAATGGTGAGCTGGGGGTCCCCAAGAAATTCCTTTAATTTGCAGAGATTTCCTGTTTGGCGATGGGACAGCAAGTTAATGGAAATCTCCGCAGTGGGACAGAGATGGCAAAAAAAAAAAATCTGATTGGTTATAACCGCCTCTTGCTCTATCGAAAATGAAAAAAAAAGTTTTGCCCATAGTTCTACTTTATTATTTATGTATTATTACATATTAACCACTTCAACCCCGGAAGGATTTCCCCCTTTAGGAACAGAGCACTTTTTGCGATTCGGCACTGCGTCGCTTTAACTGACAATTGCGCGGTCGTGCGACGTTGCACCCAAACAAAATTTGCGTCCTTTTTTTCCCACAAACAGAGCTTTCTTTTGGTGGTATTTGATCATTGCTGCGTCATTTCTGATCACCGCTATAAACAAAAAAAGAGCGACAATTTTGCAAAAAAAACCCCAAATTTCTTACTTTTAGATAAAATACAAATCCAAAAAAAAATATAAAAAAAAAAATGTATTCATCGGTTTTGGCCAATTTATATTCTTCCTCATATTTTTGGTTAAAAAAAATCGCAATCGCCGTTTATTGATTGGTTTGCGCAAAAGTTGCCGCGTTTACAAACCATGAGAATTCATTTATGGCTTTTTTACAATTTTTTTTTTTTTACTAGTAATGGCGATGGGACTGCAATATTGGGGCGGACATATCGGACATTTTTGACACTTTTTTGGGACCAATGACATTTATACAGCGATCAGATATTTAAATGTCCACTGATTACTGTATAAATGTCATTGGCAGTGAAGGGGTTAACCTACAGGGTGCAGTGAAGGGGGTAACTGTGTTCCCTAGGCGGTGTTCTAACTGTGAGGGGGCTGGGCTGCCAGGGGCACCAGAGATCTAACTGATCCCAGTGACAGGAATCAGTAGATCTCTGATATGCTGCCTGACAGAGTGCCTTGCGGCTCGCCTCGCGTGAATCCACCAATAGAAGAAAGAAGCGGCACATCCAGATTTCCAGGCTTTATTCGGGTCAAGGGCACCACAAATACCAGCAAGCAGTCCGTAGATGCGTTTCGCATACCAGTCGTGTGCTTAATCATTACTTGTCAGAACGGGGAACCGCCGTGTTTACATCGGCAGTTCCTCGTTCTGGTTCTGTCACAGGGCATCGTGATTCGCCGGCGGACATTAAGTCCGCCCGACCCACGGCCGCTGTGCTCGCGAGTGACAACTATAAGCGGCAATTCGCGGGACAGAGCCACGCTGTCGCCGCTTATAGTCGTACGGCGCCGGCAAAAGGTTAATTTATTTATTATTTATTTATGATGATTTTTAGTTTTTTTGTATTGATTTTCCATTTATTCATATATTATTACAAATTTTTTTGTTTAATATTTGAACAGAAAATCATGCAAAATGAGCGTTTCCATTCATATTTGGGGAATAAAAAAAGCACCAAAAATGTGCAAATCTGCCAGATTCAAGCTGCAAAAAAAGCTTCACAACTTTTTTGAGCTTCAGGTGACTTGTAGTGGAGATGCGAGAGAATAAATTATATAAATACATTTTTCTCCCCCCATCGTTTTGGTGCTTCAAGCTAGAAAACGCTGAGATGCGAATGGGACCAGCAGTGCAGAACATAGGAGATTTATTGTGCATTTAAAAGAAAAAAAAAAAATACAAATTTCCAGGGACAAACCTAAAATGTTGGCAAGTCCCTGGAAATAAAAAAACAGATGGGAAATGAGATATCAGTAGGGAAAAGTAATACTTTATTCTGTAAATGTTAACCACTTCCCGCCCAAGGTGCGTCCTATGACATCATGGGCGATATCTGAATGATGGGTGCAGCTGCAGGCATCATCCAGATATCTTTTTTTGTTTCTCAGCCGGTGATTCTGTGCACCGTGAGAACGATCACTTCAGCCGATTGATCGTTCTTGCAGGCGGTGGGAGACGTCCTCCTGTGCTTCTCCGCGCGATCGGTGAGCCGGAGAATGAATTGGTCGCCGCCGGAAGTTGATTAAAGAGAAAGTAAAAAATAAAAGTAAAATAAAGAATAATAAAAAAAAAAAAATTAAAGTGCCCCCCGTTTCCAGTGAGCTGGCGCACAGAAGTGAATGCATACGTAAGTCGCGCCCGCATAAGCGGCGTTCAAACCACACATGTGAGGTATCGGCGCGATCATTAGAGCGAGAGCAATAATTCTATCCCAAGACCTCCTCTGTAACTCTAAACATCTAACTTATAAAAAATGTAAAAGGGTCGCCTATGGAGATTTTTATGTCCCAAACTTTGGCGCCATTCCACGAGTGTGCGCAATTTTAAAGCATGATATGTACGATCGGCGAGCTGGAGGATGAATCGGTCGACGCCGGAAGTTGATTAAAGAGAAAGTAAAAAATAAAAGTAAAATAAAGAATAATAAAAAAAATAAATTAAAGTGCCCCCCGTTTCCCGTGAGCTGGCGCACAGAAGTGAATGCATACGTAAGTCGCGCCCGCATAAGCGGCGT
This sequence comes from Glandirana rugosa, assembly GCA_018402905.1. NCBI lineage: Eukaryota > Metazoa > Chordata > Amphibia > Anura > Ranidae > Glandirana > Glandirana rugosa. Next base: position 427,436 of record BLSH010441687.1, read on the forward strand.
TCAAACCACACATGTGAGGTATCGGCGGGATCGTTAGAGCGAGAGCAATAATTCTATCCCAAGACCTCCTCTGTAACTCTAAACATCTAACTTATAAAAAATGTAAAAGGGTTGCCTATGGAGATTTTTATGTCCCAAACTTTGGCGCCATTCCACGAGTGTGCGCAATTTTAAAGCATGATATGTACGATCGGCGAGCTGGAGGATGAATCGGTCGACGCCAGAAGTTGATCAAAGAGAAAGTATAAAGAATAAAAAAAAAATTTAAAGCGCCCCTGTCCCCCGCAGGCTCATGCACAGAAGCGAACGCATACGTAAGTCGCGCCCGCGTATGTAAACGGCGTTCAACCCACACATGTGAGGCATCGCTACGATCGTTAGAGCAAGAGCAATAATTCTATCCCAAGATCTCCTCTGTAACTCAAAACTAGGAACCTGTAAAAAATTTTAAAGCATCGCCTATGGAGATTTTTAAGGAATCACACCTCCTCCAAGCTGTTTATTCCCTCCAACCTTTGCGTGAGTCCATCATAGGGTGCAGGCTCTGCTTCATAAACGTATAGAAAGAAGATCACTGGATGGTCGCACTCCAAATGAATAAATCTTTATTGAAGATGATAAAATCCGTACAGTCAAAGGCACAATACGACTCCAATGGGAATACGCGGCTAACGCGTTTCACGTCTCACAGGGATGCTTAGTCATAGCTAAATATGAGATTTTTAAGTACCAAGCTTTGCCGCCATTCCACTAGTATGCGCAATTTTAAAGCATGATATGTTCGGTATCTATTTACTCTGCGTAACATCATCTTTCACTTTATACAAAAAAATTGGGCTAACTTTACTGTTTTTTTTTTTTTATTAATTCATTAAACTGTTTTTTTTTCCCCCCAAAAAAAAAAAACGCATTTGAAAAATCGCTGCACAAATACTGTGTGACATAAGAAGTTGCAACAACCGCTATTTTATTCCCTAGGATCTCTGCTAAAAAAAAATTATATAATGTTTGGGTGTTCTGAATAATTTTCTAGAAAAAATATTATGATTTTTACATGTTGGAGCGAAGTGTCAGAATTGGAGCGGTTGGGAAGTGCTTAAGCAATCCGTTGTGATTGGCCCTTCCATTCTCAGGGGTTGGGGACTGCGCCACCCATAGGAGATTGCAGAGAAGGGCCCCAATTCTGAGTCGGCCCTCTCTGTCCAGAGAGATTATTGGACCCCAGGGCCATCGATCAGGAGCTGTCAGTATGGCTCTTATGAGTCGGAGGATTAGGAGACGTATATCGTAAAAATCAAAGCCTGGATTATGCGCGCTCTCTGCCGCCAGAACTGCTTTGGTGGCAAATTGTAAATTGTACTAAGTGTTTCCTCCCCGCGTACAGAGAGCCATTGTCCTCTATATCTCTCTTATTGGTTTACTGGAAGTCTCTGTAGACGCTGGCCGGGGCTCGCCGGGTCCCTGCAGACTTTTATTGAAAGTTGAAAAGACAGAAAAATCGCCACCATTTAAACTTCACTTTAAAACGGTAAAACTTCTTTAACAGTGCTGCCGCCAGGCAGGGAGGTCTGATTGCTCGCATTTTAGCATTTTTTATTTATTGTTTGCACCGTGCATGATGAACAGTTGCTATTTTTTTTTTTTTTTATCATTAAATATTAATTTTCTACTTTTTTTTCATCATTTGTTGAATGCCAGTGCTTCTGGTCTTCTGCGGCCTATTTGTGCAGCCATTTCCAGTCCACATGCACTCTAGTGATGGCTGCATGGCGGTTTTCTGATGGCGACAACAATGGACCGTGCCTGTGTAATGTATGTTGAATTGGACACCAAGGGGAGGTTCACATATGCAGTGGTGGCTACTCCATAGAGGGCGCCAGGGCTCTGTCCCCCGG
>BLSH010441687.1:449765-463153 GCA_018402905.1 Glandirana rugosa
ACCTTGAAGTTACTCGGTACTCTAATCTGGAGGAGAAAGTTACATCCTCCCTAGACTCGTCTTCCTTCATTGAGTTGATCCCTCACGAATTTCTTTTTTTTTTAAGGTTTGACACTTTGTAAGTTATTGAGGTATGTCATATTTTTATAGGGAGACCAGACCGACCTATCCCTTGCGATTATGACCTCGACCTTACGGTTCCTTACTGAACCACGAACCGTACGGTTTCATTGGGAGCAATGTAGTGGAAGTTATTTGATCTCTTTTCCCACGCGACCACACTGTGCGGGGAACAATCATTCGGTGTGGGGGCCAAGCACCAAGTCATTCCTTGGCATTCCAGCTCCAGTATTAGCGTTCCCTATCCAGCCAGACCAGAGGGATATTTTTATACTGTATGGAGTTATTGAATGTTTCACAGTTTGGAATTTTTTTTTTCTTTAAGCACTCCCTAGTTGAGTTACTTCCTTCTGCTCAGATCCCTCCTACATTGAAAGAGGAGGTCTAATCTCATGGCTCATTGAAGTTCCAGGGGCAGCTGATTTCTTGGGGTGGCAACTCTCTAGGAAGCCCCTGCACCATGTGTGACAAGTCTTTGGACCTGGAAGAACACCCAATCCTATCCCAGCCCTGCACGGTGCAGCATGCGCTCTGTACACCCATTTCTGGGGCTGCGGTATGTTTTCTTCAGGACGTGGAATAGTTAACTGCTTGGTAACAGAATCCCCCCCGATGACTTGGGCTGGACATTGTTAGGATTTGAATGGATAAATGATTTGTGTAGCTGGATGGATTCTTAGTTAGGTGACACATGTCGGACAGCGCTGCACTAATAGAGGAGGTAACTGGATCCCGTGTAGTTAGGACACTGTAATGATGGATGAATCTTCTCTTACTGTCAGCTGTTGCCAGCCTGTCTCTGCTGCAGGGGACTCTGCTGGGCTCAGTATAGACCGGCACCTCTAGAGTTCCCTGTCATCGTTCATGGTGCCCTGCAAACAGTGTATGGCCGCTCGGTGTTTCAGGGTTTAGTTGAACTGAAGAGTTAAATCACTGGACAGTTCCTAGTTCTGGGGTCTACATACCTGCTGTGTCCTTTGAGGGGTTCCCACCATTCATGTTCCTGGGTTTGCATCTGCTGTGCCCATTGTAAGAGGTTTCCACCATTCCTGAATTGATTTCTAGGGTCTGCACTCCTGCTGTACCTATTATGAGGGGGTCCCACTGTCCCTGTGCTGAGTTCCTGAGTCTGTACACCTGCTGTGCATCTGAGTCACTCCAACCATCCCTGCAATGAACTGCTGAGTCTATACATCTGCTGTGCCCATTATGAGGGGTTCCCACCATCCCTCTGCTGAGTTCCCGGGTCTGTACACCTGCTGTACCCATTATGAAGGGTTCCCACCATCCCTGTGCTGAGTTCCCGGGTCTGTACACCTGCTGTGCCCATTATGAGGGGTTCCCACCATCCTTCTGCTGAGTTCCTGGGTCTGTACACCTGCTGTGCCCATTATGAGGGGTTCCCACCATCCCTGTGCTGAGTTCCCGGGTCTTTATAGCTGCTGTGCCCATTATGAGTTCCCACCATCCCTCTGCTGAGTTCCTGGGTCTGTACACCTGCTGTGCCCATTGAGGGGCTCCCACCATCCCTCTGCTTAGTTCCTGGGTCTGTACACCTGCTGTGTCCATTATGAGGGATACCCACTATTCCTGTGCTAAGTTCCCAGGTCTGTATACCTGCTGTGCCCACTATGAGGGGTTCCCACCATCCCTGTGCTGAGTTCCCGGGTCTGTACACCTGCTGTGCCCATTGAGGGGCTCCCACTATCTCTATGCTGAGTTCTTGGGTTTGTACACCTGTATCCATTATGAGGGGTTGCCACCATCCCTTTTCGGAATTCCCAGGTCTGTACACCTGATTTTCCCATTATGAGGGGTTCCCACCATCCCTATGCTGAGTTCCTGGGTCTGTACACCTGCTGTGCCCATTATAAGGGGGTTCCCACCATCCCTATGCTTTGTTCCTGGGTCTGTACACCTGCTGTGCCCATTATGAGAAGTTCCCACCATCCCTGTGCTGAGTTCCCGGGTCTGTACACCTGCTGTGCCCATTATGAGGGGTTGCCACCATCCCTGTGCTGAGTTCCCGGATCTGTACACCTGCTGTGCCCATTATGAGGGGTTCCCACCATCCCTGTGCTGAGTTCCTGGGTCTGTACACCTGCTGTGCCCATTATGAGGGGTTCTCACCATCCCTGTGCTGGGTTCCCAGGTCTGTACACCTGCTGTGCCCATTATGAGGGGTTCCCACCATCCCTGTACTGGGTTCCCACATACATGAAGGGTGGAAAGGACCACAGAACACCATCAGGAGGTTGGGGGTTCATAATCAGTATTGGTAGTATTCGTTTCCTGACATTTATCGGCAGATTAAAGGATCAGTAGTTTTGCACTGTCCTGTATTGGCAGGAAATGACTGGTTTCAGGAGGGTTAATAATTTTTCCATGTACCCTAAACACTCCATGTCTGTGCCCGCAACTGGATCTTTGCGGGTGGCAAACATTTTATATCGTCTTTGTGATGATGGGTTGTTATCGCATTTTCACCTCTGCCAGTAGATGAGGGTTCCATAGTCTGGTGTATGCCCCCATGTTGTGAAACAAAGGGCAACGGTCACCTGCATTATCTATCGACAAGTAAGGGTAGGTGGCCATCTGCATTCTCTTTTGGAAGGTAAAGAGTTAATTGTCTTTTATCCCTCACCTGTTAGCAGGTAAAGGGTTAACGGTCTTCTGTATCCCTTTTGCTGTCCGGGCCTTTTTGTAGTGTTTTTTTTTTTTTTTTTGCACACTTTTAAAAAAAAATAAATAAATTTAAGCCTGAAGATGACGTAACCCCCCCCCCCCCCCCCCCCAAACAGTTTATATCTTCTGAAAGCAGAGACCCTGTGGAATAAAATGGTGGTAGTTTTAAATGTCTTTATGTCATACAATATTAGCATAACAGTGCATCAAGCACAAAAATTCAGTAAAAAATTCCCTAAAGGTACTTTTAGGGCTCGCAAAGGCAATTTATTTCCGATTATCTATAAAATATACAAGATGAGGTTGAGCCAAGTAAATAGATACCCAACATGCCTAACCTTAAAATGAGCTTCAGTACCCTAAATTTTCCAGCATTTTAAAAGCCCCTACAGGTCATCGGCTTAGAGTTAACTGCAAATAATGGGCCTGGAATTGTTGCTCTCACTCCTGGCGTGGAGTGCTAACAACGTGGGCGCCCTGATACGTGTGTTTATGCTGGGGGGGTGGGACCTTTAAGTGCTTGGGTGTAACTTTATTTTACACTTTTTTTTTCAACAAACTTTATTTTTGTGGCATAGGGGACAACAATCCTATTATGTGATACCGTTTTGGAGACGAGTTCTCTTTAACGAGACATCGGGGTTCCGGAAAGTGACAGCAGAACCTGGATGTGACGTTTTGCATGTCACTTCCGAGTTCTTAGTTGGAAGGGGAGATCACCGAACGCACCAGGGGTGCTTAGAAGCGCCCGATCGCTTCCTTCTGACAGCTGACAGCCAGCATGTCAGATTTAAAAACATTCTCGACTGCTGTGTGTAATTAATGGTTCTTCTGTATTCTTTGCCAGCCCTTCAGGATTATAGGAGACCACTAACCCCACTTTTGTATTTATCCTATCCTGGCAGGTGAATGGTTAATGACCACCTGTATCCTTTTTTGGCAGGTAAAGGGTTAATGGTCTCCTGTAGACTCATTTGGCAAGTGCGGTGTTAATGTTCTGATGTATCCTTTACCAAGAGGTAGAAGGTTAACGGCCTGTGTATCCTCTATCTGGCGGTGAGGGGTTAATGGTCTCATGTATCCTCTGTGAGCAATATGGGGTTAACGGTCTCGGGTATCCTTTCTGGGCAGGTAAAAGGTTAATAATGTTGTGTTTCCCATCTCGGCAGATTAGGGCTTAAAGGTCTTCTGTAATATTTCTCAGGAACAAAGCTTTAACGGTCTTGGGTATCCTTTCTCGGCGGGTAAGGGTTTACTAGTCTCGGATATCATCGCTCAGCAGGTGAGGGGTTAATAGTCTCGGGTTTCCTCTCTTGGCAACTAAGGGGTTAATGGTCTCAAGTATCATCCTGAGGGGTAAATAATCTCAGATATCTTCTCTAAGCAGGTGAGGGGTTTATAGTTTTGAATATCCCCATTCAGCAGGTGAGGGGTTAAGAGTGTCAGCTTTCCTCCTTTAGCACGTGAGGGGTTAATAGTCTTGGATATCCTCTTTTGGCAGGTGAGGGGTTAATCGTGTTGGGTATTCTCCACCAGCAGGTGAGGTGTTAACTGTCTCGGATTTCCTGCTTCAGCATGCGAGAGCTTAATAGTCTTGGGTATCCTCTCTCGGTGGGTGAGGGGTTATTAGTCTTGGGTATCCTCCTTCAGCAGGTAAGGGATTCATTTTCTTGGCTATCTTCTCTCAGCAGGTGAGGGGTTAATAGCCTCAGGTATCTCCCTGAGGGGGTAAATAATCTCAGATCTCTACTCTCAGCAGGTGAGGGGTTAATCGTCTTAGGTATCCTCTTTCAGCAGGTGAGGGGTAAATAGTCTTGGGTATCCTCTCTTGGCAGGTGAGGGGTAAATAGTCTTGGTTATCCTCTCTTGGCAGGTTAGGAGTAAATAGTCTTGAGTATTCGCCACCAGCAGGTGAGGTGTTAACAGTCTCGGATAGCCTCCTTCAGCATGTGAGGGTATAATATTCTTGACTATGTTCTTTCAGCAGGTGAGCGGTTAATAATCTCAGGTATCCTCTCTCAGCAGGTGAGGGGTTAATAGTCTTAGGTAAGGTATCCTCCTTCAGCAGGTTAGGGGTAAATCGTCTTGGATATTCTCTTTCAGCAGGTGAGGGGTTAATATTCTGATATCTTCCTTTAGCAGGTTAGGTGTAAATAGTCTTTAATATCCTCTCTTAGCAGGCAAGGGGTTAATAGTCTCAAGTATCCTCCAACAGATGAGGGGTTAATAATCTCAGCTATCCCCCTTTGGCAGGTGAGGGGTTAATAGTCTCAATTATCCTCCTTCAGCATGTGAGGAGTTAATAGCCTCGGGTATGCTCTCTTGGCAGGTGAGGGGTTAATACTCTCAGGTATGCTCTTTCAGCTGTTGAGGGGTTAAAAGTCTTGTGTATCCTATCTCAGCAGGTGAGGGGTTAATAATCTTCGCTATTCTCTATCAGCAGGTGAGGGGTTAATAGTCTTGGATATCCTCTCATGGCAGGTGAAGGGGTAATAGTCTCAGCTGTCCTCCTTTAGCAGATGAGGGGTTAATAGTCTCAGATATTCCTCCTTAAGCAGGTACGGGGTTAATAATCTTGGGTATCCGCCTTCAGCAGGTGAGGGGTCGATATTCCCAGGTATCCTGTCTCAACAGGTGAGGGGTTAATAGTCTTGGTTATCGTCCTTCAGCGGCTGAGGGGTTAATAGTGTTGGGTATCTTCCTTCAGCGGCTGAGGAGTTAATAGTCTTGGGTATCCTCCTTCAGCAGCTGAAGGGTTAATAGTCTTGTGTATCCTCCTTCAGCAGCTGAGGGGTTAATAGTCTTGGGTATCCTCCTTCAGCAGCTGAGGGGTTAATCGTTTTCGTTATCCCCCTTCAGCAGCAGCTGAGAGGTTAAAAGTCCTGGCTATCCTCTCTCAGCAGCTGAGGGGTTAATGGCCGGGGAGGTCGGTCTCTTGTCCTGTGTCCAGGCCCTTCTCTGTTTTTACAGCCCAACCTGCCGATTGGCCGGGATCCCGCAGTGTGTATAATTAGTTGCCCCGGACAGGTGGGAGGCATCGAGTGACCCTCAGGAATGAGCCCCCCCAGGACAGGCCGGGCCCCTCCTCCCGTCACCTTATGTGACATGGCATGGCAGCAGGGAGCAGGTTGCGGCCCGCACCCCCTTCCTGGTGCCAGCTGTGCCCGCAGCTAGCACTTCCTGCCTCCGCTGGCTCCTTTAACCCTTCACAGGCCTCTGGTAGTGCCAGGTACATTGAGCCCCATCTGCGGCAGGGCCTGCGGGGCAGTAGCCAGACCCCCCCACCTGTAAACACTACCGGGGGGCCACCCACTCTCATTAACCCCTCTGTTGCCATTCTCCCTACTATCCCTGGTTTGATGAGCACTCCCCCCTTCCTCTTTGATGCCAACATTAACCCTTTCCTTCTCTGGTCCCAACTCTCAACACTTCCTACTTGATGTGTCTCTGACACAATGACCATCCCGTGCCTTCCTTTCCACCGCCATCTGCTTTCTGGTCCCCCCCCCCCCCTATTTACCATCTTCATCCAAGCCATGCTCTTGTTAACACTTTCTTCTCTGGTGCTGTCTTGTTTCACTGAAAGTTTGGCAGCTGCCGTGGTCCCATGCTGGCAATGTAGCTTAAGTGTCCTGGTGCAGATGTCATGGTGTACCGGTGGAGTAGAAAATATGCTGCATGAATCCAACACGACTGAATGAGTTTATTATAGACATGCAGGAAACCTAATTAACGTATTCAAATACCAGTGCTCACTTCTGTGTTGGATGCAGCATTGCCCATCCCAGCAGAAAAGAGCATGTGTGACTTCCTCCTCCATGGGTGAACAAAACACGTGACCTCACGGTTCCTCTTATGTAATTCATTGAGCAGCCTGAGACCTTTGTCTTGGCCTCCACCTCCAGATGATCTTTTATTTTACTGACCAAAGGTATGTGGACCCCTGACCATCACACCTGTACTATATGGCTTAGTATGTAGACCCCCCTCTAACTGAGTTCTTCTGATGTCTCCAGTAAAGGGTCCTGGTAATAATTACTACGTCATACAAAGACATTGTAGACAATTGGGCTCCTCCAACCTTGTGTAAACCGTTTGTGGAAGACCCTTTTCTGTTCTGCCATGACTGTCCCCTGTGTATAAAGCCAGCTCCATAAAGACCTGGTTTGACCAGTTTGGTGTGGAGGAATTTGAGTGTCCTGCACAGAGCCCTGACCTCAACCCTATTGATCACCTTTTAATAGGAACGCTGATGGTTAGCCAGATCTTCTCATCCAACATCAGCCCTGACCTCAACCCTACTGAATAACTTTGGAATCAATTGGATCGAGCCAGGTCTTCTCAACCAACATCTCCATAAAAACATTGATCACCAGTCTGGTGTGGAGGAGCTCGAGTGTCCTGCACAGAGCCCTGACCTCAATTCTACTGATGACCTTTGGGATGAATTGGAATGCAGATTGTGAGCCAGGTCTCATCCAACATCAGTACCTGACCTCAGAAATGGACACAGGTTTCCTATAGACATCCTCCAAAATCACAAATCTTCACAAATGGGCACATATTCATATAGGCACCCTCCAAAATATTATAGAGAGCCTTCCCAGAAGAGTGGAGTCTCTGGTTTTGGAATGGGATATCCAACAACCTCGAAGCCCTGACCTCAACCCTACTTCTGAATATGTTTGGGAGCGTTAAGAAGGTCTTCTCATCCAGCATCAGTACCTGACCCCACAAATGGGCACAAATTCCCACAGACACCCTCCAAAATCTTGTGCAAAGTCTTCCCATAATAGTGGAGGATGTTGTAGCCACAAAGTGGGTACAACTCCATATTTATGGCCATAGGAGGAGGGTGGGCACCTCCATATTATTGATCATGGTTTTGGGATGGAATGTCCAGCAAGCCCAGATAGGTGTCATGGTCAGGTGTCCACTAACTGTTAGCCATATAGTCTCTATGGTGAACAAGTTGCACGTTTGCATGCCTCAGCTGGCACAAAGATTTTGTAGGTTGGTTGTAGTCTGCGTTGATCTCAGATTGCCTACCACTGGGATGGTGAATGGCCTCTCTTTTATCCCTACACTGGGAGGTGGCCTGTAATCTAAGCCCCTATTCACTCTGAGTGTTTTTCAGCTTGTTTCCTTGCGCCTGACCACCCTCAACATCCAGAATCACATTCTTTCTAATTGTCATTGTGCACACTTTTCACCTTACGCTCTACACCATACGTTCCAGATAAGTACGTGAGCTTTTTTTCTTGAGTATGTTCAGATGTTTTTGACCCCAAAGCTGTCAATGGACGCACCTGTAAACGCATGCAGGCATAAAAAACTCCTCCTCCTGCAGAACACCTCTCCTTCAGGACACCTCTCCTTCAGAACACCTCTCCTTCAGAACACCTCTCCTTCAGGACACCTCTCCTTCAGGACACCTCTCCTCCGGAACACCTCTCCTTCAGAACACCTCTCCTCCAGGACACCTCTCCTTCAGGACACCTCTCCTTCAGGACACCTCTCCTCCGGAACACCTCTCCTCCGGAACACCTCTCCTCCGGAACACCTCTCCTCCGGAACACCTCTCCTTCAGGACACCTCTCCTTCAGGACACCTCTCCTCCAGGACACCTCTCCTCCGGAACACCTCTCACCTCTCCTTCAGGACACCTCTCCTTCAGGACATCTCTCCTTCTCCAGAACTGCTGTACTTCTCCAGAACTGCTGTACTTCTCCAGAACTGCTGTACTTCTCTAGAACTTCTCTCCATCTCTAGAACTGCCCTCCATCTCTAGAACTGCTCTCCATCTCTAGAACTGCTCTCCTCTTGTAGAACTCCTCTCCTCCTCTATTATTATTATTCTTATGCTAGATTTATATAGTGCCAACAGTTTGCACAGCGCTTAAAAGCATGAAGGCAGACCGTACAGTTACATACAATTCAACAACTCCTCTTCTAGAACTCCTCTCCACCTCTCGAACTGCTCTCCTTCTCTAGAATTCCTCTAGCTATCCTCTACTATTCTAGAACTCCTCTCCTCTTCTAAAACACCTCTCCTTGTCTGGAACACCTTTCCTCCTCTACAACACCTTTCCTCCTCTACAACACTTCTCCTTTAGAACTCCTCTCCTCTTCTAGAACTCCTCTCCTCCTCTAGAACTGCTGCTCTCCTCTAGAACTGCTGCTCTCCTCTAGAACTGCTGCTCTCCTCTAGAACTGCTCTCCTCTAGAATTTCTCTCATCCTCTAGAATTTCTCTCCTCTAGAGCTCCTCTCTTCTTCTGGAACTCCTCTCCTCTTCTAGAACTCCTCTCCTGCTCTAGAACTGCTGCTCTCCTCTAGAACTGCTGCTCTCCTCTAGAACTGCTGCTCTCCTCTAGAACTGCTGCTCTCCTCTAGAATTTCTCTCATCCTCTAGAATTTCTCTCCTCTAGAGCTCCTCTCTTCTTCTGGAACTCCTCTCCTCTTCTAGAACTCCTCTCCTCTTCTAGAACTCCTCTCCTGCTCTAGAACTGCTGCTCTCCTCTAGAACTGCTCTCCTTCTCTACTCCTCTAGAATTTCTCTCTTCTAGAACTCCTCTCCTCTTCTGGAACTCCTTTCCACCTCTAGAACACCTCTTCTCTAGAGCTCTTCTCTTCTAGAACTCCGCTCCTCTTAGAATTCCTCTCCTCCACTAGAACTATTCTCCTGCTCTTGAATTCCTCTCCTCCTCTAGACCTCCACTCCTCTTCTAGAACTCCTCTCCTCCCATTGTTCAACCCATGAAGCCAATGTCTGAAGATTGATACTTGTGCAAAAACACTTCCATTAAGCGTGCAAAAAGCCCCAAAAAAAATCCCGAGAAATGAGCTCTCCTCAGGGGTGAGTGCAGACTGAAGCTTCCTGATCAGCCCATGGGTTTAGCCCCCACGGTGGAATTTGCGAGATGCCGTTCAGGCTGTTGAACAAAGTAAAAGAGCAGAAATTTTCATGTGCTGACATGGAGACACCTAATATTTGTGGTCCCCTGACTGGGCAGCCTGGCGCCCCCCCCCCCCCCCAAAGCCGGCACCAACACACTGGTCCTGGTGTGATCACCCATCAGATTACAGGGAAGTCCCATTCTAGGGAAAGGCTGCGGTCACACTGGTCTAAAGAACAAGTTCTGCCTTCCTTTACACAGCAGCTGTGTTTTTTTTTTTCTTTTTTACATAAATATAGAGTAGTGAACCACACAGCGCCTTTGCGTCACATTGCGTGCAACATTTGGTGGCATTATGAAATTGCAAAGCTCGCCAGATGTCTCCATTCAAGTCAATGGGAACATGCAACAATCACATTCTAAAGACACCTATTGTGTTTGCAGAGCTCTATAGCCAGGACCTCCCCACTAAAAAAAAATAAAACGCGTTCAGAGATCTTCAGAAATTACTTTATAGTACCTCCAAAAACCATCCAAAATGGGTCTTCAGTGTCACTGCCCATTGTACTCAGCCTACGTTTGTGTTCCCAACACAAAAGAAAACGCACGCTCATCTGAGGGCTTTTGGAATAAACATCAACAATTTTGAAATATACAAGATTTTCATTATAGTGACCACAAACCAAGAAATACGACCTTTTCATAAGTTTGTATGATAATGAATGCAAGGGGGCGCCAGCTAAGTGCAGCACCAATAGGTTTATTAACATTAAAAAGAAACGACAAAACAAAGCGTAGAGGCGAACCTCTCAGGAAGTGGACTTTGTAGGCACAGCACGAGACTAATAACTAGACAAGTTTTTTAAAAGGTAAGCATTTTATTAGTATAGTACCAAAAATATGTATAAAAATACATTTAAAATAAGAACAATCATAGGTGGGGTGTCCCAAACGAGGGAAAACAACCCTAGCGAAATACAGACCGTTTACAAGGTATATGAAAACCAAAATACCACAGAATGAAATGATACCTAGTACCACACTACTGTACGTATTAATGAAGTCTTTGTATGATGGTCGACGCGTTTCGCTATGAGCTTCCTCTGGACCTTGTCCTTGCAAACTGCAAAAATGGCCTAACCATATATCCATCTAGATAGATGGAAGCTTAGTTGTGGGTATGACTCCCAAGATAGATCTTAAGATTTGTGAAGTGCCGCATGGTGATCTATCTATCTTCCGGTGGACAGCTTCCATCCATTGCAGCATGGCTGCAGATAAGCAGTTTGCATTTGGCTTTTTCATAATAAACCCATTGATGCTACACTTAGCTGGCGCCCCCTTGTGTTCCTTTTTTGTAACATCAGGGATTTGTTCCTGTCTCAGGTGGAGCTGTCTACTGAAGTACATCACCCTGCCTATGATATTTATGATTTATGAACTCCTTATGAACATTTTACGAAATACTTAATGCTATGCAAGCGTATCTTAACCACTTCAGCCCCGGAAGGATTTCCCACCTTAGGACCAGAGCACTTTTTTTCGATTCGGCACTGCGTCGGTTTAACTGACAATTGCGCGGTCCTGCGACGTTGTACCCAAACGAAATTTGCGTCCTTTTTTTCCCACAAATAGAGCTTTCTTTTGGTGGTATTTGATCACCTCTGCGTCATTTCTGAACAAAAAAAAGAGCAACAATTTACTATTTCTTACTTTTTGCTTAAATACAAATCCAAAAAAAAAAAATAAAAAAAAACATTTTTTTCATCAGTTTTGGCCGATTTATATTCTTCCTCATATTTTTTGTAAAAAAAAAAATCGCAATTGGCGTTTATTGATTGGTTTGCGCAAAAGTTGCCGCGTTTACAAAACATGAGAATTCATTTCTGGCGTTTCTACTATTTTTTTTTTTTTTTACTAGTAATGGCGGCGATCTGCGATTTTTATCAGGACTGTGATATTGCAGTGGACATGTTGGATATTTTTGACACTTTTTTGAGACCATTGACATTTATACAGCGATCAGAAATTTAAATATCCACTGATTACTGTATAAATGTCATTGGCAGGGAAGGGGTTAACCTGCAGGGGGCACTCTAGGGGTTAACTGTGTTCCCTAAGCGTGCTCTAACTGTATGGGGGCTGGGCTGCCAGGGGCACCAGAGATCTAACTGATCCCGAGTACAGGAATCAGTAGATCTCTTACATGCCGCCTGTCAGAACGGGGAACCGCCATGTTTACATCGACGGTCCACCGTTCTCTCTGTCATCGCGGGCCGCCGGCAGACATTGAGTCCATGCAGCCCTGCCCAGCTCAGCCTTCGTGCCCGCAAGTGACGACTGTAAGCGGTGATTTGTGGGTCAGAGCCGCACTGTTGCCGCTTATAGCCGTTACGCAGTCGGTAAGTGGTTAACATTTATCTAGGAGGGGGTAAAGGCTATCTCATGTGGATGGTGCATTAGCATTTGTTTGCGCCACAATTTCAATTGCTGTATGATAATGAATGGAGCCTTTGTTATCCGTTGATATTACACATCCTGACTTTTTGGGCTAACTTAAGATTTACTCAAAAGATTCAAAACCAACAGTACAGTGAGGAAAATAATGATTCGCTCTCCTTCAGATTGTGTAAGTTTTCCCACTTACAAAGAAATAAAGGGTCTATATTTTTTATTATAGGTGTATTTTATATGATAGAGACAGAATATCAACCAAAAATCCAGAAAAACACATGATACCAATGTTATAAATGGAGTTGCAGTTCAGTGAGTAAAATAAGCATTTGATCCCCAAGCAAAACAAGACTTAGTAGTTGGTGGAGAAACCCTTGTTGGCAAGCACAGAGGTCAGACGTTTCTTGTAGTTGGTGACCAGGTTTGCAGACATCTCAGGAGGGATTTAGGTCCACTCTTCTTTACAGATCTTCTCTAAATCCAGCTGAAATAGTACTTTTAAGATAAAAAATACCCCTAGAATACTCATGCCTCGTGCAATGTAACAAAGGTGTGCTGTAAACTATGCCCAGTTTTCTATTTGTGCAGCATCGTTTTCTTACTTTGTGAAGTTCCGGCCATCTCCAGTGTGGGCATCTGAAACCGCAGTGTCCTTACTGGATTCCATGCATGCTGGCTACCCAGCATGCACCTGCCGATCTCCGGCATGTGCAGTGTAGTGCCATCTTGGTCAGCTTGACATGGCATAGCCATGCCAAGCTGACCAAGATTTTCCATAGACGCCAATGTTAAATGTTACGGGAGCATTGCCATGCCAAGCTGACCAAGATTTTCCATAGACACCAATGTTAAATGTTACTGATGCCATGCCAAGCTGACCAAGATTTTCCATAGACGCCAATGTTAAATGTTACTGGAGCTGTGCCATGCCAAGCTGACCAAGATTTTCCATAGATGCCATGTTACTGGAGCCGTGCCATGCCGAACTGATCAATATTTTCCATAGACCCCATTGTTAAATATTACTGGAGCCGTGTCATGCCAAGCTGACCAATATTTTCCATAGACCCCAATGTTAAATGTTACTGGAGCCGTGCCATGCCAAGCTGACCAAGATTTTCCATAGACGCCAATGTTAAATGTTACGGGAGCATTGCCAAGCCAAGCTGACCAAGATTTTCCATAGACACCAATGTTAAATGTTACTGATGCCATGCCAAGCTGACCAAGA
>BLSH010441687.1:480327-492653 GCA_018402905.1 Glandirana rugosa
CGAGTGAACAGACTTTTTATGGAGGATTCTGTAGAAGATTTTATGTTACATAAGTCTGGATGTCAGGTTGTAACGGATCTTGTATCCGTTAGACAGTATAAAATTTCGTAAACAATTGGAGGGGTTTTTTTACGAAGAGGACAGAGAAATTGGTGAAGTCGGGGCCTTCTTAAAACGTGAAATCCTGGTCTCGTGAAAAACTCTAAGCCGCGACGTAGCGAAATTGACTGTTAACGCGCCAGCACGCTGCAACATGGGTTTGTTTTAAACGCGGGAAAAAAAGGGTGTTTATCTCGAAAGAAAACCACCACTTCTTTTGTTTATAGCGGCGATAAGAAATGACGCAGAGGCGATCAAATACCACCAAAAGAAAGCTCTATTTGTGGGAAAAAAAGGGCGCAAATTTTGTTTGGGTACAACGTCGCACGACCGCGCAATTGTCAGTTAAAGCGATGCAGCGCCGAATCTCAAAAAGTGCTCTGGTCCTAAAGTGCAAAATTCTTCCGGGGCTGAAGTGGTTAAAGAGACAGGAGAAGCATTTTTTTGGGGAGGTTAACAAATGCTTTAAAATATGACAGATTGCCTATGTTCTAGGCAATGTTGGACTGTAGGTCTGAATACATTGTATTTTAGAAGATGTCTTAGGAGGTATTTTTCAGACAAGTGAGCAGAGAGTGTTCCCTTTGTACTCATCCTGAATGATGATTTCCCCTATTTGCAGTAATCATGTCTGTTTCTCCACAGTGTAAGAAGAAGCACACGTTGCTGTGCCCGCACTATGCCCGGAACGGCACCTGTCCAGATGGAGCCAAGTGCAAATTGCAGCACCGCCAAAAGAAAAGGCGAGCAGAAAGCCAAACACCGGAACACCCGCTGCCAATCTCTAAGCAAAGGAGGAAATCAAAGGAGGATTCTGGGTAAGAAAAGAAAACCAATGACCCCATCCATCAAATGTGATTTAAGCATACATTGTAAAATGTAGGGTGATGATGATCAAACCATGTGTGGACCTTTGTGTAAGAGACCTCTAGTATCAGTTGTTCCTTGGCTTTATATAAAGAAAAGAGAAGATTACTGAGGTAGGTCCCTGAGAAGAGGGAGGAAGGTATTCCAAGAAGGATGAGGAAGGTATTCCACGAAGGCTGAACAAGGTGTCCGAGAAGGCTGAGGAAGGTGTCCGAGAAGGCTGAGGAAGGTGTCCGAGAAGGCTGAGGAAGGTGACCGAGAAGGCTGAGGAAGGTGACCGAGAAGGCTGAGGAAGGTGACCGAGAAGGCTGAGGAAGGTGACCGAGAAGACTGGTTGAACTAGATGGACTTGTGTCTTTTTTCAGCCAGAGTAACTATGTAAGAAGACCGAGGTTGTTCCCAGAAGCTACAGCCGTTCCCAGATAAGACTGAGGCTGTTCTCAGAGAAAACTTGGGTCAGGTCCAAGAGAAGACTATGGCCGCTTCCAGAGAACATGGAGCCCACTCACAGAAGACTGAGGCAGGTCTCAGTAGTGTGCTGCTGTCTCACCATCTGTTGTTCTCTGGAAGGTAACAGGTCGCTATCTTAAATGAAACCTCTAGCCAACTTAACCTGCCAACTCATACAGTACCTAATAAGGGGGGGGTGTTTTTTGAACGAATGACATGATCAGGATGGAACCATCTGACCATCTCCTGTAGTATGCCTACAGTCTCTGACCTTCTCCAGTAGTATGTCTGCAGTCTCTGACCATCTCCTGAAGCATGCCTGCAGTCTCTGACCGTCTCCTGTAGCATGTCTGCAGTCTCTGACCATCTGCTGTAGTATGTCTGCAGTCTCTGACCATCTCCTGTAGCATGTCTGCAGTCTCTGACCTTCTCCTGTAGTATGTCTGCAGTCTCTGACCGTCTCCTGTAGTATGCCTGCAGTCTATGACAATCTCCTGTAGCATGTCTGCAGTCTATGACAATCTCCTGTAGCATGTCTGCAGTCTCTGACCATCTCCTGTAGTATGTCTGCAGTCTCTGACCATCTCCTGTAGTATATCTGCAGTCTCTGACCATCTCCTGTAGCATGTCTGCAGTCTCTGACCGTCTCCTGTAGCATGTCTGCAGTCTATGACAATCTCCTGTAGCATGCCTGCAGTCTATGACAATCTCCTGTACTATGCCTGCAGTCTATGACAATCTCCTGTAGCATGCCTGCAGTCTATGACAATCTCCTGTAGCATGCCTGCAGTCTATGACAATCTCCTGTAGCATGCCTGCAGTCTATGACAATCTCCTGTAGCATGTCTGCAATCTCTGACCATCTCCTGTAGTATGTCTGCAGTCTCTGACAATCTCCTGTAGCATTACATTAACTGAATGTTCTATGTGGCCTTTTGATGATGTCTGGGGCTGCACTTGAGGCCCGTATATGAAGTAAGTTGACCATCATTGGTTTAGGGGCACCTCATAAGATTTTGTTATTCTCCAAAGAGCTTACAAAGGCATCTCAATGATTTTTAAGAATTTAGCAATAAAGAAAGTCACCCATGTGTTGGAAGCCTACAAAGTAACAGTGTCTTCCCCAATGTTTGTGTTTGTTCCCTGCAGAGACCAACCACCAGTAGAGGGTCCTGGTAATGTTTCTTCCTGTGATGATGGGCATTCTGATGACTGCAGAGGGCTGATGAGTTGTCCTTCCTTCATCTCCCTGAGCTCCTCCCATAGTAGTGAATCTACGCCCCCTTCTGGAAGGAGGAAACCTGCCGAGGACACAGGTAGCAGCCTCTCTGAACTGTACAACTCTACTGTTATAATTAGTTAATTTCCTGGATAATGTCGAAATCCATTGGTCATGGGTATTCTTGAATCTTGGTGATCTTTGTGCATTTCTTCCAGATCTGTGCAGTAATCCAGTGTGAGACTTCCTGTAAAAAAGACCGCTCACTGCTGCTCTCTCTTCTTGTGTAGGATGACTGGTCTTGTCTCCGCCCCCTCCTGTAGTTTTGTACATGCATCTTGTAGTGGGTGGAGCCTGCTGGGCCCCTCCCACAGCTCTTCTCTCTCTCCTTGTGAAGGGTTTCTGGTCTTGTGTTGACCCCTTCCTGTAGTTTTCTGCAGGCAACCTGGAATGGGTGAAGCTACAGGGCCCCTCCCACAGCTCTTCTTTCTCTCCTTGTGCAGGATTCCTGGTTTTGTCTCCACCCTCTCCTACAGTTTTCTGCAGACAGCCTGTAGTGGGTGGAGCCTGATGGGCCCCTCCCACACCTCTGCTCTCTCGCCCTGTTCAGGGTTTCTGGTCTTGTCTCCACCCCTTCCTGTAGTTTTCTGCAGGCAGCCTGAAATGGGTGGAGCTACAGGGCCCCTCCCACAGATCTGCTCTCTCGCCCTGTGCAGGGTTGCTGGTCTTGTCTCCACCCCTTCCTGTAGTTTTCTGCAGGCAGCCTGAAATGGGTGGAGCTACAGGGCCCCTTCCACAGATCTGCTCTCTCCCCCTGTGCAGGGTTGCTGGTCTTGTCTCCACCCCTTCCTGTAGTTTTCTGCAGGCAGCCTGAAATGGGTGGAGCTACAGAGCCCCTCCCACTGCTCTACTCTGTCTCCTTGCAGGCTGGTCTTATCTCCACCCTAAATTGCTACCTTAGACCCTTGTTAGCCAGTGATAGGTTCATAGTAAAGCATGGCAGACACAGACCATCAATCATTTTGGGCATAATTTAGTAGATTGGCTAATATGCATGTCAGAAGACCTTCTAGCTCTGAAAAATACCAAAAGATCGTGAATCAAAACCTAAAATGTCATATATAGCAGCTTACCCATCTTCCCATGTGGTAGCTGCATTCGTTTTCAATTTTTTAGGAAAGGAATGTTCAGCAAATACAGAGAATAGCTGCTGATCCTGCCATTGCCAGAAAAGACAGAAGCAATGTTTTTTCCCATCAATCCACCATGTAATGGAGATGAACAAAGGCAGACAGGCTTGAAGTCCAGCCTGTGTGTGACGACCGTGGCTGCCTCCGTAGATACAGTGTAGAAATGAGAGTAGATGTGAAAGGATAGGAAGTGTGCTTACTTGCAACATTATCAGGTAGAAATAAAGGGGAAAAAGACTTTTATGTCTTCGTTTTTATCCAGTGATCCTGCCAGTAACGCGCTTCCTGTCCTGGGGTGACAACGCTCACCCACCGCACTGTATGTATGGAGAAGCAGTGTTGTCACCTTGGGATAGGACACCTCCTCCCTGTCCCCTTCTCCATTACATAGCGGGGAGTTGTTCTGTAGTCCAGGAATGAACTGGACAGGACCGGTGACACTGCTTGAGATTTTAGTACAGCACAGGCAAGAGAGCACAGGAAGTTATCCACTCATAGGATTTCTGTCAGGATCAACAGGTGTCATTTTGGACTTACCGAATAGATATAACAAAACTCTTTCAACAGCAGGGGCGTTGCTAGGTCTAAAAAAGATCTGGGGCTAGAGCCCATAGCAACAAAGTAAAGAAAGTCATACGCTTGGGCGGGCATACACATGTATATAATATACGTGTGTGTATGTGTATATATATATATATATATATATATATATATATAATATTATATATATTATCATTACATCAGGGCCCCCAGAGAGCCCCCCTCTTACATCAGGGTCCCTAGAGAGCCCCTCTATTACATCACGGCCCCCAGAGAGCCCCCCCTTACATCAGAGTCCCCAGAGAGCCCCTCCTTACATCAGGGTCTCAAGAAAGCCCCCCTTACATGAGGGTCCCCAGAAAGCCTCCCACTTACATCAGGGTCCCCAGAGAGCCTCCCCCTTACATCAGGGTCCCCAGAGAGCCTCTCCTTACCTCAAAGTCTCCAGAGAGACTCCCCTTACACCAGAGTCACCAGAGAGAGAGCGTGCACTGCGTGTAGTGACAGATGTAATCTCTCTGCTGCCCACGGCTGCACAGTGAGGGCGGAACACAAGTGATGCAGGGCGGGTGGTGAGAGATGTCATCTCTCTGCGGTCTCGCTTGCTGCCCATCCGGCTCTCCCGTGCTGCCTGACCGCTCTCTCTCATGGCCTGGTAGTAGGCCACGGCCCTGTGGTTGGGACCCTTGCCTGAGAGACTCGGGGCTACGGCCCCCAGATTCGGGGCTATAGCCCCAATAGCCACCCCCTAGCAACGCCTCTGTTCAACAGTACAGTTAAGGTGATTGTAAGCACAAAAATCAATAAAATAACAGAGGTTTATATTTATCCACTCCGTATATTGGAGATGCACAGAGCAGCTCTGATTCTGGGGTCCTCCACCGGCGCTCCTGGCTCCTCCTCTCCAGCAAGTGCCTCCATAGGAAGGCTCACTCCCGGGCCGTATAGACAAGGACAGTCGGCCCTCCCCACGGCCCCGCCCTCCGCCTGGCTCTGCCAAATGGCTCCCGGTGCCCCGGCAAAGCCTGTGAGACCAGGAAGAGCTGCAGACGGGCACAGTGCTAGAATGAGGGTGCAGATAAAGGGGGGGGGGGGGTGATGGGGGATGCTATTACCTAGACTTTTTTGACCTTAAAATGTTTGTTACCCCAACACTTCATATTCCTGATATGTGGCTGCTGTACCATGTACTTGTATGAGAAAGTCTCCTGTTCTCTTTGTATTGCTTCCTTTATGTGAAATCCCCGGTGATCCTGCCAGTCCCTCTGCTTCTTATTTAAAACTGACCATGCTAAGCAGGAGAACACACCGTGTGGTAATTTCTCTAGCTATACTGGGAACTCAGCCTGCTCTCCTCCAATGATCAGACATGTCCTGACACCCCCCCCGTGCACAGCCTTTCACTGGGAAGACCAGTGTGCTGCTGTTTCCCCTCCCCCCAGCTCTCATGCGGCTGAGAACAGAGGGAATGTGACCACTTATAAAAAAGGGAAAAAAGGTATTTATAATGTTTTTTTTTTTACATCTATACAGAAATATTTTACCTTTCATTTCTATTTTAAACTGAATGGGTTGGTTTACAAGGTGATCATTTACACTTTAATGCAAAGAATGCATTAAGGTAGAAAAAGTGTTTAAGCTTTATAACCACTTTCATGAACCTAAAGGGAGCAAATAAGTTCATTGTTGGGGGTTACAGAACACCTTTTATATTTAGGCTCCATGCACACTGTATCTCAAAAACGACCGTTTTTGGTCGTTTTGGCGTTTTTTTTTTTAACAGCCCAAAAACGCCCCTTTATTTTATCCTATGTGTCCATGCACACATGGTCGTTTATTGTCTTTTATCAGCAGTGGCGTTTTTGGGCTGTTATCTGAACGCCCTGAATTGGCGTTCAAAAGTTGTTCTCCTGACCACAAAAAACGCCGGTAAACGCCACTAAACGCCGGTATATCGGCGTCTGGCGTTTTTTGCAGTCAATGGAAGCCAATGAAGAAAAAACGCAGCTAAACGCCGGCGTCTATCGGCGTGTGGCGTTTTTTGCAGTCATCAATGGAAGCCAATGAAGTAAGAAAAAAATGCCGAAAAACGCAGCTAAACGCTGTTTACAAAACACTGCAAATAGAACGTTTTGTGAGCAGCGTCTCCTGCCCGACGCTGAAAGAGCCCTATAGCGTCCAGTGTGCATGGAGCCTCAGACAGCAAAGCAGTTCTTGTAGAATTCTTTGTTTCCATTCAGAGTTCTTCTTTAATAACCCCTTAATTGTGACTGTAGGGAGTCACCTTAACCCCTTCCTGACCACAGAATGCATATGTGTGATGGCAAGCAGGAGGCACCCACACCGCACATATCACCCATGGCAACCAAGGTTTCTGTGCTGAGAACGCGCTTCTATCACAGCGACCAAACTGTCATAGACAGCCAATCACAGTGATCATGTGACCAGGAGGATCCAAGTTACCACTTCCTGACCGCCACATAGCAGATCTTCTATTCTACAGGGAGTGGCCATTCTGTACAAAATCTCACACACACACATACATACATATATATACATACACAGTATGTCACAAAAGTAAGTACACCCCTCACTTTTCTGTAAATATTTTATTCTATCTTTTCATGTGACAACACTGAAGAAATGACACTTTGCTACAATGTAAAGTAGTGAGTGTACAGCTTGTATAACAGTGTAAATTTGCTGTCCCCTCAAAATAACTCAACACACAGCCATTAATGTACAGCATCGCACGACCATGAAGGGGGGTAAATCATCCGCAGGTCAAGTGGATAAAAGGCCATCAGGAGGGGGGTTGGGGCAGGAAGGGGTTAATGTCTGAGGCGTTCACGTGGATTGGGTGACAGTGATCACATGTACTGTGTAGCCAGTCCTAGCGGCTCCAGACTCAGTGACAGCCCGGTCATGGGGTGGCTGGAACTGAAGGCTTATTTAGAACAGACTGTGAGCAGATAGAGGTATTATCATGGAACATGCGCAGTTCAGCTTACATCACTGGCACGGTCCCCATGTGCCGGGGTTCAAACAAACAACAACTGCCCCAACCTGTAAATCAATCCTGTGTGCCCTCTACACATGCACAGGAGTTACAGCATCCCACGGTGGCCAATGGAGATGCCCAAAGACTGGCAACTGGGTAGAAGATGCCGGACTGTTAGAGAGGAGGTAAGTAATTCCTTTAGCTCCACTTTACTGCCTGAGAGTTTATTGTGGGCATCAGGGGTTATCAATGGCATCACGGTAACAGCATGTGGGGGGGTGGGGCGGGCGGTCTTTATGGCGCGATTAAGCACGCTTCCAGCAGAAAACGGGAACGCATATACACGATATTACCAAATGTTTTGGGACACCTGCCTTTACCCGCACATGATCTTTAATGGCATCCCAGTCTTAGCCTGTAGGGTTCAATATTGAGTTGGCCCACCCTTTGCAGCTATAACAGCTTCACCTCTTCTGGGAAGGCTGTCCACAAGGTTTAGGAGTGTCTATGGGAATGTTTGACCATTCTTCCAGAAGAGCATTTGTGAGGCCAGGTACTGATGTTGGACGAGAAGGCCTGGCTCACAGTCTCGGCTCTAATTCATCCCAAAGGTGTTCTATCAGGTTGAGGTCAGGACTGTGCAGGCCAGTCAAGTTCCTCCACCCCAAACTCGCTCATCCATTTCTTTATGGACCTTGCTTTGTGCAGTGGTCCAAATCATTTGGTGGAGAGGGATTATGGTGTGGGGTTGTTTTCAAGGGTTGGGCTTGGCCCCTTTGTTCCAGTGAAGGGAACTCTTTGGCCCCATTCACAGGTGAGCGTTTCGTAGCTTTAAGTCTGAAGGTACAAAACGCTGGAGGAGAAAAAAAAAAAAAAAAATCAATGATTCTCTATGGAGACGGTTCACATCTCCACTCAAAAACGCCTGAAGCTCAAACAAGTTCCAGAGCTATTTTTGTCGTGTGAATCAGGCAGTTTTGGGCGTTTGTATCCCATAGAAATTAATGGAAACATCCGATTCTGGCGTGTTTGTGCATTTTGACGCGCAATTTTCAGCTGAAATAAAAGCTAAAAAAAGCTGAACTACCCAGCAACATATGATGCAATTGATAAAGTATTCCCTATTGACTAATACAAAAACGCCCAAAAAGCGATGCGCAAAAACAATCCAAAGTCGCGCTTCAAAATGCCGGAAAAAGCTCAAAGTCACTCAGGTGTGAATGCAGCCTTAAGGCGTCAGCATACCGAGACATTTTGGACAGTTTCATGCTCCCAACTTTGTGGGAACAGTTTGGGGATGGTCCTTTGACACCAGTGGACAAAGCAAGGTCCATTTCCACAAAGACATGGATGAGCGAGTTTGGTGTGGAGGAACTTGACGGGCCTGCACAGAGTCCTGACCTCAACCCGATAGAACACCTTTGGGATAAATTAGAGTGGAGACTGCGAGCCAGGCCTTCTCATCCAACATCAGTACCTGACCTCACAAATGCTCTTCTGGAAGAATGGTCACACATTCCCATAGACACTCCTAAACCTTGTGGACAGCCTTCCCAGAAGAGGTGAAGCTGTTATAGCTGCAAAGGGTGGGCCAACTCAATATTGAACCCTATGGACTAAGACTGGGATGCGTGTAAAGGCAGGCATCCCAACACTTTTGGTATTTTAGTGTATGTGACCGTATGGATTAAGACCCACCTCCGTGCATGGCTGTTGGGAAGGGGTTAATCAAAGCCTCCATAGGGGAGGTTGAGGTGAGCGGGTTCCTTATGGCGCTTTTCCCGGTGACAGACGCTCCTTTCCATATCACATAGAATATGTCCTTTACTTTATGAAGGAATCGGAGGCCTCTGCTCTCACCCCTCATAGACCCATAAATAAGAAATAAGACACAGTTTGAGATTTCTTTGGAGTTCACCTCTAAGTTTGACTTCACCTCGAGAGAGCGGACCGCCGGCTCCTGCACTGGGAGCGCGCGGCAGAGAAGCAGCTCTCGTCTTGTTCGCCATATGTCTGTCTTTATAAATAATTGAGGTGGCAGCGCGGAGGAATTCAGCGAGAGCCTCCGAGCTTCCCAGTAAAGTGCCCCCCCCCCAAGCTCCAAGGAAGGTCAGCTCCGCTCCACTTATCCGCCTGGCACAGCGTCTCGATCTGGGACTCCTAAATCGCCGGGATCTCTGCGGGAACATGGCTGCTCTCATTCTTTAATGTCGGAGCGTCTTACTACCAACAGACAGCTGGGGCAGGTCCCACGCGTGCCCCCCAACCCGCCCCGCACTTTTCCCTAGACTGGCGTGATTGGCGCCAGTCAGGCCATGAAAGTAGCCATAAGTTTTAATGTCACGACAAGTCAAACTTTTCAACCTGGAGATGCGTTGCTGAATGAGAATTAGGTGAAAGTAAGACTGCAACAAAGGGGGTGCAAGCAATGGGTGTTCCTGGGAATCCAGCAAGCCAGAGACTCTGGACTGAAATAGCTTACTCTGATTTCACTGCACACTGTGAGCTTCTTACAGTGTGCATTAGAAGCTGCAGCAAATCAGATAGAGCCCCGCCTCATTTCCTGGTCCCTCATCATCTAGCGGCATCATCAAATAGGCGTGCCAGGGCCACTCATCCCGGCCTGACTGTCCCTGGCCCGCCCCCTTTCATTCATTGGATTCCAGTTCTTTCAATCGTGAAGGCTCAGCATCACATGTGGGCGTTACTTAGGGCAGTCCACATGCAAACACAGCCTGCCTAGGAACGCCCACTCCTCCAGACTGACACCCACCCATCATGGCATTTTGATATTTGCATAACTCCTCCCAATAGTCAGCCCACTGCTTGCATCAGGACTGAGGGTGCTTCAAGAGGAAGAACTTCAGTCCCATCTTTAGTGGCTCCACCCACGCCCTTTCCAGCGCCGCCATTATGGAACATGCATAATGACAGAGGGGGGCTCTGGGCTTCTCTATGCAATGCAGGGAGATCATGGCTGGCGGGAGGGGCCAGCAGGATGCATTACATGTTTCCCTGAAAACATCACAGCACCTGGTGATGGAAACCTGAAAATTACCTGAAGCCCTGCAGCACATTTACACACATGAAGGGGGTGGTGTGTGGGGGGGGGGGGGGGGGACAGAAAATTGTGGCAATACATGGTATTCACACTGGCAGTGCATGCGCAACACAACAGCATTCATGGGCATTTTGGCATTATGTGGGCAACACAGTGGCACTTGAATGATATTATAATGGCAGAAACAGGGCAGACAATATATAGGGAGCAAATGAGCAATAGTGGCAATACACGGGCCACAAATGGGTAATTGTGTCTATGTATGGGTAAGAAGCAATAGTGGTCATATATGGGTATTCAGTGGTCAGTCTTCACAATACATGGGCAATAAATGAACAAAGATGGTAATATATGGGTTTTCAGTAGTCAGTCTTCACAATACATGGGCAATAGATGAGTAATGATGGTAATCTATAAGTATTCAGTAGTCAGTATTCACAATACATGGGAAATAAATGAACAATGATGGTAATGTATGGGTATTCAGTGGTCAGTTTTTACAATACATGGGCAATTACTGAGCAATGAAGTTAATATATGAGTATTCAGTGGCCAGTCTTCACCATTCAGAGGCAATAAATGAGCAATGATGGTAGTATATGGGTATTCAGTGGTCAGTCTTCACAATACATGGGCAATAGATGGCGCTCCTGATGATGTCTTTATTAGAGTGATATGCTAGTTATTATGCATTTGGTGAGTGTTTTGGTGGATTGTAATACATTTTGGTACCATTAATACTGCACAGTGAAATGTTTTTTGCCTGTTCCTAACCCCTGCATGATCTGAGGCCTCCTCTTGGTGGATTTTCTTATGTTGTGAAGACGACAGATATCAGGTGTCCTTGTGGATTTGACCGGTCAATATAGAGTGGTCCACCACTTAGGGTAGGGGTCAGTATGTGGATTGCTATTGGTGGAAGACCTTTGAACCTTCATTGAATAACTAAAAAGGACTTTTTTTCATGTATTCATTTAAAAGTACTGCACAGCAATGATGATAGTATATGCGTATTCATTGATCAGTCTTCATAATACATGGGCAATAAAGGAGCAATGATAGTAATACAGTGCCTTGCGAAAGTATTCGGCCCCCTTTGAA
The DNA here is from genome assembly GCA_018402905.1 of Glandirana rugosa. Taxonomy (NCBI): domain Eukaryota; kingdom Metazoa; phylum Chordata; class Amphibia; order Anura; family Ranidae; genus Glandirana; species Glandirana rugosa. The sequence goes on from BLSH010441687.1 coordinate 491,856, forward strand.
CTTTGCGACCTTTTGCCACATTTCAGGCTTCAAACATAAAGATATAAAACTGTAATTTTTTGTGAAGAATCAACAACAAGTGGGACACAATCATGAAGTGGAACGAAATTTATTGGATATTTCAAACTTTTTTAACAAATAAAAAACGGAAAAATCCACCTGTGTGTAATCAAGTCTCCCACTTCAGCCCCGGAAGAATTTCCCACTTTAGGACCAGAGCACTTTTTGCGATTCGGCGCTGCGTCGCTTTAACTGACAATTGCGCGGTTGTGCGACATTGCACCCAAACAAAATTTGCGTCCTTTTTTTCCCCACAAATAGAGTTTTTTTGGTGGTATTTGAGCGCCTCTGCGTCATTTCTTATCGCCGCTATAAACAAAAGAAGAGCGACCATTTTGCAAAAAAAACCCAAATTTCTTACTTTTTGCTAAAATTCAAATCCAAAAAAAAAAATATAAAAAAACATTTTTTTTCACAGTTTTTGGCCGATTTATACAATTCCTCATATTTGCGATAAAAAAATTGCAATCGGCGTTTATTGATTGGTTTGCGCAAAAGTGGCAGCGTTTACGGATGGTGAGAATTCATTTCTGGGTTTTTTTTTTTTTTTACTAGTAATGGCGGCGATCTGCAATTTTTAGCGGTACTGCGATATTGCAGCGGACATGTCGGAACATTTTTGACACTTTTTTGGGACCAATGACATTTATTCAGCGATCAGAAATTTAAATGTCCACTGATTACTGTGTAAATGTCATTGACAGTGAAGGGGTTAACCTGCAGGGGGAGAGCTAGGGG
>BLSH010441687.1:493545-503835 GCA_018402905.1 Glandirana rugosa
AAAGTCAAGAAAGGTGTCTAAGAGCTAACCTAAGTCCAGACCTGAAACTGAACCGGTAAGATTGTGGACCTATACAAATAAGCAGGGTCAGAGTCCAGAAAACGTCTGAGGTAGTCCAAAGGAAGGTCTTACCAGGACATAAACCGAGGTAGGTAGAAGGGTAGTTAAAATTGGTAGAAGGGACAGGGACGACTTCTTTTCGTCCGGGTTTGGTACTACGACGGTGGTGGTACAAAGTGTCACCCCTACCACACAAGTCCGACTACTCGACACAACGAAAATGCGGTTTGTAGGAGACACCAAACATGTGGAAGAAGGTGCTCTGGTCAGATGAAACCAAAATCGAACTTTTTGGCAACAATGCAAAACGTTATGTTTGGCGTAAAAGCAACACAGCTCATCAGCCTGAACACACCATCCCCACTGTGAAACATGGTGGTGGCAGCATCATGGTTTGGGCCTGCTTTTCTTCAGCAGGGACAGGGAAGATGGTTAAAATTGATGGGAAGATGGATGGAGCCAAATACAGGACCATTCTGGAAGGAAACCTGATGGAGTCTGCAAAAGACCTGAGACTGGGACGAATAAACATATCCAGGTGTTAGAATGGCCAAGTCAAAGTCCAGACCTGAATCCAATCGAGAATCTGTGGAAAGAACTGAAAACTGCTGTTCACAAACGCTCTCCATCCAACCTCACTGAGCTCGAGCTGTTTTGCAAGGAGGAATGGGCAAAAATTTCAGTCTCTCGATGTGCAAAACTGATAGAGACTTCCCCAAGCGACTTACAGCTGTAATCGCAGCAAAAGGTGGCGCTACAAAGTATTAACTTAAGGGGGCTGAATAATTTTGCACGCCCAATTTTTCAGTTTTTTATTTGTTAAAAAAGTTTGGAATTTCCAATAAATTTCGTTCCACGTCATGATTGTGTCCCACTTGTTGTTGATTCTTCACAAAAAAATTACAGTTTTATATCTTTATGTTTGAAGCCTGAAATGTGGCAAAAGGTCGCAAAGTTCAAGGGGGCCGAATACTTTCGCAAGGCACTGTACATGGGTATTCAACGGTCAGTCTTCACAATACATGGGCAATACATGAGCAGTGGTGGGAATACATGACCAATAAAATGCATAGGCAATGACTGGAACTCAGTCTACCCACTTATCTCCACTCCAGGCAGTAGTCTCCATCTACCTATGGCCAAATGTGTCCTTCAGTGATCAGAGGAATGTCCTGAAAAGGGAAAGATCACAGTCCCACTCCTGTTCCCTGCTTCTCCTGCACCAGCCCAGTATCCGAGTTAATGCCAGAGAGCTCCCAAGTGCACTTAATACCATTAAAACCTTCTATTGTGTGCCTCTCTGAATGTAGTTTCACTCTGTTAATGCTGGTTTGATTTCCCTGACTTCATGGCGAAGCCTTGCTCACCCTCCACCTTCTTGCCCAACGGATCATTATTGCCACTGAGGCTCTTTACCTTAGACAGATAGATGTAGAGGGGCTGGGCGAACCCTTGAAAGCAGGGAAGTCAAACTCTTATTAACAAAGCAAAAGTGAAGTAACAAAAGTGTATTAAATTTTAATTTACACGCAAGCACTTAACACCCCCCCCCCCCAAAAAAAAAATTCTTAGCCCCCGCCCCCATGACCAGGAGTGTACAAACATTAACAAACACAATGGGGACACCAACTGATGAAAATGTTGATTGCTCTACACACGTTCTGTGTCGCCGCCCCACCCGGGAGAGCAATAATCCTAGGCCCATTATTCATGGTTGACTCTAAACTGATGACCTGTAGAGGCTCTTAAAGTGTCACCTTTGAAAAATATTGGGTACCGAAGTTCTTCATTGTTTTACGGGCGCTGTTTAACCACTTGCCTACCGAGCACTTTCACACCCTTCCTGCCCAGGCCAGCTTTCAGCGCTGTTGCACTTTGAATGACAATTGCGCGGTCATGCAACACTGTACCCATATGACGTTTGTATCAGGTTTTTTTTACGCAAATCAAGCTTTCTTTGGTGGTATTTAATCACTGCTGGGTTTTTTATTTTTTTGCAAAACAAATGAAAAAAGACTGAAAACTTTGGGGGAAAAAAGATTTTCTTAGTTTCTGTTATAACATTTTACAAACAGATAATGTTTCTTCACTGATGTACTCTAATGAGGCTGCACTGATGGGCACTGATTGGCAGCAGCGATGGGCACTGATTGCCGGCACCTATGGGCAGCACCGATGGGCACTGATTGGCGGCATTGATGGGCACTGATAGGCAGCATTGACGGGCACTGATAGGCAACACTGATGGGTACTGTTGGGGCTGCACTGATAATCAGGACACTTAGGATCCCCTTTCACGTTTTCCAGTTAGCGGCTCTCCTCTCCTCATGCTGTGACAGCGAGAGGAGAGGAATGCTGATAACCTCCCAGGCACACCCATTTCCAACCTTGAGAAATAGAGAACATAGAACGGACTTTAAGAGTACCAGAAAAGTACAGCAACAACCAAATATATCAAAAAATATCTTTAAAGCTAAAATAGTGTAAACATACTACTGATAAAAACATAGAGCAAATTAGTTTATCACATGGTAAGTATAGTAGGCCAAACAATGCTAAATTTCTTTGCCATTGTGTCAAAAGGTCGACACGTTTCACAATAATTGCTTCTTCATGACCTCTATATCTTTACATGCAAAGGCGGGCATCCATCCAGCATCAAATGAGAAAATGTTGCAACATGCGTCCCACGGCTTGTTGAAAATGTTGCACCATTTTCTCATTTGATGCTGGATGGATGCCCACCTTTGCATGTCAAGATATAGATGTCCTGAAGAAGCAATTTTTGTGAAACGTGTCGACCTTTTGACACAATGGCAAAGAAATTTAGCATTGTTTGGCCTACTATACTTACCATATGATGAGCTAATTGCTCTATGTTTTTATCAGTAGTATGTTTACACTATTTTAGCTTTTTTGTAATAAAAGATATTTTTTGATATATTTGGTTGTTGCTGTCCTTTTCTGGTACCGTTAAAATCCGTTCTATGTTCTCTACTTCTCAAAGTTTAATCTTGGATGAGGTACCAAAATATATAGCCTATACTTCATTATTATACCATTTCCATCCTCGTCTGTGCTTCCAATACAACCAGAACTATCAGTCACTGCACAGGAGGTGGTACACATGCGGGGCTTCTGTTGTAGTGAAGACAAAGTCTCAGCACATGACAATGCCTGTGGGTGCGGGCGCAGGCATCATTAGGATGCTAGGATGTAGTAGAGCAGGGATATGCAATTTGCGGACCTCCAGCTGTTGCAAAACTACACGTCCCATCATGCCTCTGCCTCTGGGTATCATGCTTGTGGCTGTCAGAGTCTTGCTATGCATCATGGGACTTGTAGTTCTGCAACATCTGGAGGTCCGCTAATTGCACATCCCTGTAGTAGAGGTGCTCCATCAGATCAGCACGGGATAGCAGGCACTTAGCAAAGAGATTGCCGCAAGTTGAGAAGAAGCGGCCAACAAATACTATAAAGGCGTCACAACAAAAGGTTAAGCTTATTGCTTAGCCATGTATATATAAGGAGCGTATACACTCACCGGTAAAAGATTTTGGACCATTGACCCTTGGCGTGGTACTTGTATAACTTTTTTATAGATGGATCCTACACTCTGGGTCCTTGTGTTTGTTGAGATCAGCCTCATCAGAACCATTGTGCCCTGTTTAATTCTAACTTTCTTTGACAATTAATTGAAAGTTAAATCCAACGCCTTAATTATTCATGTTCCCTCCCAACTCTGAGACCACCAGACATAGCTTTGGGCTAATAGTCAGAGGCGGGTCCGTAGCAAGGTCCATAAAGACATGGATGAGTGAGTTTGGCGTGGAAGAACGTGACTGGCCTGCACAGAGTCCTGACCTCAACCCAATAGAACACCTTTGGGATGATTTAGAGCAGAGACTGCAAGCCAGGCCTTCTCGTCCAACATCAGTGCCTGACCTCATAAATGCTCTTCTGGAAGAATGGTCAGACATTCCCATAGACACTCCTAAACCTTGTGGACGGCCTTCCCAGAAGAGGTGAAGCTGTTATAGCTGCAAAGGGTGGGCCAACTCAATATTGAATCCATTGTCTTGATTATACTTACCCCTCCCAACTCTGGGGCCCCAGACATAGCTTTGGGTTAATAGTGAGAGGTGCATCCATAGCAAGATCCATAAAGACATGGATGAGTGTGTTCGGAGTGGAGGAACTTGACCTTAACCCGATAGAACACCTTTGGGATGAATTAGAGCAGGGATCTCCAAACTACAGCCCTCCAGCTATTTTGGAACTACAAGTCCCATGAGGCATTGTAAAACTCTGGAATTCACAGACATGACTAGACATGATGGGAAATGTAGTTCCTGAACAACTGGAGGGCCATAGTTTCGGGACCCCTGAATTAGAGCAGAGACTACGAGCCAGGGATTCTCATCAAACATCATTGCCTGACCTCACGAATGCTCTTCTGGAAGAACGGTCAAACATTCCCATAGACACTCCTAAACCTTGTGGACAGCCTTCCCAGAAGAGTTGAAGCTGTTATAGCTGCAAAGGGTGGGCCAACCCAATATTGAACCCTATTGAATTCAGCACCTTAATTATACATACCACTCCCAACTCTGAGGCCACCAGGCATAGCTTTGGGCTAATAGTGAGAGGCGGGTCTATAGCAAGGTCCATAAAGACATGGATGAGTGAGTTTGGGGTGGAGGAACTTCACTGGCCTGCACAGAGTCCTGACCTCAACCCAAAAGAACACCTTTTGGATGAATTAGAGTGGAGACTGAAAGCCAGGCCTTCTCGGCCAACTTCAGAGCCTGACCTCAGAAATACTCTTCTGGAAGAATGGTCAAACATCCCCATAGACACTCCTAAACCTTGTGAACGGCCTTCCCAGAAGAGGTGAAGCTGTTATAGCTGCAAAGGGCGGGGGGGGGGCAACTCCATATTGAACCCTACGGACTAAGACTGGGATGCCATTAAAATTCGTGTGTAAAGGCAGGCGTCCCAATACTTTTGGGGATATAGTGTAGGCCATAATTATGTTGCCCATGAATTATGCTGGAGGCCCCCTTTAATCCTTCTATGTAAGTCACACACAGCGGCGAGATACGGAGGATCCTCTCCTTCATATTCCGGAACCCCCGGAGATGTGCGGGGGAAGGGCACTAGAATTAAAGATGGTAATGCAGGTAAATGTTTTCCCAATGCTCACCAAGCTCCAAGGGCTTCAGCTTCTCCTCAGCGTCACTCTCTCTAATGGGTTTCATTTGCATCAGATCCGAACAATCCTATTAGCAGGGTGAGGGGTCATTGACTGTACAAGTAAATAAGTGCCGGCCTAAAGCTCCGATTTATGCAATTCATTTCCTACTGAACACTCTGAAGGCTTTTCTCTATGATGCTTAAAGCTGAACTCTAGATGCAATTATGTATTCATTGAGAGATCATTATAGTGATTGTATACCTTTCCATACACCCGGTGAAGTGACTGGCCTCTGGTAATACACAGAGATCAAACAAATCCTCCTACATAAGTTGTACCTGTTTATCTGCAGTCTCTATAGCCATTTGAATTCCAGAATTTATAAAGCTTGTCTGAGCTTTCAGAAAAAAAAGGGGTAAGGGAGCTGAAGTTACACACTGCAGAGCTGATTGGAGGGAAGATACACACCCACCTTCAACACAGGAACAAAGCTGAGGCTGTCAATCACAGGCTGTGTGCTTGAGATCCCTTGCCTGTCACCTTTTTATCTCTTGGTGTCAAGAAAACTTAACAGAAGTGACTCATGCTGATAGCAGAGTAAGGAGGCAGCAGACAGAAATTACACTTAGTGCTCTGGACTGAAACAAGTACACACTATAGAGGGATATGCTTTGTTCATATTTCATGTCTGAGGTTTTAAAGCACTTACATATTTTTTGTTTTCCGTTGTAATACAAGCAGTGTAAGTACTTACATTTGACTTGGTATCACCTTCCTGCAGTCCCCGTACACCAGGGCTCAGGCTGAGGGCGGGAGATGCAACACAAGGGGCTAATCAGTTTTTCTCATGCTAACAAGGAGCATGCTGATAGGAGAAGAGAGCAGAGGGACAGCAAACAGAGTTCAGCAGTCTGCTGCCTCTCCTTTCACTATCCAGTCTCAGGACCTGTGAGTGTTACTGAACTGCAGCAGGGAAGAATCCGGTTTCCTGCCCTGCCAGACACGGTTGTGCTGTGTCGCAAAACTGTATAAATCTCAGGACTGGATGGACAGAGGTTGACGGAGGGACGGCTCTAGTTCTGGGAGGATGTCATATGACGGCGCCCCAGGACGGCCGCTATTGCACGCCCATGGGGGCTCGCCGTGTTGCTAGGACACGGCGTGACCCCTGATCTCTGTAAAGAGCCGCGGCTCTTTAACCATGTGATCGACCGTGTCCAATCACAGCCAGTCACATGTAAGTATGGAAGTGCCATGAATCGGCTCCCCATCGCCACACACTCAGTCCGATCAGCGGCATCTCCTCCCAGAGGATACCTGGCAAGGTAATCAGGGCAGTGATCATCACTGCCCTGATTACAGGAAAGCCTCAGCAATGCCCATCAGTGCCACCAATCAATGCCCATAAGTGATGCCAGTCAGTCCTTGCTCATCAGTGCGGCCCATCAATGCAACCCACCAGTGCTGCCCATCAGTGCCACCTATCAGTGCTCACCATTGCCGCATATCAGTGCGGCATATTAGTGCCGCCTAATTAGTGCCCACCAGTGAAGAAAAAAAATTACTTTTTAACAAAATTTACTGACAGAAAATAAGAAAAACTTTTTTTTTTTCAAAATTTTTGGTCTTTTATCTTTTTTATAGTAAAAAATAAGCAGTGATTTAACCACTTAAGGACCGGAAAAATTTCCCACTGTAGGACCAGAGCACTTTTTGCGATTCGGCACTGCGTCACTTTAACTGACAATTGCGCGGTCGTGCGACGTTGTACCCAAATTAAATTTGCGTTCTTTTTTCCCACAAATAGAGCTTTCTTTTGGTGGTATTTGATCCCCTCTGCGTCATTTCTGATCGCCGCTATAAACAAAAAAAGAGCGACAATTTAGAAAAAAAAACAATTTTTCTTACTTTTTCCTAAAATACAAATCCAAAAAACAATATAAAAAAACAAATTTATTCATCGGTTTTGGCCGATTTATATTCTTCCTCATAGTTGTGGTAAAAAAAAAGCGCAATCTGCGTTTATTGATTGGTTTGCGCAAAAGTTGCCACGTTTACAAACCATGAGAATTAATTTCTGGCGTTTTTTACCTTTTATTTTTTTCTAGTAATGGCAGCGATCTGCAATTTTTAGCGGTACTGCGATATTGCAGCGGACATGTTGGATACTTTTGACACTTTTTTGCGACCAATGACATTTAGACAGCGATCAGAAATGTAAATATCCACTGAGTACTGAATAAATGTCATCGGCAGTGAGGGGGTTAACCTGCAGGGGGAGATCTAGGGGGTAACTGTGTCCCCTAGGCGGTGTTCTAACTGTGAGGGGGCTGGGCTGCCAGGGGCACCAGGGATCTAACTGATCCCAGTGACCGGAATCAGTAGATCTCTTACATGTCGCCTGACAGAGCGGGGAACCATTGTGTTTACATCGGCGGTTCCCCAGTTTTTCCTCTCTGCCAGGCAATCGCGAGTAGCCAGTGGACATCGGGTCCACCAGACCCTCGGGCACACTACTGCAAAAGAAAGCTCTATGTGTGTGAAGAAAACGATAATAAAATGTCACATGGGTACAGTGTCACATGACCGCGCAATTTTCATATTTTCATTCAAAGTGTGACGGCGCTGAAAGCTGAAAATTGGCCTGGGCAGGAAGGGGTGCCCGGTATTGAGGGGGTTAAAGCGTATCTGTGGTCAGCGTGTGTAAAATCATACAGTCATTCCCACATTGTATTCCAATGATTTCCTCCTATTACTCTGAACCATCTTCAAGTTTGTAAATCTACTTTGTGAGGATCCCACACATTTACTTCCAGGAATTCTGTAATCATTATGCTGTGTGAGAAGCACTGCTGTGTCACACATTTCACAGAGCCCGCCTTCTCGGGGGAGGAGTTTCAGGAGGCAGTACAGGAAACACTGTTTTCAGGCAGCAAGGTACCATGGGATATGTAGTCCTTAGAAAGGGAGGGGAAGCTGCAATCCCAGAATCTGTGAAAAAGAAGGGTGTCCCTTCTTAACCAATGACACCACCATGCTACTAATTCACTCACTTATTGCCTCTCAACTTGATTTTTGCAACCCCCCCCCCCCATGTTGGCCTATCCCTACACAGAATATCCCCCCTTCAGTCTATCATGAATGCCGTTGCTAGACTCATTGACCTTGGCAGACTCCATGTCCACCACCCCTCTTTGCTAATCCCTACCAGTGTTGCCAACCGCCAGTAAATTTACTGACAGTTTGTAAAAATCAGTGATTTTTAGAACTGTCTATAAATATCAGGGTCTGATAATTTGTCATGCTGTGCTGACTTTTTAAGTGTAAATCAGGCAAATTACTTGATATGGGTATTGTCAGTGTTTCCATGTTGTGTTTAAATATCAATGGTCTTAGTTTTTAATAGGAGTTCAGTTATTTTTCAGGTTGCCAGTAAAAAATGTGCTCCGCCAGTAAATTTTCCATGTTTTGCCAGTAAAAAACGTTGCGGGAGGTTGGCAACACTGCTCCCTACACTGGCTTATGCTCACCCAACAAAACATACAAAGCAATCCACAGCCCTGCCCCAAGTTTTATCACCAACCTCATCTCAATATATGACCCAAACCATCCTCTTCACTCCTCCCGCTCTCTAGCTCCCTCGTCACCTTCTCTCATGCTTGTCTCCAGGACTTCTCCAGAGCCTCTCCCATCCCCTGGAACTCCATACTCCAGTCTGTCCAAGCTATTTCCTTCTCTATCCACCTTTTAGATGATCCCTTTCATTTCTTCAGGGGAGACTATCCCGCCTTCACCCAACAACTAAACGTTTTCTTTCTTTGTCAGGGTGATCCCTGTGTCACTGTGGGGCCCTTGGGTCCCAGCCCTGGGCTGAATGCAGGACCTCAACGTCTCTCCGTGCCAAAATAAAGCCGTGCCCCACCAGGTGCAAAGCTTCTTCTCATTATTCTCTCCAATGCCAGGACAGGTTCCCTTGGCAGGATATGTGTAGAGTTCCATGAGCTAATATACATTCTGAGTTATGTAATACTTGAGGGTGTATTTATAAAAAATAAAATGCAATGTATAATATGTGATTGTGATTTAGAGTGTAAGCTCCTTTGGTACAGAGACTGATGTGATTGGCTCTGTGTTCTCTACAGCACTGCAGTATATGTCAGAGCTATATACATGTATAATAATAGTATGTGACTGGGGGGGGGGGGGGGCATTAGAGTGTAAGCTCTTGGGCTTGGGGCTGAAAGTCACTATTTGTATGGGTGACCTGAGTTCTGGGACTCTCGGGGTAATTCTGAGGAAGATTTGTATTTGCTTTTAGCTTATGTTACTTTTCCATTTTTTTATCTTTTTTTTAAGCCCAGTAGATACCCCCTGCTACCTGTTTGTTAAGTACAGTCATTGGCTTACTATGCTAAGGCTGCATTAAACTGATCAGAAGGAAAGATACAACACTCACTATAAGCCCTCTAAAATCAATGATTAGATGAGAGGTGTAATGACCAGGCCATGAGTCTACTGAGGAGGTCCTTTATTTGCTGCATGGAATTAAAGCTGCGTGCTCTAAAACAGCCATTCTCAACCAGGACTCCGTAACAATCTAGGGTTCCTAGAGCTGTGGCTAACTGACCTTCCATCTAATATTGTCATCATAGTTCCAGATTCAGTGGCAGTAGCATGACACCAATAGTCTTTTTGGCTGTCTGTAACGGTGGCATTTTAACCACCACTGTAAGGGACACATTCTGACCAATGTAAGGAACATTCTTCCCACTGATCACCAATGTAAGGAGCATTCTTCCCACTGATCACCAATGTAAGGAACATTCTTCCCACTGATCACCAATGTAAGGGGCATTATTCCCACTGATCACCAATGTAAGGGGCATTATTCCCACTGATCACCAATGTAAGGGGCATTCTTCCCACTGATCACCAATGTAAGGAACATTCTTCCCACTGATCACCAATGTAAGGAACATTCTTCCCACTGATCACCAATGTAAGGAGCATTCTTCCCACTGACCACCAATGTA
>BLSH010441687.1:508505-522636 GCA_018402905.1 Glandirana rugosa
GGCAGTAAACCGATCCCCGTCCGCCGATAGTGTATATCCCCCGACTATATGAAAGATGTCCTAAACTTGGAGACAGGTAGGTCAGGACTCTAAATATGTCAAAACGCTGTGTCGTGTTGGCACAGACCGTCCCGTCCTTTGGACTAAGAAGGGACGACGTCAAGTCATTGAGAATGTCCAGGACTCTGACCTATCACTTTCCTCTCCGTCGTCTGACGACTTGAGACAAACGACAGGGAGACGAGAGAGGAGGATAGTCGTACGAGCAAGTACACACTATAGAGGGATATGCTTTGTTCATATTTCATGTCTGAGGTTTTAAAGCACTTACATATTTTTTGTTTTCCGTTGTAATACAAGCAGTGTAAGTACTTACATTTGACTTGGTATCACCTTCCTGCAGTCCCCGTACACCAGGGCTCAGGCTGAGGGAGGGAGATGCAACACAAGGGGCTAATCAGTTTTTCTCATGCTAACAAGGAGCATGCTGATAGGAGGAGAGAGCAGAGGGACAGCAAACAGAGTTCAGCAGTCTGCTGCCTCTCCTTTCACTATCCAGTCTCAGGACCTGTAAGAGTTACTGAACTGCAGCAGGGAAGAATCAGGTTTCCTGCCCTGCCAGACACGGTTGTGCTGTGTCGCAAAACTGTATAAATCTCAGGACTGGATGGACAGAGGTTCAAATCCTGTAGAAAGTATATCAGCCCCCTATATGTGATAGCCGCCTGCCCCTAGCCAAATGACGGAGGGACGGTGCGGCTCTAGTTCTGGGAGGACGTCATATGACGGCACCCCAGGACGGCCGGTATTACACGCCCACGGCGGCGCGCCATGTTGCTAGGACACGGAGCGACCCCCGGTCTCTGTAAAGAGCTGTGGCTCTTTAACCATGTGATCGGCCGTGTCCAATCACAGCCAGTCACATGTAAGTATGGAAGTGCCATGAATCGGCTCCCCATCGCCACACACTCAGTCCGATCAGCGGCATCTCCTCCCAGAGGAGACCTGGTAAGGTAATCAGGGCAGTGATCATCACTGCCCTGATTACAGGAAAGCCCCAGCAATGCCCATCAGTGCCACCAATTAATGCCCATAAGTGATGCCAGTCAGTGCCTGCTCATCAGTGCGACTTATCAATGCTACCCAACAGCACCACCCATCAATGCAGCCCACCAGTGCTGCCCACCTATCAGTGCTCACCAATGCCGCCTAATTAGTGCCCACCAGTGAAGAAAAAAAATTACTTTTTAACAAAATTTACTGACAGAAAATAAGAAAAACTTTTTTTGTTTTTCAAAATTTTTGGTCTTTTATCTTTTTTATAGTAAAAAATAAGCAGTGATTTAACCACTTAAGGACCGGAAAAATTTCCCAATGTAGGACCAGAGCACTTTTTGCGATTCGGCACTGCGTCGCTTTAACTGGCAATTGCGCGGTCGTGCAGCGTTGTACCCAAATTAAATTTGCGTTCTTTTTTTCCCACAAATAGAGCTTTCTTTTGGTGGTATTTGAGCCCCTCTGTGTCATTTCTGATCGCCGCTATAAACAAAAAAAGAGCGACAATTTAGAAAAAAATAAAATAAATTTTCTTACTTTTTCCTAAAATACAAATCCAAAAAAAATATAAAAAAACAAATTTATTCATCGGTTTTGGCCGATTTATATTCTTCCTCATATTTGTGGTAAAAAAACCCGCAATCGGCGTTTATTGATTGGTTTGCGCAAAAGTTGCCACGTTTACAAACCATGAGAATTAATTTCTGGCGTTTTTTTACCTTTTATTTTTTTTCTAGTAATGGCGGCGCTCTGCGATTTTTTATCGGTACTGCGATATTGCAGCGGACATGTTGGATACTTTTGACACTTTTTTGCGACCATTGACATTTAGACAGCGATCAGAAATGTAAATATCCACTGATTACTGAATAAATGTCATCGGCAGTGAGGGGGTTAACCTGCAGGGGGCGTTCTAAGGGGTAACTGTGTTCCCTAGGCGGTGTTCTAACTGTGAGGGGGCTGGGCTGCCAGGGGCACCAGAGATCTAACTGATCCCAGTGACAGGAATCAGTAGATCTCTTACATGCCGCCTGACAGAGCGGGGAACTGTCGTGTTTACATCGGCGGTTCCCCGTTTTTTCCTCTCTGCCAGGCAATCCCGAGTAGCTGGCGGAGATCAAGTCCACTGGACCCACGGGCACACTACTGCAAAAAAAGCTCTATTTGTGTGAAGAAAATGATAATAAAATGTCACATGGGTACAGTGTCACATGACCGCGCAATTTTCATATTTTCATTCAAAGTGTGACGGCGCTGAAAGCTGAAAATTGGCCTGGGCAGGAAGGGGGAGGGGTGCCCGGTATTGAGGGGGTTAAAGCGTATCTGTGGTCAGCGTGTGTAAAATCATACAGTCATTCCCACATTGTATTCCAATGATTTCCTCCTATTACTCTGAACCATTTTGAAGTTTGTAAATCTACTTTGTGAGGATCCCACACATTTACTTCCAGGAATTCTGTAATAATTATGCTGTGTGAGAAGCACTGCTGTGTCACACATTTCACAGAGCCCGCCTTCTCGGGGGAGGAGTTTCAGGAGGCAGTACAGGAAACACTGTTTCAGGCAGCAAGGTACCATGGGATATGTAGTCCTTAGAAAGAGAGGGGAAGCTGCTAAGCATGCTGGGAACCCCAAACGCTGTGAAAATGGGTGTCTCTTCTTAACCAATGACACCACCATGTTACGAATTCACTCACTTATTGCCTCTCAACTTGATTTTTGCAACCCCCCCATGTTGGCCTATCCCTACACAGAATATCCCCCCTTCAGTCTATCATGAATGCCGCTGCTAGACTCATCGACCTTGGTAGACTCCATGTCCACCACCCCTCTCTGCTAATCCCTACACTGGCTTATGCTCACCCAACAAACCATACAAAGCAATCCACAGCCCTGCCCCGAGTTTCATCACCAACCTCATCTCAATATATGACCCAAACCATCCTCTTCAATCCTCCCGCTCTCTAGCTCCCTCGTCACCTTCTCTCATGCTTGTCTCTAGGACTTCTCCAGAGCCTCTCCCATCCTCTGGAACTCCATACTCCAGTCTGTCCAAGCTATTTCCTTCTCTATCCACCTTTTAGATGATCCCTCTCATTTCTTCAGGGAAGACTATCCCGCCTTCACCCAACAACTAAATGTTTTCTTTCTCTGTCAGGGTGATCCCTGTGTCACTGTGGGGCCCCTTGGGTCCCAGCCCTGGGCTGAATGCAGGACCTCAACGTCTCTCCGTGCCAAAATAAAGCCCTGCCCCACCAGGTGCAAAGCTTCTTCTCATTATTCTCTCCAATGCCAGGACAGGTTCCCTTGGCAGGATACGTGTAGAGTTCCATGAGCTAATATACAATTTGAGTTATGTAATACTTGAGGGTGTATTTATAAAAACAATGCAATGTATAATATGTGATTGTGATTTAGAGTGTAAGCTCCTCTGGTACAGAGACTGATGTGATTGGCTCCGTGTTCTCTACAGCACTGCGGTATATGTCAGAGCTATATACATGTATAATAATAGTATGTGACTGGGGGGGGGGGGGCATTAGAGTGTAAGCTCTTGGGCTTGGGGCTGAAAGTCACTATTTCTATGGGTAGCCTGAGTTCTTTGACTCTCGGGGTAATTCTGAGGAAGATTTGTATTTGCTTTTAGCTTATGTTACTTTTCCATTTTTTTTATCTTTTTTTTTAAGCCCAGTAGATACCCCCTGCTACCTGTATGTTAAGTGCAGTCATTGGCTTACTATGATAAGGCTGCATTAAACTGATCAGAAGGAAAGATACAACACTCACTATAAGCCCTCTAAAATCAATGATTAGATGAGAGGTGTAATGACCAGGCCATGAGTCTATGGGGAGGTCCTTTATTTGCTGCATGGAATTAAAGCTGCTTGCTCTAAAACAGCCATTCTCAACCAGGATTCCGTAACAATCTAGGGTTCCTAGAGCTGTGGCTAACTGACCTTCCATCTGATGTTGTCATCATAGTTCCAGATTCAGTGGCAGTAGCATGACACTAATAGTCTTTTTGGCTGTCTGTAACGGTGGCATTTTAACCACCACTGTAAGGGACACATTCTGACCAATGTAAGGTGCATTCTTCCCACTGACCACCAATGTAAGGGGCATTCTTCCCACTGATCACCAATGTAAGGGACATTCTTCCCACTGACCACCAATGTAAGGGACATTTTTCCCACTGACCACCAATGTAAGGAACATTCTTCCCACTGATCACCAATGTAAGGAGCATTCTTCCCACTGATCACCAATGTAAGGAACATTCTTCCCACTGATCACCAATGTAAGGAACATTCTTCCCACTGATCACCAATAGATTAATCTTAGCAGGGATCCCCTGAGACTTGAAAAATAGCTTCAAGGGTTCCTCTGGGGTGGGGAGGTTGGGAATTTGATGCTCTAACACCTAACATTCCCTTCTAATATACTTCCTTCAGTTTCTATAAGCTCCCCGAATTCTAGAACATGATTGCCAGGCTCCGCTCTCCGCAGTCCTGCCAGCTCATGGAGGGTTAAACAAATTCTTTCTTCCTCAAAAACCAGATCTGCTGCCCCACCAAAAGGCCTCATTTGAGCGCGCTCAGTGGAGCTGTTAAAGACACGTGTTCCATTAACGTTACGGCCGTGAAATATGGCTATAAAATGACGGCCGTATGGTGTCAGATTTGCAGCCCGCCGCGTTGCTAAGGGTTTAATCCTCGCTCCGGCGTGCGCAGAGCTGTAAAGTGTTTACTGAGAGAATTGTTGGAGGCCATAAAACCCTCTCCTTTCTCCCAAACAAGGCTGAGTGGAGCCATTTGCGAGGCCCACAACGCTCATCTGGGGAGACGGGAACAGCTGTTCCTGCCAGCAGTGTGCAACCGTCTTCCAGAGCAAATTAACTGAAATGGGTGCTTCCTAATTAAATTAGCACGCAAATGAAATGGTTTGCATTGGTGCGCTTGCTTACAATTACAACAGGCTGAATTTAGCTAAAATATGGGGCACGCCGTTACCTGGATGGGTGGGGGGCGCCATTTCTAGCAATCTGCAGCAATGGGGGTCACGGCGGTGGAGGAAGGGAGGCCCTATTCATACTTCTGCCGCTATCTTGTATCTAAACCCAGGAAACCAAAATATATCTCCACTTATAGACCCAACCTTTTCTGGCACTTTTTGTTTACAAGTGAAAATTTGTATTTTTTTGCTAGAAAATTACTTAGAACCCCCAAATATTATATATTTTTGTAGGGTCAGTCACTCCTCTTGTATCCAAGGAAGGAGACCGTATCAATGATGGGCTGCCAATCATCCACCATAGAAAATGTATCCTTCCTTTGTCACACACACACATACATATATATATTATTTTTATTTATTTATATTTTTTTTGTAGCAAAGACCCTAGAGAATAAAATGGTGATCGTTGCAATTTTTATGTCACAAGATATTTGTGCAGCGGTTTTTCGAACATAATTTTTTTTTAAAAATAGAATTTAAAGGCGTTGTAAAGGTTTTTTTTATTTATTTTTTTAAATAACAAACATGTTATTACTTACCTCCTCTATGCCTTCAGCGCTCCTAGCTCCTCCTCTTCTCGAGTGCCCCCTCAGAGAAGCGCTTTCCCTGGGGGCGCGCTCCCGAGTCCTGCTGCTGCGTCCATTGACACA
The DNA here is from genome assembly GCA_018402905.1 of Glandirana rugosa. Lineage (NCBI taxonomy): Eukaryota > Metazoa > Chordata > Amphibia > Anura > Ranidae > Glandirana > Glandirana rugosa. The sequence continues at coordinate 514,226 of BLSH010441687.1, forward strand.
GACAGCAGGACTCGGCCCTGCCCCCTCCCCCCTGCCTCCCGTGTCTCTGGATTTGATTGACAGTAGCGTGAGCCAATGGCTCCGTCTGCTATCAATCTATCCATTGGGGACCCGAGACAGCGGCTGGAGCTGCTGGGGTTGTTCTCGTCGCTGGGTTCCGGTACGTAAAAGGGGGGCTCTGGTGGGCTGCTGCACTACAGGAGGTTTTTCACTTTAATGCATATTATTATTATTATAATACAGGATTTATATAGCGCTTTACAATAAAGAAGGGACACAGTACAATTACAATACAGTAGGAATAGGAGGGCCCTGCTTGTGGAGCTTACAATCTAAAGGGAGGGGGAGGTGGTACAAAAGGTAATGGCTGCAGAGGATGATCTGATAGAGGGGACTTAACCACTTCCCGACCAGCGCCGTAAATAGGCGGCGGTCGGCTTTGAGCGGATCTACCAGGACATAACCTGCAGCTGCAGGCTATATCCCGGTATCATTTTTTAGAGCTGGCGGTCGGCTATCCAGGGGTAACGACCGATCCGGCTCGAGAGCTGCTTGGTCGTTATCCCAGGGGGCGGGAGGGGAAATCCCTCCCGCCACCGCTCCTCTTCAGCCTCCCGTTCCACCGGGAGACCGGATCGACGATCTGGCATGTCCGCCGGCTGGAAGGAGACCTGATAGAAGCCGTAATCGGCTCTGATCGGGTCTCCGGCAAATTCCAGAAGGGACGTCACAACGTCCCTTCCGGTTTACTCGGCGGCTAACGGCGCCAATTTTAAAAAAATTACTGTATTCAGAATCGCTGTTTTTTGGCAATCTGAATACTGTGAAGTGCAAAGGAGGGATGGGGGGTCTTTTAGACCTCCCCATCCCTCCATAAAGAGCACCTGTCACCATATATTACTATCACAGGGGATGTTTACATTCCTTGTGATAGCAATAAAAGTGATCAGATTTTTTTTTTTAAAGGAACAGTGCTAAAAATAAATAAATAAATAAAATTAAAAAAAAAAATGTAAAGCGCCACCGTCCCCGCGAGCTCGCGCAGCAAAGAAAACGCATACGTAAGTCGCGCCCGCATATGAAAACGGTGTTCAAACCACACATGTGAGGTATCGCCGCGATCGCCAGAGTGTGAGCAATAATTCTAGCAAAAGACCTCCTCTGCACCTCTAACCTGGTAACCGTTAAAAAAAAATTTAAAGTGTCGCCTATGGAACTTTTTAAATACCAGACTTTGTCGCCATTCCGCGAGTGCGCGCAATTTTCAACCGTGTCATGTATGGTATCTATTTACTCGGCGTAACATCCTCTTTCACAATATACAAAAAAATTGGGCTAACTTTATTGTTGTCTTATTTTTTAACTCAAAAAAGTAAAAATTTTCCATAAAATTCACGCTTGAAAGACCGCTGCGCAAATACCGCTGCGCAAATACCGTGTTACAAAAAGTATTGCAACAATCACCATTTTATTCTCTAGGGTGTTTGAAAAATATATATATAATGTTTGGGGGTTCTAAGTAATTTTCTAGCAAAAAAATGTTTTTAGCTTGTGACCACCAAATGTAAAAAAGTGGCGCGGTTGGTAAGTGGTTAAGTACCGTTCTTAGATGGAGGTGGGGTAGGCTTCCCTGAATAAGGGAGTTTTCAAGGATCACCTACGGGCGGACTGGGTGGGGGCTGACCGGACATTCTGGGGCTTGGATGAGAGGGATTTGATGAGAGTGGTGAAGTAGATTTGTTTAGCGGAGTGCAGGCAGGAGTTGTATTTCAGAAGGGAAGATTTGTAGAGGGTGACGTCTTGTAGGGATTTCGTTTTACGCCACACTCGCTCAAGAGCATGGCTGGTGTCCTCTGTTTGCCAGGTTTGTAGCAGACGAGGCCTGGTTCTGCATGTAGAGATGGGGGCAAGTGTGTCCAGGGAGGATGCCAATATCAAGATCACTAATACAACTATCAGTCCCTCCCCTCATGCAAAGGTCCTAGGTGTAATCCTAGACTCTGACCTGTCCTTTCAGCCCCAAATCCAATCACTGTCCAAATCGTGCCGACTTCACCTCCGAAACATCTCCAAAATACGTCCCTTCCTAACCGCTGACACTACTAAGCAACTTATTCCCTCCCTTGTTATCGCTCGCCTTGACTATTGTATCTCCCTCCTAATTGGCCTACCTCTCCGCAAGCTATCCCCTCTTCAATCTATCATGAATGCTGCTGCCAGACTCATTCACCTTACCAACCGTTCGGTGCCTGCCACTCCTCTCTGCCAACCCCTCCGCTGGCTTCCCATTTTCCAAAGAATCAAATTCAAAACCCTAACCATGGCATACAAGGCCATTTACAACTCTGCCCCAAGCTACATTACCAATCTTATCTCCAAATATCGCCCAAACTGTCCTCTTCGCTCCTCCCAAGACCTTCTGCTCTCTATCTCCCTTGTCTCCTCCTCACATGCTCGTCTCCAGGACTTCTCCAGAGCTGCTCCCATCCTCTGGCACTCTCTACCCCAATCTATCCGCCTATCCCCTACTCTGTCCACTTTTAGGCAATCCCTGACAACTCATCTCTTCAAGGAGGCCTATCCTGCCTCCAACTAACAACGGAATCTTCTACCCCCTCAGTTCATCCCCCACTGTCCCTACCTTCTGTTTCACCAGCCCCCCCCTCTTAGATTGTAAGCTCACAGGAGCAGGTCCCTCTAACCCTCTTGGTTTAAATTGTACTGTTGCTGTAATGTCTCTTTATATTGTAAAGCGCTGCGCAAACTGTTGGCGCTATATAAATCCTGTATAATAATATGTTGTTGTTGTAAACAGAAGTGGCCAGGTCTGGCCATGACAGGGGTGTGATTTTATCATAAAGGCAATCAGTAGCTGAATGAAGAAGGGAAGGGTTGAGTTGGCAAAGGTTCCTGCGGGTATCTGTTTGCGGCTTGGCGTCATGGGAGGTAGGAGACAGGGAGAGTGTGAAACTGATGAGGTTGTGATCGGAGAGAGGGAAGGGGGTGTTAGAGAAGTTGCAGGGAGTGCAGAGGTGGGGAGAATACAAAGTCAAGAGTGTTACCATTGGAGTGAATGGTGGTTTGTGTCCATTGTGTTAGGATGAAGGAGGAGGTTAAATTGAGTAGTTGGGAAGTGGCTGAGGTGTTAGCATTGACTGGAATATTAAAGTCTCCAAGGATGATGTAAGGTACTTCAGAGGAGAAGAAGTAGGGTAGCCATACAGAGAAGTCATCAAGAAAACGTGACACAGGGCCAGGGGGTCAGTAAATTACTGCAACCCTGAAACAACTGGTGAAAATAGAAGCATGCAGTGCACTTCAAAAGAACAGAGGGAAAGAGAGGGGAGGTGTAGGAAGAACTGGAAGGTGATTTTGGGGAGAGAAGTCTAACTCCACCTCCTTTTCATGTGCTGGATCTGGGTGAGTCCAGAGGAGGCCACCATGGGAGAGGGCACCTGGAGAGGCAGTGTCGAATTCCTGGAGCCAGGTTTCGGTAGTGGCAAGGAAGTTGGAAAGGAAAAGGTCATTGACAGAGACAAGCTTGTTGGAGACGGAGTGGGCATTCCAGAGGGCACACATAACGGGGGGGGGGGGGTGTTGACTCTTGGATTAAAGGAAATTGGGATAAGACAGTGGGAGTTACGGCTATTGTCAGAGAAGCTAAACTGCATTAAGGTGAAAAACCTCAAGGGTCACAAGACACAATATATAATCCAATTTTTGGAAAGCTAATGTTACGCCAAGTAAATAGATACCCAACATGTCACACTTTAAAATTGCACACACTTGTGGTATGGCAACATACTGCAATATATAAAAATGTCCATTGGCAACACCCATTTTTTTATAGGATGCTCTCACTCGATCGTTCACAGCGATACCTCACCGAGTGCAACTTACTTATGCAATCGCCTCTGTGCTTTCGCCAAGCGATGGGGGCACTTTAATTATTTTTTTTTTTATTTCTTTTCTTTTTAGACTGTCCCTTTAATTTGTTTTATTGCTTTTATTTCTATTTCAAGGAATGTTAGCATGCCTTATAATAGAAATAAGGGATGACAGGTCCTCTTACTGGAGAGATCTGGGGTCTAAAAGTCCCCAAATCTCTTCTCTACCTTTAAAAGCGAAAGATCAAAAAAAAAAAAGATATTTAGCTTTAAAGAAAAAAAAAAATAGTTTACTTCTGCCCTGGACCGGAAGCAACGTCATGACATCGCTCCAGTCCTTCGAGATCATAGAGATGATAAGAGATGATCTGGTCTCTCTTTCCCTCTATGGTCAGCCATTTGAACTGCCAAGTCGTTTCCTGGGCTCGCCGGTGAGGACGGTAAGCCTAAGAAACAGTGAGCGACTGGGGGGATGTCCCCTGGATGTCCCCTCTCGCTGCTTCTGAAAACGATCCAGCAGCTACTTAGCCCATTGGATCGCTTTTGTGAGAATCGCCAGCTGAAAAAAAATTCCAGGGTTTTGGCTGATAGTTTCACTGGTAAACCCCTGTAATTCACTTCAAAGCCGCAACATATATATACGTATTGCGGTCGGCAAGTGGATATTGCAGCTTCTGAACCATTAGATGTGGTGGCTGCATTCGTTTTCTTTCTTTTTCAGACTAAGTACAGTCTTTGCAAGTACAGAAAAGGCTTATTGATCCTGCCAGGATTCTAGTGTCCTTGTTATTTCCCTTCCTGTTCACTGAACTGCCATCTTGATCAACCTACTCAATAGTGTATCGTTCACCAATGCGATCAATCTTCAGTGGATCCCACCACCAATCACTGTCTGCGCTCACCCGAACACCCAGACCTAATGTAGGTCACTGCGCACTTTCCCCTTTAAAGGGTCTCATTGGCAACTCAGATATTCTGTTACTTTCTCCAGATGTCTCCTCCAATGTGGTCACTGGTATGGAAACGCCCATTAATTGCTTCACCAGCCAAAACCGCTCAAAGGGTATAGATACTACACATTGTATTTTACCTTTTAAGCCATAAACTATTAAATCGCTCTAAAATGCACTGACAATGTTGTTTCACTAATCAGCAATAGTGCACCACCTTAAAAGCGAATTAAGATCTATGTCCCCCTTCCTGCTGGCGTGATGGCGTCACTAAGCTCTGCACTGACGCGTTTCGTCACTTCCTGTGACTTCTTCCAAAGGAAAAAATTTCCAAAGTGCATTTATTTTTCTGATCTAAATTAATTAAAATGCAGATTTGACAGATGGAAAAATGTAAGCACACCCCCTACATTTACCACCACTTCAAATCCATGAAATTAGATATCAGATAAAGATGATTGAAGCCTCTTTAGGGAGTATGCAGGTGTGGCAGCTGTCTTCTAAGGCCCCATTCACACCCGAGCATATTGGAATTAAGGGGAGAATCGCAGCAAAACGTGCTTGTGGTGCCATTCTTTCTTAATGGCACCCAAAATGTGGGGCAATTTTGCCGTGATTGTCGTACAACAAAACGCACAATAATCGGTGTAAAACACACAACGCCAAAGGTGCCTGGCTCAATGCCAGAATTTGGTACATGAGCTTCTTTGGCATGTTTTTGGGGCAGAGGGAAGCCCATTCAAAATGCGCTGCACACAAGGGTGTGAACGGAGCCTTAAACCCTTCGACTGCTGACATCCAAAGATGTAACCCTCACTCTGCGGACCGGGGAGGGCAGCAATGGGGGTTTTCCACACACTCCCATCTGCTACAGCAGCCAGGAATGTGGGTAAACCTGAGAAGCCAACTGTCAGATGGAATTGATCAGGCGGCTATACAACCGCCCAGTCGCTTTCGCGCACCCCAGCTCTGAAACATGTTGTCCTGAGCGCCGTGCTACCATCGGCAAACCCAGGACTGACATGGTTGCTACCTCCAGGTAGAGGGGAGGGACACATGTTCTCTGATCTCCCCTACTTAATAATTACCTGAAAGCAACGTCTAAAAGGTTACTTCTGGGTCTGGCTGTCACTTTCCTGAGATCTGTGCACTATTTGTTTCATTGGAGGGCAGGTGTTGAATTAAAGAGAACCTGTCTCCAAAAAGAAGCATTGCATAGTGGACTTTTTATTCTCTGTATAATGAAAAATAAGGTTAAGTGAATAAAAAAAAAATGTAAAAAATAAGTTGCACTTAAACCCTCCCCCCCCAAAAAAAACGTTTGCAACCCACATACATGCACAGGTGAAGGAAAATCACAGGGAGCACCTGCACATGAAAACCTCAATTGCGCTACATGTTACACATTGCTACCTGAAGTGAAAGAGATAATTCTAGACCCGTTATTCATGGTTAAGCTGATGATCTGTAGGGGCTCTTAAAGTCACATCAGTCTCTGTACCAGAGGAGCTTACACTCTAATCTCCCTCCACAGTCACACACTATTATTATTATACATTTATATAGCTCTGACATATACCGCAGTGCTGTACAGAGATCACTGAGCCACATCCATCTCTGTACCAGAGGAGCTTACACTCTAATGCCCCCTCCCCCACAGTCACACACTGAGCCAATCACATCAGTCTCTACCAGAGGAGCTTACACTCTAATGCCCCCTCCCCCACAGTCACACACTGAGAAAATCACATCAGTCTCTACCAGAGGAGCTTACACTCTAATGCCCCCTCCCCCACAGTCACACACTGAGCCAATCACATCAGTCTCTACCAGAGGAGCTTACACTCTAATGTCCCCTCCCCCACAGTCACATCAGTCTCTGTATCAGAGGAGCTTACACTCTAATGTCCCCTCCCCCACAGTCACACACTATTATTATTATACATTTATATAGCTCTGACATATACCGCAGCGCTGTACAGAGATCACTGAGCCAGTCACATCAGTCTCTGTACCAGAGGAGCTTACACTCTAATGTACGCTGCAGTTTGAATAGAATAATATTATCCCTCCAGTATACCTAAAGACAGGGAGAACATACAGACTCCAAATGCCATTGAATTGATCCTTTGCCACCTGAGCACCGCGCTGCCGGCATGAGTTGATATGTAGTGGGGAGTTTGCCATTGTCTTTTCCTGCTGCAGTCTTCTGTATGATGACTTGATTAGGGAACATAGGTGAGAGAGTTTAGGGTGGAGTTCTCATTTAAGATTGCTCTGCCTCTCATATTAATGCCATGCGGAGCTGCTGGTGTCCTACATATCGGTGGGATCACAGACTTTATTAATTAGTTATTGACGAGGAAGGTTACAGACCCTCCGGTGAGAAGGTTGCAGGCACCTAGGGAGGTGCCACCTGTGTCACCCTGGTTGGTTCTGCTTACAGAGAGTGACAAGCGGCAGTGCTGAGCCGGCACTTATAACAGGAGTGCGAACCTGTGAAACGTCTGTGAACATTCAGAGGGTCGTCTGACAGGGTGCAAACAAAGGCAGAGGGGGGTTCAGAGAGAAGAACCATGCCGGCCTCACTTAACTAGGTCAGACGTGGAAAAGACCTTCCCGTATGGAACAGCAGACAAGGAATATCAGCAAGCTGAGGCCTTCATTGCTTTTATAGCCAGGCTCCAGATTAGAACCTAGACAGGCAGGAGGGCACATGAACCTCTAGCTCAGCCTTTCTCAACCTTTTCAACACCGAGGAACCCTTGAAATAATTCCCCGGTCTCGGGGAACCCCTGCTAAAAATTAAAAATCTACAACTCATGATACATTAGTGTGAAGGTCAATGGGAAGAATGCTCCTTACACTTGTGGTCATTGGGAAGAATTACCCCTTTACAGATAGTTAAAAAGATCAATGATGTCATTGGGAATTTATCTGAGAGGTAGAAATTGACCATTGCTCAAGGAACCCCTAGCAACCTTTGGAGGAACCCTGGTTGAGAAACCCTGATCTAGCTGCTCCTTCTCTTCTCATCTGCTTACTTTGCAGCCCGATAGCAGTTGGAGATGAGCAGACACAGATCAGCCCCTGCTGCAACCTCACCTCTTGTTACAACATTACAGTGCTGCATTGGGGGAGAGGAGACTAAGTAAATGCTTCCTCCTTCCTGCAGCAGACTGATGACATCATCTCAGCTTACGCTAGTGATGGAGAACTTAGGCACCCCAGATATTTTGGAACTACATTTCCCATGATACTCAATTACAGTGCAGAGTGCATGAGCATCATAGGAAATGTAGTTTCAAAACATCTGGGGTGCCAAGGTTCGCCACCACTGCCCTAGGCAAAGTTGCAGAATGGAGCTCAAGGCAGCTTATTATTGAGTTGGAGCTTTTATGAAAAACTACAAGGTTACTGTATATTGTGGCATCAGGAACTTATAAAGTTATAGAAAGACATAATTTGCCCATTCTGCACCCCGTCCACCCTTCAACTTCACCCAAAAGGGTAAGTTCCACTTTTCTGCCTCCTTCCCCTCTTAACTTGTATTTATTTTTATTTGGGGGGGGGG
>BLSH010441687.1:525539-547860 GCA_018402905.1 Glandirana rugosa
ACGACGTCTTCAAGAGAACACAGTAGAGTTGAAAGTATGACGGTAGAAAAGACAGTAGCCCTCGGACAACACAGAGGCAATGTTGCACTACGGTCTAGGTCCCGGACACGTCTGCCGCGTCCCAGTAAAAAAGTACAACGTCTCTCTTTATAGTGTTAATAAACTGAGAGCCCTTCTCCGTCGGAGGATCCCACCACTGCACCTGTAGGGTTCTCCGACAACCACCGGCTATGCATCCGGTATGAACGGATCCGTTTTTAGTCTCCCTCCTACCTATAGTGTGATTTATGTCTAAAAACCATAAGTGCAAAGTTTGCAAATTGTATAAGGTACTAAAACATTCCACATCCTTCCTGTTCCCTTAAGCTATCAGATGATGATTTACGTATCAAGCAGACCTTTCAGCTGAAGTGCAACTTTCCCTTGTCCTTCCTACACCTTACAAAATCATGGAATATGTTAAACGTTTGAAACGTGAATACCAAAAATCTGTATTTAGTGTGATATCCATCCTCCCTCTGATTTTTGCCTAGGCAAGTATGGCCTACGTATCGGCCACCAACAGCCTCTTGGGATGTCCACGTCACCACCCTAGGAGGCTGCCTCTTCCCGAGAGTCAAATAATTGTGATATTTCTCTCTGCAACATGAAAAAATGACCCTGCGCCGTCTGCACAGGCCCTGGATCTGGCATCACGTTGTAACGGAGACACAACAGGCTCCCGATGACAGAAAAGATGGCAGTATGAAAGTTGAGATGACACAAGAGAACTTCTGCAGCAAAGTTTATTTTTATATTAATGGTACACAGGGACCTCTTTATGCAGAATTGATAGGAGATTTTCGTTGGGGGTTGCAAGGTCCTCTTTAAGTGGAAAGACAATTCTAATCAGTTCCCACAGTTAGCTCTGTGAGTTATAGCCGGGGCCCCCTGACTGCGCTGTGTGAGCATTGACGGTGCCTCCCGCTGTTTTTGGCTGCTGGGCTGTACAAGCACCTCGATGCGGTAGCTCAGCCAGAGCCCCCGCCGAGCGGTAACGGTGCAGAGACTCGGTGCCAGATGGTGAAGATAGCAGGGCTTTGTCTGAGAATCTCATTGTTATCCTGCATATCAGGTTAGTAATATTGGAGTAATATTCACTGTCTCTTAATGTGACGACACTGCTGTGATGAGAAGATACATACAGCACTACCCTGGCCACTGCCTGTAACACATTGGCGTATATCTTGGGGTGGCCTATGGGGCATCCTCCTATTCTTTTCACTTTGCTGGCAGGTGGAAACCCTCCAGTGTTCTCTCCGCACGCAGTGTTCACTTGTTTCCATATAAAATGATTGATATTCGCACACTTAGATCATTCAGCATGGTGGAAATTGTCTGTGATGGAGTCTATGATTGGTAAAACATGTTTAATGCTTAACCAATATTTTCAGTGCAGAATAAAGGGCAAAAAACTGCTATTCCAGATGCTTTACGCTGAGAACAGTACTGCCCCAAACCGTAATTCCTTTGACCTACCCCTCAACCTAAACAGTCATCCTATTCTTCAATTTAGCATCTCGGCCTATTACTCTATTAAACATCTAGGCCTAGGCTTGATTATTGAATATAACCTCTGGTCATACGGAATAATGAAACATATAACCCTATATTTCAACGTAAACTCTTGCTATATCCCTCAACCTAACGTCTCAATTTAGCCTCTCAGCCTATTCCTCAATCAAACCTCTAGGCTTCTCTAGGGACTCTGTCCCTCAACCCATCCTCTCACTCTGTCCCTCAACACCACTCACTCTGTTCCTCAACCTAACCTCACGCTCTGTCCCTCAACCTAACCTCACGCTCTGTCCCTCAACCCAACTTCACGCTCTGTCCCTCAACCTAACCTCTCACTCTGTCCCTCAACCCAACCTCCACTCTGTCCCTCAACCCAACCTCTCACTCTGTCCCTCAACCCAACCTCTCACTCTGTCCCTCAACCCAACCTCTCACTCTGTCCCTCAACCCAACCTCTCACTCTGTCCCTCAACACCACTCGCTCTGTTCCTCAACCTAACCTCACGCTCTGTTCCTCAACCTAACCTCACGCTCTGTCCCTCAACCTAACCTCACGCTCTGTCCCTCAACCTAACCTCACGCTCTGTCCCTCAACCTAACCTCACACTCTGTCCCTCAACCTAACCTCAAGCTCTGTCCCTCAACCTAACTGTGCACTCTGTCCCTCAACCTAACTGTGCACTCTGTCCCTCAACCCAACCTCGAGCTCTGTCCCTCAACCCAACCTCGAGCTCTGTCCCTCAACCCAACCTCACACTCTGTCCCTCAACTCAACCTCTCACTCTGTCCCTCAACACCACTCACTCTGTCCCTCAACCTAACCTCACGCTCTGTCCCTCAACCTAACCTCACGCTCTGTCCCTCAACCTAACCTCGCACTCTGTCGCTCAACCTGAACTCGCGCCCTGTTGCTCAACCTAACCTCACACTGTCGCTCAACCTAACCTCATGCCCTGTTGCTCAACCTAGCCTCACGCTCTGTCCCTCAACCTTACCTCATGCTCTGCCCCTCAAACTAACTTCATGCTGTTCCTCAACCTCACCTCTCATTCTGTCCTCACCTCTCATTCTGTCCTCACCTTTCATCTTACCTCTCAAACTAACTTCTCACCGTATCCCTCAACCTACACTAAGCTCTCAATTTAGCCTGCAATTTTAAATTAAAGGTGTTGGCACTGACTAGGCTGATGAAAAAGTTGGTGCTAGTGGAAGTGACGTGCCTGCAATAAACTAGACCCTGCAACAATCATACTTAGGTGAAGTATGACCTGAATCATAAACCCTACTGAGTTTATAAAATTTGAAACATACAAATTGGCATAAAAAACATTGTGCTTAATAGTCCATAGGTGTATCCCAACACCATGTGAATCCTTCTTTCTCTTGCAAGTGACAAAACCACCTGTGCTCATCCAAAAGGTAAAGATAGCAACTCACCAGAAAATTAAGACCCCTTTTTACAGGCTGGTCAAAACACGCATTTGGAAAGCCTTAGGTTTCCTATGAGTTGGTTCCTCTCCATTGAAAGTGCAGACCGGTTCTACAATAATGAGAATGACTCCACCAGAGACCATATAAAAAAAATCAATACAGGACCACACTATCCCCACTGTAGCACATCAATCCGAGGCTTGAAGCGCACACTATTGCCGGAGACACCAGCGATATCGGCCCATCCATTTCACCCGCCTCGCATATGTTTTGCCGATCACACCCAGTGCCGGGATTCTGGCACTAATAAATGTGAGTGTAACTTTTAGCTTTTTACTATTATCTACCAATTGAATAAACATACTACACTATGAGATTTTTTTATATGGTCTCTGGTGGAGTCATTCTTATTATTGTAGAACCGGTCTGCACTTTCAATGGAGAGGAACCAACTCATAGAAAACCTAAGGCTTTCCAAATGCGTGTTTTGACCAGCCTGTAAAAAGGAGTCAACATTTTCTGGTGAGTTGCCATCTTTACCTTTTGGATGAGCACTGGTGGATTTGTCACTTGCAAGAGAAAGAAGGATTCACATGGTGTTGGCATACACTTATGGACTATTCAGCACAATGTTTTTTATGCCAATCTGTATGTTTCAAGTTTTATAAACTCAGTAGGGTTTATGATTCAGGTCATACTTCCTATGTATGATTGGCGCAGGGTTTAGTTTATTGCAGGCACGTCACTTCCACTAGCACCAACTTTTTCATCAGCCTAGTCAGTGCCAACACCTTTCATTTAAAATCGCAGTTGTAGCGTTCCACACCTTTAAAGGGGCTGCGACTAATATAGGCTTATAATTTGTACATTTGTTTAGGGCACCATCTCCCGGTTATACTAGCTCTCAATTTAGCCTCGCTACCTATTCCTCAATAAAACCTTTAGACTTCTCTAGGCTTGATTATTGGTCATACTCAATCATCAAACATCTAACCCTGCATTTCAACTTAACCTGTTGCCACGTCCCTTAACCTAATCTCTGGCCCTATCCCTCAGCCTAACTTCCTGCTCTATAGCTCAACGTGGCTTTTCACCCTATCGCTCAGCCTAACTTCCTACTCTATCCCTCAACATGGCTTCTCATCCTATCCCTCAGACTAACTACTAACCATATCCCTCAACCTATCTTCTTGCCCTATTCCCCAATCTAACTTCTCACCTCAGATTAACCTTTACCCAAAATCTTGCCCTTACCTTTCGCCTTATGCTTTATCCAATGCTCTCCCCTTCCTTTTAAACCTAGCTACTTGCCCTACCCCTCATCCCAACTGCTATTCCTACCTTGAACCCTGGATCTAGCCTTATATCTCAAATTAAACTATAGCCGTATCCCTTAACCGAATTTCTAACCCTACTTTTTAATTTAAATCTATTCGTACCGCTCAACCTAACCTGTTGGCAAACTAGCCCTGTTGCTCCAGCTAACCCTTTGGCCCTGATACATATTATAGCCATTAGGCTCAATTCACAAAACTAACATACCAGAAAAAAGTATCCTTATTTTAAAAAAATATATTTTCAGTTCATTCCATTGAACATTACCTGTGCTGATATTTATTTGCTGATGATAATTTTACACCTTAAATTTAAAGACTACCTAAAGTCATAAATTGACCTCCAGAGAGGAAGGCAGGACCTGGGCAGGGTGCTGTATGAGGACAGGTGTAACAGAGGAACATTCAGCTCATGATGTGGTCATAAGACGTCATTTGTCTGTCAGTGATATGTCTCACATGGTTCTTTTCTATACACTATGTGTACTGTGCCAGCTTATGACTGGCTGGGAATTTCTCATGCTTGTAGGTAACAGACCGTTCTGTCTTGGGCATTATGCCACACTGGTGCCGAGGAGAGTGCCAGCTGCTGATGCCATCATTTACATATTGATGTGAATGTGAAAATGAGGTGATGAAATCTGTGTATGTTTATATTACGAGTAGGACAAAGAACACTCAGAACGTTTAAAATTCCACTATCGTATTTCCACTGTCCTTCTTCAGTCCAATACAGGGTGGTTGATTCTGAACGGGAACCGGCAGGAACAGTCTATAAAGAGCAGAGAGGATGCCCAGATGTGTTGGCACATGGTCCCTTACCAATCTCCGTGAAGTCTCTGCACCATAACTGATTTTGTTGTCTTGTACCTGTATGGAGTGTTGGTGACTGCATTCTCTCTTTTAGGTGTTTCAGTTAAGAGTAGTAAGAATACCAGCAAGCGCTTTTAGTACACGTACGTTAGAACAATGAAATCTATGGTTGTACTACATAGATCTATATCACTATATTATATAGCAAAATGTCTTTGGGCACCTGATCATCACACCTAATATGATCTTGTTGGATGTCCCATTCCAAATCCATGGCCATTAATATGGATTTTGCCTCCTTTGTGGCTATACCATCCTCCACCTTTGTGCTTGTGGGACCATTTGGGAAATCAGGTACTAATGTTGGATGAGAAGACCTGGAGCACAATTCAGATGTGTTCTGTAGGGCTGAGATCAGGGCTTTGTGCAGGACACTCAAGTTCCTTCACACCAAACTTGTCACACCATTGTCTTTATGGAGTTGGCTTTGTACACAGGGGCACAGTCATGGTGGAACAGAAAAGGGTCTTCACCAAACGGTTCTCACAAAGCTGGAAGACCACAGTTATCTTCAGTGTCTTTGTATGATGTACAAGTACTCTTTACTGGAATCACATGAACTCTTTCATTTGGATGACGACATAGTTTTGTTCATAAAGTGTTGAATATAAAGAATTGGAACCAGCTTACATTTAGAATAGGTTCTAGGAGTATGTTCAAAACTGAATGGAAGGCCAGAGGCAGTGGCGGCTGCTGCTTAAAATTTTGGGGGCGCGGCAAACAAACCTGCCACCCTCACTCGCACAACCACCACCACCCCCCCCACACACACACACATAGGAGACGGATGGGAAGGCGATGATCGGAGGTGGTGCGGGTTCCTGGAAGCTGCCCCTGGCCCCCTTACTAGCACCCTCCCCACGTCCCCCTCCCCACCCGGATGGGAAGGTGGCCATACATGTCTTTACCTTAGGAGGTGGTGCTGGATCCGGGGTAGGGCTCCTGGAAGCTGCCCTTCCACCTGCTGCAGCTTGCCGGGGGAAGAGCTGAGCCGTTGCTTCTCCTCCCAGCTGAGACCCGATTGGCTGGGAGTCCAAGACAATTCGCTAATATTAACACAGTATTAATTTGCTAACATCACACAACTGGGCTCAGGCGCAGTACTCTGCGCCCCGAACCCACCCTTTTTTTAAGTCAATCAGAGCCTCAGGCTCTAATCACGTGCTTCAAAAATATTGAAATCCATGCGTCCGGTACCCTGCATGTAGATTAGGGTTCGGGCGCATGGATTAAGGGGGCTGCGCCCCTAATGAAGCGGCTGCCATTGGCCAGAGGTCAGATTTAAACTCACTTTCTGTTGTACATTTCGGTAAGCTTGAGTAGTCTCTCTAGGGCCGCCTTGAGCTTTTCCAGTATATGATGAAGTAGTATAAACCGTACCCTTCACTGGAGACACCTGAACTCCATCAAGCAAAGGGGTTTGCACATACGTTTAGCTTTATAGGTAGGTGTAATGGCCAGGTGTCCAAAAACTCTTGGTTAGATAATATTGCTGTGGAAAATTTGAAGGGTCAGACCACCCCAAAGCGATATCCATGTTGAATGCGATGGGCATAGTCAGCTCCTGGCTACTTAGCTGTTTTGGATGCTACAAGTAGTAAGCTCTCCCTGCTATAATTCCAAGCATTTTGGATGTTCCTGCTCTCCCTGATCTCTCTATGCAGAGACCTGGGGTCTATTAGACCCCAGATCTCTCCTCTGGCCTCCAAAGCGTCTGGTCAGAGATCGGTTTCATCAGATGCTTTCACAAGCCGATAACGACTTGTAAACAACAAACCGAAACCAAAAGTGACAAAATCCTCTTTGCTTCCTGTGTTTGACATCCCTCCACTGTTCTCACTCAATGCGACCAAGGCAGTCGCCTTGGGGATGTTTGGTGGGTCCAGGAAGGCAGCGAGAGGGGGGGTTGCAACCTTGTAGGAAATCAACTAAAAAATAATGCTTTTATCTTTGCTGCAGCGATGACCGAAATATCACTCTTCCTGTGCCGAGGATGTATATATATATGTATGGCAGACAGGAATTGGTTAAGGCATATACTGTATATCTCAGTGCTGCCGGTCTCCTGCATCCTCTTTGCAGCCATTTCCTCTCTATGTGCACTCCAGCGATGCATGGCATTTCTCAAGATGCTGACAACAGCCGACCATATCTGTGTAATGTGCATTCAAATAGCTGCCTGTAGTCTACATTGATAGCCTGTTTGACTCAGGAGCACAATTGGGAGCCAAGGATGGAGCAGTGTCACCCTGTAACAGGAAGTGTCTGAACACATAATAATGAAAGCTGCAGATTTAATGAGATTGAAATGTACTTTTTAATTGACATTAACAAGAGTTTAATAGTTGTGTTTAAATTGGGGCATTCCATGAATAATTGTGTTACATAGTTAGTCATGTTGAAAAAAGACACAAGTCCATCCAGTTCAGCCAAAAAAATATATATATAATAATTTATATATAACTAAATAATCCCATATACAATCCTTCACCCACAGTTGATCCAGAGGAAGGCAAAAAACCCCAGCAAAGCCAATGATCAAATTTGCTATAGCGGGGGGAAAAAATTCCTTCCTGATCCCCCGAGAGGCAATCGGATTCACCCTGGATCAACTTTTCCTATAAATGTTACCACCCAGTTATATTATTTACACTAAGGAAAGAATCCAGGCCTTTTATAAAGCAACCAACTGTGCTGCCCAAAACCACCTCTGGAGGGAGTCTATTCCACATTTTCACAGCTCTTACTGTGAAGAAACCTTTCCGTTTTTGTAGATGAAATCTTTTTTCCTCTAGACCAGTGGTTCTCAACTCCGGTCCTCGGGACCCACCAACAGGCCAGATTTTAAGTATTACCTTGGGGAGATGCAGACTAGAATACTGCAATCACTGAGCAGCAAATGATATCACCTGTGATGTATTTCAGTTATCCTGAAAACCTGGCCTGTTGGGGGGTCCCGAGGACCGGAGTTGAGAACCACTGCTCTAGACGTAAAGAGTGCCCCCTTGTCCTTTGTGATGACCTTAAAGTAAATAACTCCACACCAAGATCACTATATGGACCACTTATATACTTGTACATGTTGATCATATCCCCCCTTAATCTCCTCTTCTCAAGAGAGAATAAATTCAGTTCCTCTAATCTTTCCTCATAGCTGAGCTCCTCCATGCCTCTTATTAGTTTGGTTGCCCTTCTCTGCACTCTTTCCAGTTCCCCGATATCCTTTTTGAGAACTGATGCCCAAAACTGACCTGCATATTCCAGATGAGGTCTTACTAATGATTTGTACAGGGGGGCAAAATAATGTCTCTGTCTCTGGAGTCCATACCTCTCTTAATACAAGAAAGGATTTTGCTTGCTTTGGAAACCGCAGCTTGGCATTGCATGCCATTATTAAGCTTATGATCTACCAAAACCCCCAGATCCTTCTCCACTATGGATTCCCCCCGATCCTTCTCTACTATGGATTCCCCCAGTTGTACTCCCCCTAGTATGTACAATGCATGCATATTCTTAGCCCCCAAGTGCATAACTTTACATTTATCAACATTAAACCTCATTTGCCACACAGTCGCCCAATTAGACAGTGCATTGAGGTCGGCTTGCAAGTTAGAGACATCCTGCAAGGACCGTTATTCCACCGCATAGCTTGGTGTCATCTGCAAACACTGAAATGGTACTTTTAATCCCAGACCCGATATCATTTATAAATATATTGAAAGGTAAGGGTCCCAACACTGAACCTTGGGGTACACCACTGATAACCTTAGACCATTCAGAATAAGAATCATTAACCACTACTCTCTGAATTCGAACTTTTAGCCAGTTTTCTATCCATTTATAAACTGATCTTTCCAAGCCTGTAGACTTTACCTTACACATTAGCCGTGTGTGGGGAACGGTGTCAAACGCTTTCGCAAAATCCAAGTATACCACGTCCACAGCCACCCCTCCGTCCAAGTATACCACGTCCACAGCCCCCCCTTTGTCCAAGTATACCACGTCCACAGTCACCCCTCTGTCCAATTATACCACATCCACAGCCACCCCTCTGTCCAAGTATACCACGTCCACAGCCACTACTCTGTCCAAGTATACCACGTCCACAGCCACCCCTCTGTCCAAGTATACCACGTCCACAGGCACCCCTCTGTCCAAGGTTTTACTTACCTCCTCATAAAAAGAAATCAGGTTTGTTTGACAACTTCTGTCTTTCATGAATCCATGCTGTCTGTTGCTTAAAACATTTTTTCTCCTACATTCACTGACAGACGCAGCTCTCCATTGACATGTGGTTATATGCAGATCCTATTAGGAGTTAACTAGGCAAAGAAAGAAAGCAAGCTGGCCCCTCCCAGGGGGCTGTCCTCTCTTTCCCATATAATCCCCCTACTCTGCTCAGTACATCAGTTTTAACATGCCTAGTGCAAGGAGGTTGACCTGGCTCCCTTATGGGACCTGCAGTTTAGATTTTTGCTACTGCTTTTTTATTTTTCATCTTCATGAAGACTGCTATCAAGAAGCTGGCTGGGGCATAGAGGGTTCCTGGAAAATCCTGTACTTTCCCTAGCATGGCCAACCAATGCGAGCTAGTCCCAGGCTATAGTGGGTCCCGCCGCATCGTGCCCGTTCCGTGCGGGCGGCCAGTGGGTGACCCCCACTTGTGCCCAGTGTCTGGATTTGATCCTGTCCAGAGGCTTGTGGCCAGCAGCATTCCTCCCCAGCTGGGGAGAAAAGTCTGCGACCGGGTGGCTACCCGCTGCGCACGTCATGAGTGGTGAGTGAGCCACCCTCTGCTCCCCTAGGGGCGCTGCCGGGCGTTTTTTGGCATCTCTGTCTGCGCTAGCCGCCGGCAGAGGCTGGTCGCTGGGGCTCTCCTGGGTCCCTTCGCCCTCCCCTCTTCCCCCGCTCCGCACCCCGTTTGCCACTGTATAGATACAGCCTAGGCCGCCATGCGGCGGATCACCGCCATTTTGCCGTAGCCGTGGCCATTTTCCATGGGATTTTCCCTCCAGTGCTGTGGCGGCCATTTTGCCAGAGCCTCGGTCCTCAGCAGCCCTTTGGCCTCTAGTGGATTTCCTCGGCGGCCATATTGGAGTCCCTGCATGCTGAAAAAACGTGCTGCTGCCGTTTTTACTTTCACTTTGCTGGGACGGTGTGGCTGGCTGCTGATGGCGCAAGGTCTCTGGCGGTCCTCAGGACATTTTTTGTGGCAAAAACAGCAAGTATAGCTGGGCTCCTGGGGGTGCTGGTGGCGGTGGGTGCAGTCCTCCTGGGTCTCCCTGGCGTTCTGAGGGGCGGTGGTGTGGTTACAGTGTGGGGGTGCCGTTAGTTGTTGTCCTCACTGTGTTTGTTCAGTCTGAGTGGAGTAATGGCAGATGACCCTGCAGGGCCCTCTGAAGAGGAATCGGCGGCAGTGCAACCTGCGTTGGGGACCCTGGTGTCCCTAGATCAGCTGAGGGCGGTGTTTGGGGAATTTCTTCCCAGGGTGGGGCCCCTAAAAAGCGCCCCCCTCCCCCTTGTTCCTCAGGGGAGGACTCCGAACCGGAAGGGGCTTCAGGGATCACGGGGACCCCCGTGGAGCTTTCTGAGGGTGAACTTGACCCCTCGGACGGTGAGGAAGACCAAGGGGCTAAGGCAGCGTGCGAAAAGGTGCTGGTGTCCGCAATAATATCTGGCATCCGTGCATCTTTGCGACTGGACCAAGATGGCGAATTGCAAACGTCTACATATGTCTGCGGGACTGCCAGGCCTCCTAGGTCACCCAGAGCTTACCCTTATGATGCATTTTTTGATCATCTGATCTATCAGGAATGGCAGCGTCCACAGCATTCCTTTGCCATGCCAAAGCGTTTCGCTATCCGGTATCCCTTTGAGGATAATTTCGCAAAGAAGTGGGCGTCCCCCTCGGTGGACCCCCCGGTGGCGTGCTATTCCCCTGGAGGGGTCGCCGTCGTTTAAGGATCCTGCCGATAGGAGGACGGAGGCAGTGTCTAAGGCACTTTTCATTTTGGCAGGATCGGCCTTGAGACCGGCCTTGGCGCCTGCCATGGCAGCGCAATATCTGTCTGAATGTATGGCGGAGCGGCAGAATAATCTGGACTGCGGTAGAACATGTGTTTCACGGTATCAAGTACCTGTGTGATGCAGCTCTAGACCTGCTCCCTATGTTGTCCAAAATGTCTGTTTTTGCGGTCATTCTCAGACGGGTCCTCTGGTTGCGTTCGTGGTCGGGTGACTACGCATCCAAAAAAGGTCTGGCGGACCTCCCTTTTCAGGGTGGCCGTCTCTTTGGGCCTCAGATGGATGAAATCATTAAGGATTTCACTGGTGGGAAGAGTATGCTTCTTCCGGAGCCCAGGCGGCGAGAATTTCGCCGCAAGCAAGGGCCCGTCTCCTCAGGTCAGAATAGGTTTTTTCGTGCCCCGACAAGGCTGCTGCAGGGGCCGGTAAAGGACCTTGGCAGCGCAAAAACGAAAAAGCAGAGGATAAGCCCTCCTCTGCATGATGGGTTGCCCCCACCTGAGGATCGGGTGGGGGGACGTCTTCTGGGGTTTGCAAACAGGTGGACTGCCCGCATTTCAGACCGGTGGGTGCAGGAAGTGGTGTCCTCCTGGTACAGGATAGAGTTCAGCACTCTAGCCCCAGACAGGTTCTTCCCATCGAACTTGAGACTCCCGCATCAACGTCGGGAGGCCCTTTTCGGGGCGGTTCAGGCACTCTCAGACCAGGGGGTGATAGTGCCGGTGCCTCAGTCAGAGAGGTTTCACGGTTTCTACTCGAACCTATTTGTGGTCCCCAAAAAAGGAGGGGGGGTAAGGCCAGTTTTAGACCTGAAGCGCGAAAATTCCGGATTAAATCGGTCCGTTCAGTTGTGGCCGCCCTACATCAGGGAGACTTCCTGGCGTCCCTGGACTTCAGGGAAGCGTATCTCCATGTTCCCATTTGTCTCCGACACCAACGCTTCATACGCTTTGCGGTGGGAGATCTCCATTACCAATTTGTGGCACTGCCCTTCGGTCTGGCCTCTGTTCCTCGGGTCTTCACCAAGTTGGTGGCCCCGGTGCTGGCACTACTGAGGCAGAGAGGCATTGTGGTGGTAGCTTACCTCGATGACCTGCTCCTGAGAGCAGAGTCTGCCTCAGCCCTGGAGGAGAACGTAGCTATCATCATGGCCTCGTTAAAGGACTTTGGTTGGCTAATCAATCTGCAGAAGTCGACATTGATCCCGTCCTGTCCCCTGGAATATCTGGGTCTGGTTCTGGACACGGAGCAGACGAAGGTGTTCTTGCCTCCAGCCAAGCTATGGTCCCTGCAATCAGCAGTGCGAACCTTAGTGTCTCACCGGCAGTCATCATTACGGTTCTGTATGCGGGTGCGGGGGCTCATGGTGTCGGCCTTCAAGGCGGTACCTTACGCTCAGAGCCACACTTGGCTACTTCAGTGAGCAATTCTGTCTCGGTGGGACAGATCCCCACTGTCTCTGGACCAGTTGGTCAGCTTGGATCATCAGACCAGGGCCTCCTTGGCCTGGTGGCTTCGGGCCCCAGCCTTGACGCGGGGAAAACCGTTTCTTCCCCTGACATGGTCGATAATCACGACGGACGCCAGCCTGTCGGGCTGGGGGGGGGGGGGCCGTCCTGGGACATCTGTCTGCCCAGGACCGTTGGTCGGCGCAGGAATCTCGCCTTCCGATCAATATGCTGGAGCTAAGGGGTCGGTGCTCGTGGCACCTTGGGGTCGGTATCGTCTTCTGTACGCCTATCCTTCCCTCAAACTTCTCCCGCGTCTACTGCGAAGGGTAGAAGCAGAGGGAATTCTGATGATTCTGGTGGCTCTGGATTGGCCTCGGCGTCCGTGGTACGCCGACATGGTAAGAATAGTGGCAGACGTTCCCTGGCGTCTCCCGCTGCGAGACAATCTGCTGTCTCAGGGACCCATATTGCACCCTGCTTTACACTCGCTGGCTTTGACAGCCTGGCTATTGAGTCCCAGGTGCTGAGGGACAGGGGTGTATATGACTCAGTGGTCCCTACCATGCTGAAAGCGCGCAAGCGTACTTCGCGCAAAATTTATCATCGCACCTGGAAGGCATATGTTGCCTGGTGTGAGGCGGGAGGTTGGAACCCTCGCTCTTATGTGGTGTCCAGGGTCCTGACTTTTTTACAACAGGGCCTGAATAAAAAATTGGCCTTGAGTACTCTCAAGGGCCAGATATCGGCTTTGGCGATTCTTTTTCAACGCCCTCTGGCGTCACATTCATTGATTCGTACATTTGTACAAGGTGTGCGCCATGTGGCTCTTCAGGTGCGGCCGCCTATGGTGCCCTGGGATTTGAATCTGGTGCTTTCAGTGCTTCAGAAGCCACCATATGAGAAGATCAGGGCTATTCCCTTACAATTGTTGTCGCAGAAAGTGGCTTTCTTGGTGGCCATTACATCCGCTAGGTGGGTGTCTGAGTTGGCAGCGTTGTCCTGCAGGTCTCCTTACTTGGTCCTGCACAGGGACAAGGCGGTCTTGCGCCTGCCGCCTTCTTTTTTGCCAAAGGTGGTTTCTTCTTTTCATGTTAACGAAGATATTGTTCTTCCTTCGTTGTGTCCGCACCCCTCCCATCCTAAGGAGATTGAGTTGCATTCCTTGGATGTCATACTGACTTTGCGGGTGTATTTGGCGGCTACAGACTCTTTTCGCAAGTCTGACGTGTTGTTTGTACTGACGGATGTTCTGCGCAAAGGATTGGCGGCCTCGTCGGCTACTGTCTCTCGTTGGATCAGACAGACTGTGACTCATGCGTATTCTGTTCGGGGCAAAGTGCCTCCTTTTCCAGTCACGGCTCTTTCTACCCGGGCTGTTAGCACTTCCTGGGCTTTTCGACACCAGGCCTCTGTGTCACAGGTGTGCAAGGCGGCTACTTGGGCCTCAGTGCACACGTTTACTACGTTTTATAAAGTTGATGCGTCCGCATCTTCGGATGCTGCTTTTGGCCGTAAAGTTTTACAGGTGGCAGTGTAGGCGCGTCTGGCGCCTCTTCAGAGGTTCTGTTGGGTACAGTTGTTGTCATTTACCCACCCCTCTTAATGACACGTAGGAGAAAAAGGGATTTTATTAAAACTTACCGTAAAATCTTTTCTCTGAGTTCACTGACAGACGCAGCACCCACCCCTCTGCGTTTTTTTCCAGGTGCTTTATCTACCTTTATTCTGTCTAAATACTTCTGGACCATTTCACTTTTGAGCCATTGTGGATCATTTGGGGCTGTGTCACTACCATCCCCATTATGGACATGAGCTTCCCCATGCTTCTTTGTATACACAGAGCTGAAGAAAGTATTTAATAAGTTTGCCTTCTCTTTGTCCCCAGTCACGCACTCCAGATTATTTTGTAAAGGGCCTACATGCTCAGACCTGACCTTTTTATTATTAATCTATTTAAAGAATTTTTTGGGGTTTGTCCTACTGTCTTTTGCAATCTGTCGTTCATTGTGAATTTTTGCATCCTTGATTTCCTTTTTACATATTCTGTTATATTCTTTGTAACATTTAAAAGATTATAGTGTTCCCTCATTTTTATATTTTTAAATGCTCTTTTCTTATCATTTATAACTTTTCTCCTATCGGTCACTGACAGGCGCAGCTTCTCCATTACGTGTGGGGTTTTATGCTGGTCTCACTGGGAGTTAACTAGGCAGGGAAAAGAAACAGCTGGCCCCTCCCATTGGGCAGTCCTCTCTTCCCACATAAACCCCCTCATAGCATAGCTCTTCAGTTTCAATGCCTAGTTTGCAAGGAGTTGACCTGGCTTCCCTTCAGGGGAATTGTGGTCCTGTTTGTGACCGTTTTTTATTCAATTTTCTTTTACTTTTATTTTTTAGTTGCCATCACTTCCGCCAGACGGGTGTCTGAATTAGCTGCACTATCGTGCAAGTCTCCCTACTTGGTCATGCATAAGGATAATGCGGTCTTGCGACCCGCTCCTTCCTTCCTTCCGAAGGTGTTCTCTTCCTTTCACATTAATGAAGATATTGTTCTTCCTTCATTGTGCCCTCCTCCATCGCACCCAAAAGAGTTTGAGTTGCATGCTTTGGACGTAGTGAGGGCCTTACGAGGGTACTTGGCTGCTACAGCTTTTTTTTTCGAATAGCTGATGCTTTGTTTGTGCTGCCAGAGGGTCCGTGCAAAGGGTTGGCGGCCTCGTCGGCTACGATTTCTCGTTGGATTAGAAAAACCGTGACCTATGCGTATTCTGTTCGGGGCAAGGTTCCCCCTTTTCCGGTCACGGCTCATTCTACCCGGGCGGTTAGCACTTCCTGGGCTTTCAGACACCAGGCCTCGGTGTCACAGGTGTGCAAGGCGGCCACTTGGGCCTCGGTTCACACTTTCACTAAGTTTTATAAAGTTGATGTGTTTGCATCTTCGGATGCTGCTTTGGGCCGCAAAGTTTTGCAGGCGGCAGTGTAGGCGCGTCTGGCGCCTCCTTAGAGGTTCAGTTGGGTACTGTTAGTGTTTACCCACCCCTCTTTTTGACACAGCTTGGGGACGTCCCCACACGTAATGGAGAAGCTGCGTCTGTCAGTGAACGATAGGAGAAAAAGGGATTTTATTAAAACTTACCGTAAAATCCTTTCACTGACAGACGCAGCACCCACCCCTCTGTGCTCTGTTCTTGTATGGCTTGTGTACGAACTGAAGAGCTATGCTATGAGGGCGTTTTATGTGGGAAGAGAGGACGGCCCCCATGGGAGGGGCCAGATGTTTCTTTTCCCTGCCTACTTAACTCCTAGTGAGACCAGCATAAAACCCCTCACGTAATGGAGAAGCTGCGTCTGTCAGTGAACTTGGAGAAAAGGATTTTACGGTAAGTTTTAATAAAATACCCTTTTTTAACTTTGGCCGTGAGCCAAATTGGTTTTCTTTTTAGCCTTTTAAACTTATTGCCCATGGGAATATACTTTGCAGTGAGTTTGCATACAGTTTTTTTGAAAAATTCCCATTTCTGTTCTGTGTTCATTGATGCCAATATTCCCTCCCAGTCTAAGTCCTGGAGAGCAGCCCAAATTTGCTCTCTTAAAGTTAAGTGTTTTTATCTTTCCCGTATGTGCTTGTTTCTTGCAGCTTACATGAAATGAAATCATGTTATGTATGGCAAAGCGTCATTCCTAGTTGGGGCCTCAATAAACTGGACCATAAAATTGTCCTGTAATAGGTTTATAAATTTTTGCCCTTTAGCTGTCCCAGCAGTGCCATTACTCCAGTTAATTTCCGGGTAGTTAAAATACCCCATTATTATCACTGTCCCAGCCCTTGCAGCTCTTTCCATCTGTGCAAGGAGCAGAGTCTCCACCTCCTCTTTAACACTGGGGGGGGGTCTATAACAAACTCCAATGATAACCTTTGTAGTGAGCACACCGATATGCAGATCTACCCATAATGCTTCAGACTCATCACACTCTCCATCAACTAGGTCCCCATTCACACTCGCTTTGAGATCACTTCTCACATAGAGACAGACACCCCCACCCCTCCGTTTTACCCTGTCTTTCCGAAAGAGCATAGCCAGGAATATTAATAGCCCAGTCATATGAAGAATGAAGCCAATATTCAGCTATACCAATGAAATCATAATTCTCCTCATGCACCAGAGCTTCCAACTCACCTATTTTGCTTGGCAGACTCCTGGCATTGGTGAACAAACACTTTAATTCACTGTCACATTTTGCACATGTATCTTGCATATTTTTAATTTTAGCACAAACAGTACCATTTCCAATGGTTGATTGTAACATGGGAACCTTCATATCATCTTCCTTAGCCCTCCCCCCATCTTTCCCCATTCCACCCACCAATAGGGGCTGACCCCTGTCTGACCTGTCTACCCCATTATAATCGAATGCACCCTCCCCCCTCAATCCTAGTTTAAATACTCCTCCAGCCTTCCCATAAACCTCTCCCCTAGCACAACAGACCCCCTTCCATTTAGGTGCAAACCATCTTTAGCATATAGGTTGCACCCCAATGAAAAGTCAGCCCAGTGCTCTAAAAACCCAAAGCCCTCCTGCTTACACCAGGCCTTTAGCCATGCATTCAGGGCTCTAATCTCCCCCTGCCTTTCCTGTGTTGCGCATGGCACAGGCAATATTTCAGAGAATATTGCCTTGGAGGTCCTTCCCTTCAACTTGCAACCTAATTCTTTAAATTGGTTCTTAAAGTGGTAGTAAACCCTCCTATCATTTTCAGCCAAGGAAGCTGCCATCTTTGCCTCTGTTTAATCTACAACTGCCATGATGCTGCACATGTGATCAGCTATGACACCAGCCATTGGATGGTTTGACGGTTTGGTTTAGAGCACAACCAATGGGAGAGTTATATTTCCGGCACGTGCCGGAAATTAAACTGGTTTTTAACCTGTTAAATGCATGGGTTTACTACCGCTTTAAGTAGCCTCCACCTTCCATATATTCTGTCATTGGTTCCAACGTGGACCAAGACAGCTGGGTCATGCCCAGCCCCTCCCAGTAATTTATCAACCCGGTCCACCACATGCCAAACCCTGGCACCAGGGAGACAGCAAAACATTTGGTTGAGTCGATCCTGGCTAAATAATTATTCTATCAGTCCTTCTAATTATAGAATCCCCATTTACCACCAACTGTCTAGGCCTACCTGCACTACCCCTACCACCCCTACTGGATGGGCTGCTCTCCCAGCTGTTAGGGGGAGCAGTGACATCCAGGGCTGCCACCTGTGAGTTTGCCACCCCCACATCTTCACTCAACTTGGCAAATCTGTTAGGGTGCTCAAACCCGGGGCTGGCCTTCCTTTTCTGTGAGCCCCTACCACTCCCTCTAACTGTATTAACCCATCTACCTACCTTATAATCCTGACTTACCCCTCCACCCTCCCCATTAACCATACTAGCCACCTGCTCAGTGAGCAGAGGACCTCTTTCAAGGTTGACAGCTCCGTCCAGCGTTGCAATTTGCTCCTCCAGATCTCTAATGTGAGCTTCCAGAAGGGCAACCCGCTCCCATCTGTCGCAGTGGTATCCATCCTGGAGCTGTTGCTCCATGGTTGCATACATGCGGCACACTGTGCACTGCACAAAACCTTCAATCTTGCTAGCACACATTTTCCCAGATACAACAACACTAATAACAGGAAATGTCTGATGTTACTTACAGGTCCTGAAGATTCCTGTTATAATCTCCTGTTTTAAACTCACCACTTCGTCAGAGGTCCAGCAAGCAAAGAGGTAGCAAGCTCAGAAATGAGTTCAACAGAGAGCTTTATAGGAAATGGATCACCTGTGACCAATTAACCACTCCCCTTAATTAGCAGTCTAAAGGAAGGAAAGATAAAAAAAAGCTATTTAAAAAGTGACAGAAAAAGTTTTAAAAAGCTGCAAAGAAAAAGCCCCCAAAAAAACTGAAACACAGCAAACACCAGCAGTCAATATCAAAACTGTTTCACTCAAAGATTCCCCCTCTTTAGCTTTTAAGCAGCAGTTCAGGCAAAAAGTGAAGTGCACATTGTAGGCCCTCCTATATACAGTATCTCACAAAAGTAAGTACACCCCTCACATTTTTGTAAATATTTTATTCTATCTTTTCATGTGACAACACTGAAGACATGACACTGCTACAATGTAAAGTAGTGAGTGTACAGAAAATTTTTTGTCCCCTCAAAATAACTCAACACACAGCCATTAATGTCTAAACTGCTGGCAACAAAAGTGAGTACACCCCTTAGTGAAAATGTCCAAATTGGGCCCAATTAGCCATTTTCCCTCCCCGGTGCCATGTGACTCATTAGTGTTACAAGGTCTCAGGTGTGAATGGGGAGCAGGTGTGTTAAATTTGGTGTTATTGCTCTCACACTCTCATACTGGTCACTGGAAGTTCAACATGGAACCTCATGGCAAAGAACTCTCTGAGGATCTGAAAAAAAAAAGAATTGTTGCTCTACATAAAGATGGCCTAGGCTATAAGAAGATTGCCAAGACCCTGAAACTGAGCTGCAGCATGGTGGTCAAGACCATACAGTGGTTTAACAGGACAGGTTCCACTCAGAACAGTGCCTCGCCATGGTCGACCAGAGGAGTTGAGTGCACATGCTCAGCATCATATCCAGAGGTTGTCTTTGGGAAATAGACGTATGAGTGCTGCCAGCATTGCTGCAGAGGTTGAAGAGGTGGGGGGTCAGCCTGTCAGTGCTCAGACCATACGCCGCACACTCAGGGCCGTCTTTAAGGCAGGGCAAAAAGGGCAGATGCCCTGGGCCTCATCATTGTTGTGGTGCCCAAAGCAGCTGCCTCATACTTGCCAACTATCCCAGTTTAAATTCCCTTGTCCCTTGAAGTTTTAGTCCCGTGCTGTGTTCTGATATCTCAATGTGAAGTTCTGTTACTAATGCTGCTCAGATCTGCCCTATTGACTCATCTGCAGACCCTGTGTTTACTTGTAAATAACCTGCATTGATATGTAAATAGCGATGGCAATATTATGTAAATAGACACGGACCGGCGGCATTGATGTGTAAATAGAGGCAGCATTCATATGTATATCATGCCCCCCTGGGCTCATATCCACCATCACCTCTGCTGAATGCTGCCCACTGGGGAGGTAAAGGTGCATGCTGGAAAGTCCTGCCTACAACTGTGGTCATTAAGCCTAACATCAGCCTTTTCTGCAAAGGTAAGCAAATTGGAGGTGAAATCCTTTTTCAAAATAACATGGTGCCCCAGCACTGTGAATTTTGGTGGATGTGAATACGCACATCTCACCAGATGTCTGTGGATGTCATTAACAATTAATGGCACTGCTGTGTATCTGTTAAATGGCAGCACATTTCTGTGGTGTCAGGAAAGTGATTTTACATGCATTTCTGATACACAGGAATGTGAACGCAGTCTAAATGTCTCAGTTACATTGGTGGTCAGTGTAAATCTTCTCATTACATTGGGGGCTTGTTGTACGGATTGTACATTCACACTAGTGGCCAGTGTGAAGGTCCCCTTTACATTGGTGGTCAGTGTAAATCCCTCCTTACATTGGTGGTTACAGTGAATGCTCCTTTTACATTAGTGGTCAGTGTAAATCCCCATTACATTAGAGATCTGTGTAAATCCCCATTACATTAGTGGTCAGTGTAAATCCCCATTACATTAGAGATCTGTGTAAATCCCCATTACATTAGTGGTCAGTGTAAATCCCCATTACATTAGTGGTCAGTGTAAATCCCCATTACATTGGTGGCCAGTGTAGAAACTCCTATTTATATTGGTAACCAGTAAAAAAAATCCAAACATGCATTTGTGGTCAGTTTTGAATCCTCCCTTACATTGGTGGCCCATGTAGAAGCCAGCTTTAAATTGGTGGTGAGTGTAAATCACCCCTTACATTGGTGGCCAGTGTAGAAATCCCCCTTTATTGGTTGTTGATGTAAAATCCCCCATTACATTGCTTGTCAGTGTAAATTCTTCATTACAATGGTGGTCAGTGCAAATTCTCCCTCACATTGGGGGTCAGTGTCAATCCCCCACTATATACTTGCCAAATATTTTCAGCTTTGCTCTACATGACTCAGAATTTTCCACAGTGTACTGCCTCCTAACTAATCCCACCCCCACTGCTGCCACTGATCCCATCAACCCCCCAGCTTTTCCACTGATCACAGGAGTCCTAGGATCCCTAGCGATTTTCTGTCTATTGATGGGTCTCCTCACCTCCCAGTCCATGGTGTGCAGGCAGCGAGGAGATATTATGGTGTAACCTTTTAGCAACCTATCAGTGAGCAGTAATGATGTGCACTAACCTCTTGCAATCAATCATTGAGTGGTAAGGATATGCAGTAACCTCTAGCAGCCAACCAGTGAGCAATAATAATGTGTAGTAACCTCTAACAAGGATGTTCAGTAACCTCTAACAACCAATCAGTGAGCAGTAATGATGTACAGTAATCTCTAGCAAGCAATCAACAAGCAGAAGTCATGGGGACCCAAGAAAATATTTGCCCAGGGTCCAATCAATATTAAAGATGGCTCTTTGCACACGGCATCAAATTGGTCTGCATGGCTGTCATCCCAGAAGGAAGCCTCTTCTAAAGATGATGCACAAGAAAGCCTCTAAACCGTTTGCTGAAGACAAGCAGACTAAGAGCATGGATTACTGGAACCATGTCCTGTGGTCTGATGAGACCAAGATAAACTTATTTGGTTCAGATGGTGTCAAGCGTGTGTGACGGCAGCCAGGTGAGGAGTACAAAGACAAGTGTGTCTTGCCTACAGTCAAGCATGGTGGTGGGAGTGTCATGGTCTGGGGCTGCATGAGTGCTGCCGGCACTGGGGAGCTACAGTTCATTGAGGGAACCATGAATGCCAACATTTACTGTGACATACTGAAGCAGAGCATGACCCCCTCCCTTCGGAGACTGGGCCGCAGGGCAGTATTCCAGCATAACGACCCCAAACACACCTCCAAGACGACCACTGCCTTGCTAAAGAAGCTGAGGGTAAAGGTGATGGACTGGCCAAGCGTCTCCAGACCTAAACCCTATTGAGCATCTGTGGGGCTCCTCAAATGGAAGATGGAGGAGCGCAAGGTCTCTAACATCCACCAACTTCGTTGTGTCGTCATGGAGGAGGGGAAGAGGACTCCAGTGCCAACCTGTGAAGCTCTGGTGAACTCCATGCCCAAGAGGGTTAAGGCAGTGCTGGAAAATAATGGTGGCCACACAAAATATTGACACTTTGGGCCCAATTTGGACATTTTCACTTAGGGGTGTAGTCACTTTTGTTGCCAGCGGTTTAGACATTAATGGCTGTGTGTTGAGTTATTTGGAGGGGACAGTAAATTTACACTGTTATACAAGCTGTACACTCACTACTTTACATTGTAGCAAAGAGTCATTTCTTCAGTGTTGTCACATGAAAAGATAGAATAAAAGATTTACAAAAATGTGAGGGGTGTACTTACTTTTGTGAGCTACTGTATGTTTATTATTCAAGGAGATTCTACCAGCACAGGTCGGGGATGGCGGTGCCCATATGAAGTACCCTGGTCGTTGGGTGCAGATGGGCCGGAGTCAGTGCCGTGTTTACATGTCATGGAGTCCGGCCCAGGGAAGTGGCTA
>BLSH010441687.1:581471-599313 GCA_018402905.1 Glandirana rugosa
TGGACTGATGAGAGAACGGACGGTGGACGGAACTGAAGACGGACCTGGGTCAAGGCAGGTGGCAGGCAAGAGAGCAGTCAGGTCCAGGCAGAAGTCAAGGCAGGTGGCAGGCAAGAGAGTAGTCAGGTCCAGGCAGAAGTCAAGACAGGTAGCAGGCAAGAGAGTAGTCAGGTCTGAGCAGTGGTCATGGCCTGCAGCAGCAAGAGAATAGTCAGGTCTGAGCAGAGATCAAGACATGTGGCTGGCAAGAGAGTAGTCAGGTCCAGGCAGAAGTCAAGGCAGGTGGCAGGCAAGAGAGTAGTCAGGTCCAGGCAGAAGTCAAGACAGGTGGCAGGCAAGAGAGCAGTCAGGTCCAGGCAGAAGTCAAGACAGGTGGCAGGCAAGAGAGTAATCAGGTCTGAGCAGTGGTCATGGCCTGCAGCAGCAAGAGACTAGTCAGGTCTGAGCAGAGATCAAGACAGGTGGCTGGCAAGAGAGTAGTCAGGTCCAGGCAGATGGCAGGCAAGAAAGTAGTCAGGTCAAGGCAGAAGTCAAGACAGGTGGCAGGCAAGAGAGTTGTCAGGTCTGAGCAGTGGTCATGGCCTGCAGCAGCAAGAGAATAGTCAGGTCTGAGCAGAGATCAAGACAGGCAGCTGGTAAGAGAGTAGTCAGGTCCAGGCAGAAGTCGTGGCAGGCAAGAGAGTAGTCAGGTCCAGGCAGAAGTCAAGGCAGGTGGCAGGCAAGAGAGTAGTCAGGTCCAGGCAGAAGTCAAGGCAGGTGGCAGGCAAGAGAGTAGTCAGGTCTGAGCAGAGATCAAGACAAGTGGCTAGCAAGAGATTAGTCAGGTCAAGGTAGATAGCAAGCAAGAAAGTACTCAAGTCCAGACAGAGGTCAAGGCAGGTGGCAGGTAAGAGAGGAGTCACATCTCAGCAGTGGTCATGGCATACATCAGCAATAAAATAGTCAGGTCTGGGCAGATCTCAAGACAAGTGATAGGCAAGAGATTGGTCAGGTCAAGGCAGGTGGCAGGAAAGAGAGTAGGTGCCTGGAGGTGGCTCTGGGTCCTTTGGGACTCTAGCAATGCCCCTGGGTGACCATAAACCTCAAGGATTTTAGGCACCACTCTAAGCATGGTCCTATAATGCTCCAGTGCCTCCCATTGATTTTAGGTGCCGCCGTTAATAGAGCCCACCCTGGCTATTTATGCCCATGTGGGAAGAAAGAGGACGAAGCACCGCACTCCAAGCAAAACATCCCAGGTGTGAAGGAAAGTGAAAGCGGTTTGAGCCTGACTCCTCCCAGGCCACGCCCTCTGACACATTTTGCCCCGGCCTACGGGATTTATTCATGGGGTCATATATGACTAAGCCCTGTAGGCGGGCCAAAACGTGTTGGGGAGGAGTCACTCTGAAGTCTCTCACTTTTCTTCACACCTGGGGGGCTGTTTTGCTTGGAGTTGGGCGTTTCATCCTCTTTCTTCCCAAGAATGCCCCCTGAGTGTTTGCTTATGTGTGAGCGGAGTTCAGCTTTAATGCGACCCTGTTAGTCGTCTAAAAAGATTTAACAGGCAATTCCCTGCAATAGAAGAGATGTCCTACACCTCTCTCCGGTGGCCCCGTATCTCCCGCCTTCTCTTTATTCCAGCTCTGTTTCCTCCATTAGGGTCTTCAACATTCAAAACTTCCAAGAGTGTTGGATAATTGTGTCCCCCCCTACTATGTGCTGTGGTTCAGTCCTCCAACCCCTTTGTCACTATAGGGCATGGGGTTGGAGGATGGAACCAAAGCATGTAGCAGGGGGGTGCAGGTATCCAACACTCCCAGAAATGTTGAACGCTGAAGACCCCAATGGAGGCTGCAGTGCTGGATTGGAGGGAAGGTAGGACACACCCACGAGGTGAGTAGATTATCTCTTCTAACGCAGGTAAGTTCCGGATAAATCTGTTCAACTAGTGACAGGGTCACTTCAAATGGCAGATATCTGCTCTGTGATTGGTAAACATTCATACAAATCTTTTTATTGGTCGGAAGATCTTCTTCTTGCGTCTATGGGTACCTTCGCCTATGGAATTTCCCCATTTACAAATAACATTGGCGCAGCGTCCCCTGTTAATAATGGATGAGTGTGTGGAGGGGCCGTGACCTGAGAATTTTATGAGTGAGATTACAGAGATTGCCGAGTTAATTGGCTATAGAGTAGGATTAAGGAGCTAATAACAAGCTAACTAGAAAAATGCTAATGGCTTCAAATTAAATGAAGAAAGGAGGCGGATTCCTGAGGCTTTATTACCCCTCGGCGGGCAGTGTTGGATGCGCCACTTCACCAGTGACTGAGCGAGGGTCGGCTGCTGTGCCTATACTTTGCAGATGGCCCCCGGGGGGGCTCAGATCTTTTCACTGGGACTGGCGCCTGGCAACATTCAGTGTAAATGGATGTAACAGTACAGGACGTACATAGCTGTATTATTATTATTCTTAAAAAAGGGATCGTCTCAACTGAATGTTCCGTTTCAATTGGCTAAATACATTTGAGGTGCATCAAAAATGTGCAAAGTCTTTCAGTTGGCTTTCTTTAGAAAGCAGCCTGAAAAAAAAACCTGTCCCCTGCCAGCATGCTCCAAGAAGGGAGCTTTGTTCTCTATCTAGAAACAGTGGTCTCTCTGCAGAGGTCTGACATCTCCCCTGCTGAGCCCTCCAATCAGCAGTGAGCACAGCAGAGGTGTAACTAGAACCTTCAGGGCCCCGGTGCAAAAAAACATGAAAGGTCCCCCAACCCGAGCCCATGACCCTTTACTCCCATTGTGGGACCCTTTCACTTGTTCTGCAGCGGGCCCCCTTCCTGCCCTTAAATTAGAGTTCCCAGCATCCACAGAGCCACATTTACATCAGAGTTCCCCTTTATAGCACATCAGGGTTTGCCTTACAATGCAAGGGGGAACTCTGCAGTCCCTGATGTAAAGGGGAACTCTGCGGACCCTGATGTAAAGGGCAACTCTGCAGACCCTGATGTAAAGGGCAACTCTGCAGACCCTGATGTAAAGGGGAACTCTGGTGTAAGAGGTCCTCTGGTCATCAGAGCCCCCCCCCCTTACATAAGAGTTTGCAGAGCTCCTCCTTACCTCAGAGTCCACAGAGTTCCCCTTGCACTGTAAGGGGGAGTGCCGGGAACTCTGATGTAAGGGGAGGCTCTGGTGACCAAAGACCTCTTACACCTGAGTTCCCCTTTACACCAGAGTCTGCAACAATCCCCTTTACACCAGAGCCTACAGAGTGAATGCACTAAGGTGAAGGGGTTCACTGATGTAAAAGGGGAGTGAGGGCTCTAATATAAGGGGGGACCTTTATATCAGTGCCCCCCCCTCCTTACCTTTGGATCTCCAATCGCCCCTTACATCTGTGACCCTAAATAGAGTGATTGTCTTTAACTTGACTTGTAGTGCCATGCAGGCTTCTGGAAAGGGCAATGAGCCAATCACACAAGCAGGAAATTAGATTTCTGGGGGTATTCTGTATACAGGTAGAGAAATACGGCCCTCACTTGCTTCATGCTTTTTTTCTGGGTGGTCAATGGAAGCTTTCATATTTCCCCATCAAATTTACCTTGGTTGAGTCAAAGAAAGGAAAAGTGTGAAGAAAGTTCCTCCTGGACCCCCAGTGATAGGTTAATACCCAGATCATCAGTCTGTTGTGTATTTGTTTTACCTTCTATATTTTTAGAACTCTCATTCAACCCCTTTTGAGCTCATATTTATCGCAACCATCCCTGTGGAAGACTGATGCACGCGTTCACTGCTCTTACAGTAAAGACCCCTTTCCATACCTAAAGAGAGAGCCCTCGTGGCTTTTTCATTTTAAGCCCAACTGAAGTCCCACACATTTGTATCTCTCTGGGTGCTGTACCTCCGCATGTTATGACCTGTGACCATGGGCGTCCGCAGAACTTTTTTCAGGGGGGGACATAGTTTTAAGGTCATCCATGCTCTGCCCCTTTTTGACAATGTCATTATTACATTATCACGGTCAGGGACTGCAGACATAGTACAAGAGATGGTTAGAGATTGCAGACATAGTACAGGAGACAGTCAGAGACTGCAGCCATATTACAGGAGACAGTCAGAGACTGCAG
This sequence comes from Glandirana rugosa, assembly GCA_018402905.1. Taxonomy (NCBI): domain Eukaryota; kingdom Metazoa; phylum Chordata; class Amphibia; order Anura; family Ranidae; genus Glandirana; species Glandirana rugosa. The sequence continues at coordinate 585,576 of BLSH010441687.1, forward strand.
ACATGGTACAGGAGATGGTCAGAGACTGCAGACATGGTACAGGAGATGGTCAGAGACTGCAGACATAGGGCAAGAGAAGGTCAGAGACTGCAGACATGGTACAGGAGATGGTCAGAGACTGCAGACATAGTACAAGAGATGGTCAGAGACTGCAGACATGGTACAAGAGATGGTCAGAGACTGCAGACATGGTACAGGAGATGGTCAGAGACTGCAGACATAGTACAGGAGATGGTCAGAGACTGCAGACATAGTACAGGAGATGGTTAGAGGCTATGGACATAGTACAGGAGATGGTCAGAGACTGCAGCCATATTACAGGAGACAGTCAGAGACTGCAGACATGGTACAGGAGATGGTCAGAGACTGCAGACATAGTACAAGAGAAGGTCAGAGACTGCAGACATGGTACAGGAGATGGTCAGAGACTGCAGACATAGTACAAGAGATGGTCAGAGACTGCAGACATGGTACAGGAGATGGTCAGAGACTGCAGACATGGTACAGGAGATGGTCAGAGACTGCAGACATAGTACAGGAGATGGTCAGAAACTGCAGACATAGTACAAGAGATGGTCAGAGACTGCAGACATGGTACAGCAGATGGTCAGAGACTGCAGACATAGTACAGGAGATGGTCAGAGACTGCAGACATAGTACAGGAGATGGTTAGAGGCTATGGACATAGTACAGGAGATGGTTAGAGGCTATGGACATAGTACAGGATACGGTCATAGACTGTGGACATAGTACAGGAGACAGTCAGAGACTGCAGACATAGTACAGGAGATGGTCAGAGACTGCAGACATACTACAGGAGATGGTCAGAGACTGCAGACATAGTACAGGAGATGGTCAAAGACTGCAGACATAGTACAAGAGATGGTCAGAGACTGCAGACATGGTACAGGAGACGGTCAGAGACTGCAGACATAGTACAGGAGATGGTCAGAAACTGCAGACATAGTACAAGAGATGGTCAGAGAATGCAGATATGGTACAGGAGACGGTCAGAGACTGCAGACATAGTACAGGAGATGGTCAGAGACTGCAGACATAGTACAGGAGATGGTTAGAGGCTATGGACATAGTACAGGATACGGTCATAGACTGCGGACATAGTACAGGAGACAGTCAGAGACTGCAGACATGGTACAGGAGACGGTTAGAAACTGCAAACACAGTACAAGAGATGGTCAGAGATTGCAGACATGATACAGGAGACGGTCAGAGACCACGGACATAGTACAGGAGACGTCAGAGACTGCAGACATAGTACAGGAGACGGTCATAGACTGCAAACATAGTGCAGGAGATGGTCAGAGACTGCAGACATAGTACAGGAGATGGTTAGAGGTTATGGACATGGTACAGAAGACAGTTAGAGACTGCGGACATGGTACAGGAGATGGTCAGAGATTGCAGACATGATACAGGAGTTGGACAGAGACTGCGGACATGGCACAAGAGACGATCAGAAACTGCATACATGGCTCAAGAAGATAAGGAGCCCCGATCCGATCCCTGATTCCGGGAGGGGGGGCAATTGCCCCCCTTGCCCCTACCTGCGGACGCCCATGCCTGTGACCGATTTTTGCTTAGATATGCTTTAAACGGGAGTTCAGCTTTTTAAAATGCTTCTTCCCTGGCTTTCATTCTGGTACATTGACTTTAATGTTGTCTGAGCCACTGACCTAGGAGCAGTATAGAGATAAGTAGTTCTGGCACATTTATGACACTCATCGTGCTTGTTCTTTTTATGTGACTCAAATCGCTTACAGCCAGACACAGCCAGGCATCTAGCATTTTAAGGGTCCTGCAATAGCAGCTTCTATACTTTACTTTAAAGTACCCCTTTTTCTCCCAGTATAAATGCTGCTCCCTGCCTGCTGTTGTTACAGTATTCCCTGGCAGATGACATGGACTCATCCAAGTGCCCGTTGGTCATCACCAGGGCACCCTGCAAGGGTGATTGGCTGGAAACCTAAAAGGTCCCTGGTTTTCTTTGCAGTAAGCTTTCACCAGGTTGTAGCTGTCGAGATCAACTCACCAAGGGCTATGGTGTGAAGGCTGCTCCCAAATAATAGATCAGAAAGAGTAGTCGGATCCAGGCAGTGGTCAGGGCAAACAGCAGGCAAGAGAATAGTCCGGTCTTATCAGTGGTCATGGCACACTGCAGGCAAAAGAGTAGTCAGGTCTGAGCAGGGGTCAAGGCAGGTGGCAGGCAAGAGTGTTGTCCGGTCCAGGCAGAGGTCAAGGCAGGTGCCAGGCAGGACAGTAGTCAGACCAACCTAATTTGTAGCACCACTTAGGCAGAGGTCAGATAAGGGAAGTATGGTACATGCAGAGGTCAAGGCATGCATCAGACCAAAGAATAGTCAGGTATGGGCAGAGGTCAAGGCGGGTGGCAGGCAAGAGGTTAGTCAGGTCCAGGTCATGGCAGGAAAAAGAGTAGTCTGATAAAGGCAGAGGTCAGAGAAAGCAGTAGGCAAGAGTATAGTCAGGTCCAGACAGAGGTGAAGGCAGGACAGCAGTCAGACCACCCAAATTTGTAGTAGCACTTAGGCAGGTGGCAGGCAAGAGATCAGTCAGTTACATACAAAGGTTAAGGCAGGTAACAGGCAAGAGCGTAGTCAGGTTCAGTCAGAGGTAAAGGCAGGTGGCAGCAAGAGAGTAGTCAGGTCTGATCAGTGGTCATGGCACGCAGCAGGCAAAAGAGTAGTCAGGTCTGGGCAGAAGTCAAGGCTGGTGGCAGACAAGAAAGTAGTCAGGTACATGCAGAGGTCAAGGCATGCATCAGACCAAATAATAGTCAGGTATGGGCAGAGGTCAACGCGGGTGGCAGGCAAGAGAGTAGTCAGGTCCAGGTAGAGGTCATGGCAGGCTAAAGAGAGTAGTCTGATAAAGGCAGAGGTCAAGGCAAGCAGTTGGCAAAAGTATAGTCAGGTCCAGACAGCGGTCAAGGCGGGACAGTAGTCAGACCACCCAAATTTGTAGTAGAACTTAGGCAGGTGGCAGGCAAGAGAGCAGTCAGGTACATGCAAAGGTAAGGGCAGGCAGCAGGCAAGAGAGTAGTCAGGTCCAGTCAGAGGCCAAGGCAGGTGGCAGCAAGAGAGTAGTCAGGTGTGATCAGTGGTCATGGCATGCAGCAGGCAAAAGAGTAGTCAGGTCTGGGCAGAGGTCAAGGCTGGTGGCAGACAAGAAAGTAGTCAGGTACATGCAGAGGTCAAGGCAGACAGCAGGCAAAAGAGTAGTCCAGTTTGGACAGTGGTCAAGGCAGATGGCAGGCAAGAGTGTAGTCAGGGCAAGGCAGGCAGCAAGCAAGAAAGTAGTCAGGCCTAGGCAGAGATCATGGCATAAGGCAGGCAAGAGAGCGGTCAGGTACAGGCGGAGGTCAAGGCAGGTGGCAGGCAAGAGAGTAATCACGTCTGAGCAGCGGCAACAAAATAATCAGGTCTGGGCAGAGGTCAAGACAGGTGGCAGGCAAGAGATTAGTCAGGTCCAGGCAGAGGTCAAGGCGGATGGCAGGCAAGAGGGTAATCAGGTGCAGGCAGAGGTCAAGGCGGGCAGGACAGCAGTCAGACCTCAAACTTGCAGCACCACTTAAGACCCGTGCCTCACTCACTCTCTTCTGAACGCCCAAAGTGCGGCTCATAGAGTTTGTCTTCTCTTATCATCTAAGCATATTAATCAATCAGAGCCGCACGCAAAGTTCTCTTTTCCTCCAAAGCCCTTTATTTTGCTCTTGCTGATACCAATGCATCCATGTTGTCCCTGCCCGAGGACCGGCCCTCCTTAACGCGTTTCACCAGTGAAGACTTCAGCAAAGGATAGGTGAAATGCGTTAAGGAGGGCTGGTCCTTGGGTGGGGGCAACATGGATTCATTTGTATCACTAACAGAAAAATAAATAGCATTGGAGGAACAGGAATATTTTGTGTTCAGCTGCGATTGACTAATATGCTTAGAAGACAGTAGTCAGGTCAGGCAATCCAGGTCGGCAACTGGCAGGCAACAGCAGGTTCAGTATTATAGCAATCTAGGTTTGGGGTGGCTGCTAAAAGAAACGTCAGCTACCACTGCAAAGCCTGGTGCTTAAATACTCTGCAGAACAACTGATTGGCTCCTTGTTCTGCTTCTCCCTCTCCCAGCCTGAGCTCGGCTGCACAGGAACTACAACAGGGTGATTCCAGGTCACATTCAGGTAGTTACAAAATAATAATTTAATGATTAATGGTTACAGAGTGGCAATAATGTGTCTTTTTTATGATCAGCTTCAAGCATATATTGGAATGAGATTTATCAGCACAGGTTATACACCTAGAAATGTGAGGATCTCATCCTGCCCAGTGTAGCTGGAAGGGGACGCGGCTCCTCTGGCCTGGCTGTTAGTCGTTTAGTAAATAAGCGGTTGGCGGTGAGTGAAGCCGGTGAAGTGTTCTCACCCTGAGGTCAGTAGATGCTCATATTTCTGTTTTATGATTGTGCGTTGTCACATCTGGATACAAACCTATTACCAGCTGTACCTCTGCACACCCCGCACACCTCCCTGCACTCCTGCTGACATGTTGGGCAATAAACGTGAATTGTGATAGACAAGCAGATGCCATTAAACTTCATGCGAGATGATTCTCCTTTCCTGCCTGCGAGACGCCTGACTCTTCCCCGTATGAGGAGGATGAAGGCACAGACCCACCTGGCACTGCCCTTCCTGGCCAGGGAGACAGAAGAGGGCTCATCATAAACCCTTTCCACTTCTATACTGCTACATAACATGTCCCTTCCATATAGAATCACATCCCTGTGCATCTCCTATGGGCCCCTGCATGGAAGTGACATCCCTGTGCATCTTCCAGGGGCCCCACTGCAGAAGTTATCTCCCTGTGCAACCTTCATGGGCTCTGGTGCAGAACTCACATCACCGTGCATCTCCGATGGGCTCCTCCACAGTAGTGAGATCCCTGTGCATCTCCCATGGGCCCCTCCACAGTAGTGAGATCCCTGTGCATCTCCCATGGGCTCCTCCATAGTAGTGAGATCCCTGTGCATCTCCCATGGGCCCCTCCATAGTAGTGAGATCCCTGTGCATCCTCCATGGGCCCCTCCACAGTAGTGAGATCCCTGTGCATCCTCCATGGGCCCCTCCACAGTAGTGAGATCCCTGTGCATCTCCCATGGGCCCCTCCACAGTAGTGAGATCCCTGTGCATCCTCCATGGGATCCTCCACAGTAGTGAGATCCCTGTGCATCCTCCATGGGCCCCTCCACAGTAGTGAGATCCCTGTGCATCTCCCATGGGCCCCTCCACAGTAGTGAGATCCCTGTGCATCTCCCATGGGCCCCACCACGGTAGTGAGATCCCTGTTCATCCTCCATGGGCCCCTCCACAGTAGTGAGATCCCTGTGCATCTCCCATGGGCCCCTCCACAGTAGTGAGATCCCTGTGCATCCTCCATGAGCCCCTCCACAATAGTGAGATCCCTTTGCATCCTCCATGGGACCCTCCACAGTAGTGAGATCCCTGTGCATCCTCCATGGGACCCTCCACAGTAGTGAAACCCCTGTGCATCCTCCATGGGCCCCTCACAGTAGTGAGATCCCTGTGCATCCTCCATGGGCCCCTCCACAGTAGTGAGATGCCTGTGCATCCTCCATGGGACCCTCCACAATAGTGAGATCCATGTGCATCCCCCATGGACCCCAGTGCACAAATTACCTCCCTGTGCATCTATCATGGGCCGCCGTGCAGAAGTGACATCGCTGTGCATCTCCCATGGGCCCTGGTGGACAAGCTACCTCCCTCTGCATCTCCTTTGGGCTCTAGTACAGAAGTTACATCACTTTGCATCTCCCATGGGCCCCTTCGGGTAAGCGACATCCCTGTGCATCTTCCTTGGGCCCCAGTGCAGAGCTTACCTTCCTGTGCATCTTCCATGGACCCTGGTACAAAGGTAACATCACTGTGCATTTCCCATGGGTCCCTCCACATAAGTGACATCAGTGTGCATCTTACACAGGCCCTGGTGCAGAGGTTGCCTCCCTGTGGATTTCCGATTGACCATAGTGCAGAAGGTACCTTCCTGTGCATCCTCCATGGGCCACAGTGCACAAGTTCATAGTAGTTGAAAGCCGGCAACTTGACAGCTTCTTCATGAAAATTATATTGTACCATCAAAAGCAGTAAAAACATCCAAAAACTGACGCGTTTCAGTCTAGGCCTTCATCAAAGCTGTAGAGTTTCTGGCTTTCAATTACTATGGATCTACTGTAAATTGTATTAGCCAGCGCACCGACCACTCTGCACCAATGAATTATACAACGGTAGAGCTTGGGTGAGTTTTTCTTCATACCGCAGTGCACAAGTTACTTCCCCAGTACAGAAGTTATATCACTGCACATCTTCCAGTGCATACATGACATCAGAGGCGTAGCTAGAATCTTCAGGGCCCCGGTGCAAGAAATGATGAAGGGCCCCCCTGGCCAGGGCCCTTCTCTCTTCCCACTGGGCCCTCCCATCGCAGGGCCCTTTATTACAGTCTCACGGTGGGACCCTTTCACAAGTTCTGCAACCCCCTTTCTGCCATCTTCAGGCCTCCCCATGGTGGTGAAATGCCAGGGCGCAAGCGTGACCTTTGCAATCCTGATAGTTCCCTCACTGGTGTCAGTTTTTAATTTTTGTTATTTTAATTTTATTATTTTTACCATTTCATTTTTATTTTTTTTACAATTTTATTTTTTATTACTTTTCCAAAAAATTTTTTAGGAGCCCTGTTGGAGGGGCTTTGATGAGATATCAGGGGGTCTAAACAAACCTCAGCCCTCAGTCTTCATCTGTGTAGCCTCAGCTGCACAGAATGAATGGACAGGAATAGCCGTGTACCGAGCCTTCCAGTACAGCAGCTGGCAGAAGAGAGGAGGGGGGGGGGGGGGCAAGGGGAGCACACGGACCCAGAAACAGCAGAAAAGTGAACTGGATAGGAGGGATGGTGGGGGCAGCAAGGGGAACCAATCTTTTCCATTAAGAGGAAAATGGAGGAGATTGGTTCCTCTTAATGCCGCCGCCTCCATCCCTCCTATCCAGGTGTACAGGGGAGGCACACGGGCCCCCTTAAAGCACGGGGCCCGGTTGCAACTGCAACCCCTGTAGTTATGCCCCTGTGACATCCCTGTGCATCTTGCATTGGCCTGGTGCAGATCATCCATGGGCCCTGGGGCTGAAGTGACCTCCCTGTACACTTTTCATGAACCTTAGGGTGTACATGACATCACCGTGAACCTTCCATGGGCATAAACCAAGGATGGCCAAAAGTGCAGAGATGTTGGCAGAGCTCAGTCCCTAATTCAACAAAATAGTAAAAGGAAAAATATGTCCACGCCAAGAGTTACTGCATAAGTGACATTACCTGTCTTCTTGCATGAGCCCCGGTGCAGAAGTGACTTCACAGTACATCTTCCAAGGGCATCTTCCATGGTCCCCACTGCACAGGCGACATTCCTGTCTTCTTCCATGGGCCCTCCTGCAGAATTGAAATCACATAGCATCTTCCATGGTCTCCACTGCACAAAAACATCTCCGGTTTCTTCCATGGGCCCGCTGAATAAGTGACCTCCTCAGATTCTTCAATGGGCCCCGCTGCAGAAGTGATATCACAGTGCACTTTCCATGAGCCCCAATATGGAAATGGCATTCCTATTTGTCTTCCATTGACCGCACTCTGGGCAGTCAGGACAGGGCCTCTGATCCCTCCCCCCCCATGTAGTCATTTTATAACACCACTGTGCATCTTCCATGGACATCTTCAATGATCCCCACTGCACAATGGCATCTCCCGGCTTCTTCCATGGACCCCAGTCTAGGCAGTCAGGACTGGTGCTGTGAACCACCCCACCCCCATGTAGTAATTTGTGGCTGGGGCCCTGGCTTACACCCAATTCCAATACTGTGCATATTTCAAGGAAAAATCAATAAAAAACATGGGCACGGGATACTCGTGAGCGGGTCCCCCAACTCCGGTGAGGGTAAAAAACTTCCCAGGGATGATGTCCCTTATTTCTATCACCTCTGGTCGGACCAAAGTGACTTCAGCTCCGGTGTCCCGGAAACCAGTTACAATCCGGTTGCCCACAGTGACTTGCTGCAAGATCGCAGTGGTTACCCAAGCTTTTTTGCGGATGAACAGCACTGAAGAAGAGTTGCTGGCCGGATGGCCAGGTGATGTCACCTACTTCTGCTCAGGGCACTGTGACTTAAGATGGCCAGGCTTGCCACAGGAGTAACACCTGTGGTTGTCAGTCAGTGAGGGCTTGGCACCAGAAGCTGCAGGTTCAGAAGGCTGAGAAGTTTGGTTGGCAGGCAGAGGAGGGGTTGCCACCTGCGATTTTCCCCCTATCCAGCCATTCGGTGGGGCCTTGCGATGGTCCAGTACCCGAGTGCTGATGAAGGTATTGCCCAGTTCTGCTGCGGCTTTAGCAGAACCGGGCTTCCGCTCCAACACAAACTGTCTGACGTCTGGAGGACAGATGTGCAAAAGCTGATCTCCAATCATGAGATCTTCCAGGGCCTCAAAAGAATTGGCTTTCAGGCCCCTAGTCCACTGATGGAAGGTGGTACGTAAATGGCTTACCACATTTATATAGGAGTCCCCAGGCCCCTAATGCAGAAATTACATCCCAGGGAATCTTCCATGGACCCCAGTCTGGCACCCCCACCCTTCATGTAGTCATTTGTGGCTGGAGCCCTGGCTTACACCCCATTCCAGTACTGTGCATATTCCATGGGCCCTAATGCAGAAATGACATCCTTGGGGAATCTTCCTTGGCCCCCAGTCTGGCACCCCCACCCCTCATGTAGTCATTTGTGGCTGGAGCCCCGGCTTACGCCCCATTCCAGTACTGTGCATATTCCATGGGCCCTAATGCAGAGATGACATCCTTGGGGAATCTTCCTTGGCCCCCAGTCTGGCACCCCCACCCCTCATGTAGTCATTTGTGGCTGGAGCCCTGGCTTACACCCCATTCCAGTACTGTGCATATTCCATGGGCCCTAATGCAGAAATGACATCCTTGGGGAATCTTCCTTGGACCCCAGTCTGGCACCCCCACCCCTCGTGTAGTTATTTGTGGCTGGAGCCATGGCTTACACCTCATTCCAGTACTGTGCATATTCCATGGGCCCTAATGCAGAAATTACATCTTTGGGGTATCTTCCTTGGACCCCAGTCTGCCACCCCCACCCCTCATGTAGTCATTTGTGGCTGGAGCCCTGGCTTACACCCCATTCCAGAACTGTGCATATTCCATGGGCCCTAATGCAGAAATGACATATTTGGGGAATCTTCCATGGACCCCAGTCTGGCACCCCCACCCTTCATGTAGTCATTTGTGGCTGGAGCCCTGGCTTACATCCCATTCCAGTACTGTGCATATTCCATGGGCCCTAATGCAGAAATGACATCCTTGGGGAATCTTCCTTGGCCCCCAGTCTGGCACCCCCACCCCTCGTGTAGTTATTTGTGGCTGGAGCCATGGCTTACACCTCATTCCAGTACTGTGCATATTCCATGGGCCCTAATGCAGAAATTACATCTTTGGGGTATCTTCCTTGGACCCCAGTCTGCCACCCCCACCCCTCATGTAGTCATTTGTGGCTGGAGCCCTGGCTTACACCCCATTCCAGAACTGTGCATATTCCATGGGCCCTAATGCAGAAATGACATATTTGGGGAATCTTCCATGGACCCCAGTCTGGCACCCCCACCCCTCATGTAGTCATTTGTGGCTGGAGCCCCGGCTTACACCCCATTCCAGTACTGTGCATATTCCATGGGCCCTAATGCAGAAATTACATCCTTGGGGAATCTTCCATGGACCCCAGTCTGGCACCCCCACCCCTCATGTAGTCATTTGGGGCTGAAGCCCTGGCTTACACCCCATTCCAGAACTGTGCATATTCCATGGGCCCTAATGCAGAAATTACATCCTTGGGAAATCGTCCTTGGCCCCCAGTCTGCCACCCCCACCCCTCATGTAGTCATTTGTGGCTGGAGCCATGGCTTACACCCCATTCCAGAACTGTGCATATTCCATGGGCCCTAATGCAGAAATTACATCTTTGGGGTATCTTCCTTGGACCCCAGTCTGGCACCCCCACCCCTCATGTAGTCATTTGTGGCTGGAACCCCGGCTTACACCCCATTCCAGTACTGTGCATATTCCATGGGCCCTAATGCAGAAATGACATATTTGGGGTATCTTCCTTGGACCCCAGTCTGGCACCCCCACCCCCCATGTAGTCATTTGTGGCTGGAACCCCGGCTTACACCCCATTCCAGAACTGTTCAGCAGTGAGCGGCGTTTCATGAGTTAATGAAAACTATTATCTGCTGCTAGATTTACACAGTAAAAGCCCAGGAAAATCAATGGCGAGTATGGATCATTGATTGTTTGAAAGAGTTGTAAATGGTGCGCTTGTGTTCAGCATCAGCATCCCGGGTGACACGCTCCAGAGACTCCCCATGATGTATTCCTGCGTCCTGCAGCAATTCATCTCTGCGCGGTTTAATGCACATTGCATGTTCTGCTGTCCGCCATCGTCCTCCTCTGTTCAGGGTGATGCTGACTGCCAGCATCTGAGAAAGGGAAATGGGGCCAGATGGACATGTTCCTCAATCAGAACATTTCCTACATTCTAATCCTGAAGGAACGGATACATAAAGAATAATAAGTAGTCTTTCCTGGGGACGATGCTGCCCCAGCTTCCCTGCTCACCAAAACCCCGGGTGTTTTGGTTGTGTAATCTCTGCTGAAAGGGAGTTTTTATTGGCCAGCCCTCCACTTTAACATGGCTAGGCGTTCGATTTTGTGATCAGAACTGAAGTGAGCTTGGAGCAGCTTTTTGCCAGCATTTTCTATAAATTGTTTGGGCTTTAGATATACACTATATTGTCAAAAGTATTGGGACGCCTGCCTTTACATGAACTTTAATGGCATTCCAGTCTTAGTCCGTAGGCAGGGCCGGATTAAGAGCATCGTAGGCCCGGTGCTGTGGGTTTCGTTGGCCCTTTTTATGAAAATAAATACAATGAAAATGCAAACAATTTTTGTTAAAACAAATTAAATATTGAAACAAGTTAAATTAAATAGAGAGGGGGTGAGAAATAATGAAGGATGGGGGTGAGAGCGAGGGGGTTGGGGGGGCGAGAGAAAAATGTACATATCAATTATGTGTACAATGCACACAGAGCAGGGCTGGGTAGTATTGGTGACTCACACCACTGGGCTGGGCCTAGCTTAAGGGTCAGTTCACACCAGAGAAACGCAGTCCGGATGCGTTCCGGATGCTTTTCTGCATGCGCGTTTTTGATGCATTTCCGGTCCGTTCCGGTGCGTTTTTGATGCAGTCCAGTGCAGTTTGTTCCCCCTTTTTTTCTTATGACATGTGCATTCCAGTGCATTTTTGGTGCATGTAGGGGCATTCCGGTGCGTTTTTGATGCATTTTACCGCGTTCCAGTACAGTTCAGTGCATGAAAAATGCAGCATGTTCTACTTTTTTTTCTGGAGCTGAAACAGACTGCACTGGTGTGAACTATGCCATTGGAAACCATATAACCTACTTTCCATGCATTTTTGATGCAGAATAAAAACGTACTGGACTGCATGTGGTGTGAACTGTCCCTAAGGAAGGGGCCTGGAGCTGCAGCTCCAATAGCCCCTATGTTAATCCGGCCATGGATATAGTGGTCAATATTGAGTTGGCCCACCCTTTGCACCTATAACAGCTTCACCTCTTCTGGGAAGGCTGTCCACAAGGTTTAGGAGTGTCTATGGGAATGTTGGACCATTCTTCCAGAAGCGCATTTGTGAGGTCAGGCATTGATGTTGGATGAGAAGGCCTGGCTCACAGTCTCTGCTCTAATTAACCCCAAAGGTGTTTTATGGGGTTGAGGTCAGGACTCTGTGCAGGCCAGTCAAGTGCATTTGTGATGATGTTGGACGAGAAGGCCTGGCTTGCAGTCTCCGCTCTAATTCATCCCAAAGGTGTTCTATTGGGTTGAGGTCAGGACTCTGTGCAGGCCAGTCAAGTTCCTCCACCCCAAACTCGCTCATCCATGTCTTTATGGACCTTGCTTTGTGCACTGGTTCACAATCTTGTTGGAACAGGAAGGGGCCATCCCCAAACTCTTCCCACAAAGTTGGGAGCATAAAATTATCCAAAACCCAACCCCTGAAAAACAACCCCACACCATAATCCCCCCTCCACCAAATGATTTGGACCAGTGCACAAAGCAAGGTCCATAAAGACATGGATGAGCGAGTTTGGGGTGGAGGAACTTGACTGGCCTGCACAGAGTCCTGACCTCAACCCGATAGAACACCTTTAGGATGAATTAGAGTGGAAACTACAAGCCAGGGCTTCACGTCCAAAATCAGTGCCACACTTCACAAATGCGGTCAAACATTCCCATAGACACTCCTAAACCTTGTGGACAGCCTTCCCAGAAGAGTTGAAGCTGTTATAGCTGCAAAGGGTGGGCCAACTGAACATTGAACCCTACGTATTAAGACTGGGATGCCATTAGAGTTCATGTGCGTGTAAAGGCAGGTGTACCAATACTTTTGGTAATATAGTGTACATTAACATTAGGTTGGTTTTGAAGCCCAACGGCAATGCAAAGCTTTGTTTTCAGTTTGGTATGGATTGGGGAAGGGTTAGGACCCCTGTTAACGTTTTAATTGCTGTTTGTGGGGGAATTCTTCTCACCTTGTAACAAAAGAAGAGGTGAGGAGAAATCTCTCCAATGGGATCACCGCCAACAATAATAAAGCTCTGAGCACTTCCGGGTCCACGGTTGTCAGTTCTTGGAGCGGATCTGGGACAATATGTGGGGGAGACATCCATGAGACCCCTGATGTCTCCATCTAGAGAACCTGTCATCTACAGATTACTATCACATAAAATAAAAAATGTGTTAAAAATAATAAAATCAATTAAAATAAATATGTCAAAAGCAGATTTTTTTAAAAAAAAGGGACTCCCCCCACCTCCTTCCTCCCTCGCACACCTCCCAAGTTCCAACACTCCCGCCGACATGTTTAGCAATAAATGTGAATTGTGATAGACAAGCCAATGCCATAAAACGTCATTCTTTTCATCCCTGTGCATCTCCCATGGGCCCGGGTGCAGAATGACATCCCTGTGCATCTCCCATGGGCCCGGGTGCAGAATGACATCCCTGTGCATCTCCCATGGATCCGGGTGCAGAATGACATCCCTGTGCATCTCCCATGGGCCCGGGTGCAGAATGACATCCCTGTGCATCTCCCATGGGCCCGGGTGCAGAATGACATCCCTGTGCATCTCCCATGGGCCTGGGTGCAGAATGACATCCCTGTGCATCTCTCATGGACCCGGGTGCAGAATGACATCCCTGTGCATCTCCCATGGGCCTGGGTGCAGAATGACATCCCTGTGCATCTCTCATGGACCCGGGTGCAGAATGACATCCCTGTGCATCTCCCATTGGTCCGGGTGCAGAATGACATCCCTGTGCATCTCCCATGGAACCGGGTGCAGAATGACATCCCTGTGCATCTCCCATGGGCCCGGGTGCAGAATGATATCCCTGTGTATCTCCCATGGGCCCGGGTGCAGAATGACATCCCTGTGCATCTCCCATTGGTCCGGGTGCAGAATGACATCCCTGTGCATCTCCCATGGAACCGGGTGCAGAATGACATC
>BLSH010441687.1:602933-617096 GCA_018402905.1 Glandirana rugosa
CTACGACGGCCGCAAAAACACTCCCTCTCTAACTTCTGTAAAATTGTAGACTAGGACGTAGGACTCTAATGATGATGACACGACAACGAAACTCACTGTCTAACGTCTAGATAGAGACGTCTTGTGTTGCTAGCGATGCTAGCACGTGTTGCTAGTCTAACACCCTCATTAAACTCTAAAGTGTATGACGACGAAACTCGCTAGACTGACGTGATCCATCTCCGAAGACGAATCTCCCTGTCTAATAATAAGTTTTTAGTAGAGGATCAAGATTTCCCTCTCCAAAATCGACGTCGACATTCACTGTGTAATAACAAGTTTTTAGTAGAGGATCAAATAAACTAAAATTAAATAAAAGGGATAGGGGTAAAAAAACATCCCGTGAACGGGATGAGAATGGGGGTAAAATGAAGGAAAACGTCGGGAGATCGTGAAAGGTCCTGAAACAATGTCGGTAAAAACACGGATTTTCAGGCCCAGGGGTAACTGAAGTTACCCCAAGTCCCAGGCCCTATTGCAAGCCCGTTGCAAGCCACGGCTTGGGCCTGAAAAAGGGTTTCAAGCAAGAAGCAGAAGCCTCTACCTAGTGCAGTCAGATCGCTCAAAGCAGCAGTATGTGAAATCTCAAATTACTCCCACAATCTGATCGTTGTGCACGATCGTAGCGATCGTTGTGTTCTGCAGAGATAGATCTGCAATCTGTCACTCAAAGCAACAGCACAGTAGTAGTAATCTCAGGATGCAGGATCAGATGTTAAAATGTCTTCAATCTCTCCCTCACAAAAACGCCGGCAGCATCCTCTCCCTACACTAACCCAAGAGCATGTGACATGCAGCACTGTGACTCCAGCTTATAAAGAGGCTGGGTCACATGATGCACTGGCCAATCACAGCCATGCCATTAGTAGGCATGGCTGTGATGGCTTCAAAGGGCAAACCAGTGAAACGCTTGTTGATTGGCTGCCCTGCAGCTATTCAACATGCGTGATCAACTACCCGAACCCGAACGTTTTTTGAAACGTCCGTGTTCGGGTCCGGGTCCCGGACACCCAAAAGTTTGGTACGGACCCGAACGTTACAGTCTGGGTTCGCTCAACACTACCAGCAAACTGACGGCCAAGATTTTTTTTCCAGCACTTTTGTTTTACGATGAACTCTGTCCTCCTGGGTCGCTCCGCCTACCCCTATACTACCTTAGCCTGCCCCTATACTACCCTAGCCAGTCTATATACTACCCCAACCTGTCCATATACTACCCCAGCCTGTCCATATACTACCTTAGCCTGTCCCTATACTACCCTAGCCAGTCTATATACTACCCCAACCTGTCCATATACTACCCCAGCCTGTCCATATACTACCTTAGCCTGCCCCTATACTACCCTAGCCAGTCTATATACTACCCCAACCTGTCCATATACTACCCCAGCCTGTCCATATACTACCTTAGCCTGTCCATATACTACCCTAGCCTGTCCATATACTACCCCAGCCTGTCCATATACTACCCTAGCATGTCCATATACTACCCTAGCCTGTCCATATACTACCCTAGCCTGTCCATATACTACCTTAGCCCGCCTCTTGGAACTGAACATAATAGTAAGTCATATAATTTGCATATAGACAAGGTGCTGTTGCATGTAAATCTGACTTCCTGATAAATTTAATTTTAGTTTTAATTATCATGATATAAAATAATGGATGTGGGGGCTTTTTGGTGGGCGTGATCCTTTTTTTTGAGGGGGTGGGGGGCATCATTTCATTCTTGGACCCAGGCAGCACAGTGTCTTGGGCCAGCCCTGCATAGGTTTTCCCATGACTCCAGGTGTTTCCAAAGCATCTGGTGTCATCAAGTTACTCTAGGGACCCCTGTGTGCCCCCATGTCTCTATTTCCCCATTCAAATTTTTTTTCTGAATATGTCCCAGATGTTATACTCACTCCCTTCCCCCGACCCTCCTTCAATGTTTTTTTGTCCACTAGATGACCTCAGTCTTCATGGTTCTTTTCCACCACTAGATGTCCTCAGTCTTCATGGTTCTTCTCCACCACTAGATGTCCTCAGTCTTCATGGTTCTTTTCCACCACTAGATGTCCTCAACCTACAAGGTCTATTTTCACTGCTAGATGTCCTCAGTCTTTAATCAACCCAGAAGACTGAGGACATACAGTGAGTGCAGGGTGTCATGGATCTGCCCCTTAAGGTAAGGAGGTGTCACCACCACGCCCTGCACTCCAGATATAATAATGCAGAGTGGAGCTGGGGGCATCCTTGAGGACCTGCTATTGCCAAAAGAGGATCTCTGGGGCAAAGGGAAGTGGGGTGAGGGGCTCAGAGTTGGGCTTTAAAGGCCCAGTCCACCCTAAAGTTCCTTTTTCAGTTTCAGGTGGGGTCGGGATTTTCCAGCAGAAGTTCTTTTGAAGCTGCAGATGTATTTTATTACATTTTGTGTTAGGTTTGGCGCCAGAGTGATTGTTGTAAGTGGCAGTTTAGAAGTGAGAAAGTGAGCTTGGAGCTTGTTACTGGAGAGCACTGAGGGCCCTGAGGAGTGTGCATATAAATATATATATCAGAATTCTCTCGGTTTGTACAGCCATCTGCACATCTACTTGTCTGTCACTTGATCGATGCTGAGAAGCCCCGCGGTCACCTGTACAAGTGACACTTGCCCCAGGTGACATCTGCAGAGAAGATGATACTTCATATTACAAAGTATCAGGTAACCTCATCCCCTTCGTCACCCCTCCAGCCTCCGCCATCCCCTCCTCTGCAATTAGCACACCCCCCCCTTCCTGAAAGGTGGTACGATCTGGTAAGGTTGGAGGATTCCGGCAATGAGGTGTTTATAGAACATTCCATTCCTGTCATTTCCAAAGGGGTGTCCCATTTCTTATGAGTTACATCAACAATCTAGAATTAACCTTACAGGGTCAGTCCACTCCGAGGTGATATTTCAGTTCTCATTTCACTTGAGGAGTCCAGTGGTCAGATCTTCAGGGCACGGTTCCTAAGAGCTGACGTAATACTCAACTCTCTTGGGGTCCAGCGCCAGGCATCCTCTCTGGCATATGGCCGCTGGCACATCCAGGTTTCGCCTGGGGCACCGGCACAGAGGCCAATCAGAAGACAGCTTTCCTGATCAGTGCCGCGGCCAATCAAAAGAAAGTTCTCTGTGGCTACGCTTATAGCTGAACCCTTCTGCAGTTTCTTACCTGTATCCTCCATGTCAGCCCTTAGCCTCTGGGTACACTTCACTCCTAGCTCGGTCTGTGAACTTCCCAGAGCATCCCTTGTCATCTCGTGACCACAGTGTGCCCATATGTGCCCCCATGACTTCAACAGCACCCAGTGTGCCCCAAGAACGTGCAATCAGGGGAGGCAGATGAGGTAGAGCCTCACCTGCCTAGAACATAAAAAAGAACCCATTGAGTTTGAGGGTCGTAGCTCGGAGACCTGGGGTCACGGAGACTCCAAATTTGGGGGGTAGGTAGCCGAAGTCCAACCGCACCACTGGTCAAAATTTAGGGCTCCTGCCACCTATGGTTCCAGAGATACAGGGCTCCTTGTGCAGCCTGTCAGAAGCTACATACAGAGCGGTCAGTTTAACCACTTCAGCCCCGGAAGGATTTCCCCTTTAAGACCAGAGCACTTTTTGCGATTCGGCGCTGCGTCGCTTTAACTGAAAATTGAGCGATCGTGCGGCGTTGTACCCAAACGAAATTTGCGTCCTTTTTTTTCCCACAAATAGAGCTTCCTTTTGGTGGTATTTGATCACCGCTGCGTCATTTCTGATCGCCGCTATAAACAAAAGAAGAGCGACAATTTTGCAAAAAAACCCAAATGTTTTACTTTTTGCTAAAATACAAATCCAAAAAAAAAATATAAAAAAACATTTTTTTTTCATCGGTTTTGGGCGATTTATATTCTTCCTCATATTTGTGATAAAAAAAATCGCAATCGGCATTTATTGATTGGTTTGCGCAAAAGTGGTCGCGTTTACGGATGATGAGAATTAATTTCTGGGGTTTTTATTTTTTTTTTATTTTTTACTAGTAATGGCGGCGATCTGCGATTTTTAGCGGTACTGCAATATTGCAGCGGACATGTCGGACCATTTTGACACTTTTTTGGGACCATTGGCATTTATACAGCGATCAGTGCTATAAAAATGCACTGATTACTGTGTAAATGCCATTGGCAGTGAAGGGGTTAACCTGCAGGGGGCTCTCTAAGGGTTAACAGTGTTCCCTGGGCGTTCTAACTGTGGGGGGACTGCCCTAACAGGAGAAGGGAAGTGATCACAGCCTCCATGTAGAGGAAGGCTGTGATCACCGCCCTTCCCCCTCTCACAGAACGGAGATCCATGTTTACTTACACGGACCTCCGTTCTTTCACTCCGAGGGGGGCATCGCGGGTGGCCGGTGGAGATCGAATCCGCCGCACCCGCTCCCTGGCCCTCCCCGGACACAGTGAGCGCGCGGGCGCGATCTCGCAGCCGCCGTCATATGACGCCGATTTGCGCAGGAGCGCCACACTGTCGCCATCAATTGCCGATCAGCGGTCGGCAAGCGGTTAAATAGAAGCTGCCACACTGTGTTTGCAGCAGACTGAGAGGATGAGGCTCACAGTGACTTCTTTTCAGAGGCACTGAGGTCAATGGACAGCTTGAAGCTTTGGGCCAATGGTAAAACACCATTGGTCCAATCTGTCCAATAAAGATGCTGCAGTGGAGGCTGTCCTCTCGCTGCAGTGTCATAGAAGGGGGTGTGTCTAAAAGACAAATACTCCCTTCCAGCCCAGCCCTCTTAACTACAAGGAAAAACAGGTTTATGTTTATAAGATTTACCCACAATCCCATGTTTTTCTCACACAGTTAAGAGGGAGAATGAGAATCTGCTGCTGCTGAAAAGGTACAAGCTAAATCATATATTATTATGCTATATGTCAGGGATATGCAATTAGCAGACCTCCAGATGTTGCAGAACTACAAGTCCCATGAGGCATAGCAAGACTCTGACAGCCACAAGCATGGCACCCAGAGGCAGAGGCATGATGGGACTTGTAGTTTTGCAACAGCTGGAGGTCCGCTAATTGCTTATCCCTGCTATATGTTATAAGATAATCATTTATTTACTGTGAAATTACTGGTTGGAAGTTATAACTTCAAACTTCAGTAATTTGTTCTTTAAGCCTCCTGTTTGAGTACAGTTTTGAAAAATATAGTAAATTATCTTAAAAATAATAAATAATAATTACTTGTATATTACTTATGGTAATTAACCCCTTGCCACCCAGGCCAATTCTGACACTGCTCCCCTACATGTAAAAATCTGTATTTTTTGCTAGAAAATTACTCAAAACCCCAAACACTATATATATATTTTTAGCAGAGACCCTAGGGAATAAAATGGCGGTCGTTTCAACTTTTTATGTTACACTGTATTTGCGCAGCAATTTTTCAAACGCGTTTTTTGTGGAAAAAAACAGTTTCATGAATAAAAAAAACTAAAAAAAAAACCCCCCTAAAGTTAGCCCAAATTTTTTATGTATAATGTGAAAGATGATGTTACGCCAAGTAAATAAATACCTAACATGTCACGCTTTAACCACTTGCCGACCGCAGTCTGACGGCGACAAGGTGGTTCGATATCGCAAACCGCCGTCATATGACGGCGGCTGCGATATCCCTCACTGTGAGCGTGAGCGCGCCGCCGGAGGCACGCTCGCGCGCTCACTGTGTTGGGGGGGGGCAGGGAGCAGGTAGGGCGGACTCAATCGCCGCCAGCTGCCTGCGATGCCCCCCCCCCCCGCAGTGAAAGAACGGAGGTCTGTGTAAGCCTGTGATCACAGGTTTCCTGTATATGGAAGCCGTGATCACTCCCTTCCCCCAGCCAGCCCAGCCCCCATACAGTTAGAACACGCCCAGGGAACACAGTTAACCCTTAGAGCGCCCCCTCCAGGTTAACCCCTTCACTGCTCATGCCATTTACACAGTAATCAATGCATTTCCATAGCACTGATCGCTGTATAAATGCCAATAGTCCCAAAAAAGTGTCAAAAATGGTCCGACATGTCCGCTGCAATATCGCAGTACCGCTAAAAATCGCAGATCGCCGCCATTACTAGTAAAGAAAAATAAAAACCCCAGAAATGAATTCTCATCATCCGTGAACGCTGCAACTTTTGCGCAAACCAATCAATAAACGCCGATTGCGATTTTTTTTTTACCAAAAATATGAGGAAGAATATAAATCGGCCAAAACCGATGGAAAAAAATATTTTTTTATATTTTTTTTTGGATGTGTATTTTAGCAAAAAGTAAGAAATTTGTTTTGTTTTTTTTTTTGCAAAATTGTTGCTCTTTTTTTGTTTATAGTGGCGATCAAAAATTACGCAGAGGGGATAAATTACCACCAAAAGAAAGCTCTATTTGTGGGGAAAAAAAGGACGTAAATTTCGTTTGGGTACAACGCCGCACGACCGCGCAATTGTCAGTTAAAGCGACGCAGTGCTCTGGTCCTAAAGTGGGAAATCCTTCCGGGGCTGAAGTGGTTAAAATTGCGCACACTTGTGGAATGGCGCCAAACATCAGTACTTAAATATCTCCATAGACAACGCTTTAAACATTTTTACAGGTTACCAGTTTAGAGTTACAGAGGGGCTGTGGTGCTAGAATTATCGCTCTCGCTTTAACGATGGCGGCGCATGTAACCTGTGTGTATCTGGCTCTGATACCACCCAGTGCCTCACCAGCCACTGATCTCACCGCACGTCCCCGGCGTGCCCAAATGTGCCCCCATGACTTCAACAGCACCGAGAACATTCTGTGTCATCCAGTGACCCCAGTGCACCCATTTGTGTGCCTCTGTGAATCCAATTCCACCCAGAGCATCCTGTGTGTGCCCCTGTGTCTCCATTTACCCCTTAGAGCATCCTATGTCCTCTAGTTGCCCCAGTATACCCATATGTGCCTCCGTGAGTCCAACTGCACCCACAGCATCCTGTTTCATTCAATGACTCCAGAGCACACATGTGCCCCCCCCCCCCCATGACTCCAACTGCACCCAGAGAATCCTGTGTTATATAGTGACTCTAGTGCACCCCTGTGTCTCCGTTTACTCTTTAGAGCACATATGTCAAACACAAGACCCGGGGGCCGAATCCGGCCCACCAGACAATTTCATGTGGCCCTCTCCTGCAGCTGTGGTACCCCCATTGTCTCTGCCTCCCCCCCCCCCCACCTTGTCTTAGCAGATGGCAGCAGAGAGGAGGACAGCACTCCTCTCTTCTCTGTGCAACCACGGAGAGATACATTTCTGACCCCCCCATCTCAGCAGTCAGCAGCTGAGAGAAGGTCAGAACTCCCCCTACATAACCTGTGCCTCTCTGTGCCATGACAGCACCCCTTTTTGCCTTTCCTGGTCTCAGCATTTAGCAGACTCCCGCAGCTGACTCTAGCCCTCCTCTGGTCCTCCTCCAGACCCTGCACTTTCAGCTTTCCAGCTCCACCCCCAGTTTCTTCCTGGAATCAGCGCAAGGTAAGGGGAGTGCAGTGTGATGTAAGGGAGGGTGGGGAACTCTTGACTTCTGATGGTGGGGGGGCTTTTGACGTCTAAGGGGGTATGCGGTGCTCTGGACATAGTCATACAGATACAACTGGCCCTTTGAGGGCAACCAAAATGCTGATCCGGCCCACAATGAATTTCAGTTTGATACCTCTGCTTTAGAGCATTCTATGTCATCTTTTGACCCCAGTGCACTCATTTGTACCCCCATGGCTCTAACAGCACCCAGAGCATCTTGTGTATCTTGTGACCCCCACTGTGTCCCTATGTCTCCAATTCCCCCCTTAGAGCATCCTGTGTCATCTAGGGACTCCAGTGCACCCTTATTGTATGTGCCCCCATGACTTCAACTGCACCCAGGGCATCCTCTGTCACCAAGTGACTCCAGTGCACCCGTTTGTGCCCCTGTGACTCCAACTGCATCCAGAGCACCCTGGGTCATCTAATGACCCCAGTGGGCCCCTCTGTCTATATTTAGTCCTTAGAGCATCTTGTGTCATCTAATGACCCCAGTGTACCCATATGTGCCTCCATGACTCCCTAGTGACCCTAGTGTGCCCCTGTGTCTCTATTTACCCCTTAGGGAATCTATGTCATCTATTGGCCCCAGTGCACCCATGGGTGCCCCATGACTCCAACTGCAAGCACAGCATCTTGTGTTATCGAGCGCCCCCAAATCTCTAATTCCCCCCTTAGAGCATCCAGTGTCATCTGGTGACTCCAATGCACCCTCACTGTATGTGCCCCCATGGCTCCAACTGCACCCAGAGCATCCTGTGTTATTTTGTGACCCCAGTGGGCCCCTGTGTCTCCATTTACCCATTGGAGCATTCTGTGTTATCTGGTGACTCCAGTGCACCCATAAGTGCTACCATGGCTCCAACTGCACCCAGAACATCTTGTGCCATCCAATGATTCCAGTGAGCCCCTGTGTCTCCATTTACCCCTTAGAGCATGCGGTGTAATCTAGTGACCCCAGTACACCCATATGTGCCCCCGTGACTCCAACTGCACCCAGAACAGCGATTTTAGTAATGCTTAAAATGACGGATTAAAAAATGCAAAATTTCTTTAAATAACATATCTGGGGGGTGCCCTGACGGTGAACTGGCCTGTGAAGTGGTGCATCTGTACAATGTACACAACCTACTACAGCAACACTGATATTTACACAGGAATATTGCTGGTAAATGACAGTTCCCTGCCACTTGTAAACAAAGAAGCCGGTTATTCCCTTTATTTATACAAGACCATATCCTAGATGAGGGTCTCATATAGATATAAATGGGGGTCCCCCACATACTAAAGAAATGTCAGGGAGTTCTCTCCCCTCTTAATTCATATCAGGCTCTTCAGGTGTGGTATGAATTTTAAGGGGGGGCCCATGAAAAAGAAAAAAAAAAAAAAATAATGTGCCCACCCCCCTTCCTAAATTCTATGTTACACTTGTTTTTGATTTGTATTTGGACTCAGTGGTAGTTGGGGCCAACTCCCTTATACCCCAATAGATTGTAAGCTCTTCTACCTTCTGTATTTTCCCTTATACCCTAATAGATTGTAAGCTCTTCTACCTTCTGCATCCTCCCTTACACCCTAATAGATTGTAAGCTCTTTCACCTTCTGTATCCTCCCTTATACTCTAATAGATTGTAAGCTCTTCTACCTTCTGTATCCTCCCTTATACCATAATAGATTGTAAGCTCTTCTACCTTCTGTATCCTTCCTTATACCTTAATAGATTGTAAGCTCTTCTACCTTCTGTATCCTTCCTTATACCTTAATAGATTGTAAGCTCTTCCACCTTCTGTATCCTCCCTTTTACCCTAATAGATTGTAAGCTCTTCCACCTTCTGTATCCTCCCTTATATCCAAATAGATTGTAAGCTCTTCCACCTTCTGTATTTTCCCTTATACCCTAATAGATTGTAAGCTCTTCTACCTTCTGCATCCTCCCTTACACCCTAATAGATTGTAAGTTCTTCCACCTTCTGTATCCTCCCTTATACCATAATAGATTGTAAGCTCTTCTACCTTCTGTATCCTCCCTTATACCCTAATACAGTGTTCCCCAACCCTGTCCTCAAGGCCCACCAACAGGTCATGTTTTCAGGATTCCCATTATTTTGCACAGGTGATTTGATCAGTTTCACTGCCTTAGTAATTACCACAGCTGATTCATCTGAGGGAAATCCTGAAAACATGACCTGTTGGTGGGCCTTGAGGACTGGGTTAGGGAACACTGCCCTAATAGATTGTAAGCTCTTCCACCTTCTGTATCCTCCCTTTTACCCTAATAGATTGTAAGCTCTTCCACCTTCTGTATTCTCCCACAATATTATTATCATTATACAGGATTTATATAGCACCAACAGTTTATGCAGCACTTTACAATAAAAAGGGGAACAGTGCAATTACAATAGAGTTCAATACAGAATGAATAGGAGGGCCCTCTCATGGAGCTTGCACTCTAACCCTAATAGATCTTCTCATTTCTGTATCCCTTTCTCAGTTTACTCAATATGTACATTATTATTTGTTGGTGTTTGAAAGGATCACCTTGGCATGGCCCATGTCTATCCTGCACTTGTGTAATCGTCACCCTCCTCCTTCCCTTATTATCTCTATTTATATGAATGATGTGAGTGTTAGGCTGTGTCTGAGGCTTGAAATGGTTATGCCACCCTCCAGTGAGTGTGTAAACGCGGGCAGTGTTCTCCTCTCACCCCTCCCTTCTTGCAGCAGGCACCGGGAATGGCAGCCGAGGAATTCTGTCTAAATATATCATTGCTCCTGGCGAGTGCGCCTCTGGACACTCTCGTCCTCTCCTGATCCTTAATGTCTCACTTCCATTGCCACAGGGGCAGCTGCCTCAGGGAATGCTGTTGACACTTAGGCCCTGTGTGTGCCTAGGAGAAGATGGTGATTGGGGGGGAGGGGGTGCAGGGCGGCTCCTCAAACTGTCCTTCAAGGGGTGCCATGGCACCAGGTAAGCAGATATCGGACATTTGTGTTAATCCGTTCAATTAAATCATATAGATCCACTTGCTACCCGCTTCTAAATTATCTCCTCGTCTCTCCTCACCCAACCCCGGCGTCAGGTGTTGTTACTGGGAATCTTGCTGGACAGCAGCCCACTTGCCAATCTGCCACCAGGGTGCAGTGCTGCCTCCTGCTGCAAGCAAGAAATTTCAGGTTTCTACATTTTTAGAGGAAGAAATTGTGTCTAAATTAAGAAATAAAGTTCTGTTTCATGGGAACAGTTAACGATTTTTATACATTTCAGGGTAAACTGTGGAAAATCCTTGTTTTAAATGTTTTGCAGTGGAAGGTTCTTTTATAAGGGTTGAGCAGTGGAAAGTCCTCCATGGAAAGTCCTCTTATAAAGCTTGAGCAAGGGAAGGTCCTCTCTGCAAGGTTCTCTTTCTAAAGGTTGAGAACTTAAAGGAACTCTTTATAACGATTGAGCAGTGTAAGCCCCCCCGTGGAAGGTCTTCTTTATAAAGTGGTAATATAATGGAAGGTCCTTTGTGGAAGGCCCTCTTTACGAAGGTTGAGAAGTGAAAGGTACTGTTTATAGAGATTGATTAAAAGTTGAGCAGTGGAAGGTTCTCCATGGAATGTCTTCTTTATGAAAGTTAGGCAGTGGAAAGTCCTCTTTATGAAGCTTGAGCAGGGGAAGGTCCTCCGTGGAAGGTCATCTTTATAGCAGTGGAAGGTCCTCCTTGGTAAGTCCTTTAAAGGTTGGGCTGTAATAGGTCTCCTGAGAAAGATTCTCTTCATAAAGGTTGAGTTGTGGAAGGTCTTCCATTGAAGGTCCTTTGTAGAAGGTCCTCTTTATAAAGGTTGAACAGTGGAAGATCCTCTGTCGGAGGTGCTTTTTATAGGGGTTGAGCAGTGTAAGGTTCTCTTCATACAGGTTGAAAAGTGAAAGGCACTCTTTATAAAGATTGAGCAGTGGAAGGTCCTCTTTGGAAGGTCCTCTTTATAAGGATTGACCAGTGGAAGTACCTTCATGGTAGGCCCTTTTTTTAAAGATTGAGCTGTGATAGGTCCCTGGTGTAAGGCCATCTTTATAAAAGTTGAGCTGTGTAAAATCCCCATTGAAGTTCCTTTTTATAAAAGATGAGTCCTCTTTATAAAGGTTGAGCAGTGGAAGTTCCTCCATGGAACTTCTTCTTTATGAAAGTTAGTCAGTGGAAAGTCCTCTGTGGAAGGTCCTCCTTATGGAGGCTGAGCAGTGGAAGGTCCTCCATGGCAAGTCATTTTTATAGCAGTAGAAGGTCCTCCTTGGTAAGTCTTATAAAGGTTGGGCTGTGATATGTCCCCTGTGAGAGATTCTCTTTATAAAGGTTGAGCTGGGAAAGGTCTTCTATGGAAAGTCCCCCTGTTGAAGGCCCTCTTTTTAAGGGTTGAGCAGTAGAAGGTCCTCCCATGAAAGGTCCTCTTTATAAAGGTTGAGCAGTGGAAGATCTTCTATGGAACGTCTTCTTTATGAAGGTTAGGCTGAGATATGTCCCCTGTGAAAGAGTCTCTTTATAAAGGATGAGCTGTGGAAGTAAGAAACAGTCTAAAATATATTCTGCGCTATGTAATGAGGGTATTAATATTCAATAAATTCCAAGTTAAGTGATAATCAGTATAGCTAACAGCTGAACTCACAATATTGCACACACAAATAATATCAAAACACTGTAGAAAAAAATGTTGCACTGTCTATATGTGCATACTATAATAAAAAATGCTCAAAAATGAATAAAAAGGAATATAATTCATATAAGTAGCAAGTGCAAAGTGCTTCAAAACCTTTGTTTAAATAATTCAAATATGTTCATATCATTGACCACCAATTGCACCATGTGATCATACAAGTGCAATGTGCCACAAGTGATATTAGTTCCAATATCTGTAGATATAAAAAATTCCAATCCTATATTTATGATAATTTCCATGCTGTGTCACCCAAAATGTGCTTCGCTGCCACAGGTGAGAATAAGCTCCTTACCAGAAATATATGAGCTTATTCTCACCTGTAGGAGTAGAGCACATTTTGGGTAACACAGCATGGAGATTATTATGGATATTTGAGTGGAGCTTTACTTTTTTTTTATCTACGATATTGAGACTGATATCACTTTATTGTTTGTGGCACATTGTACTTTGTATGATTGCACGGAGCAATTGGTGGTCAATGATATCAACATATTTTAATAATTAAACAGTGTTTTTTAAAGCACTTTGCACTTTATACTTATATGAACTATATTCCTTTTTATAAATTTTTCAGCATGTTTTATTTTAGTATGCACATATAGACAGTGCAACATTTTTTTCTACAGTGAGCTGTGGAAGGTCTTCTATGGAAGGTCCTCTGTGGAAGGTCCTTTTTATAAAGGTTGAGCAGTGATTGGTCCTCTGTGGAAGGTTCTATTTATAAAGTTTGAGCAGTGGAAGGTCCTCCATGGAAAGTCCTCTTTACTGAGGTTGAGCAGTGGAAGGTCCTCCGTGGAAAGTCCTCTTTATAAAGATTAAGCAGTGGAATCATCTTTCATGGAACAACTTCTTTATGAAAGTTAGGCAATGGAAAGTCCTCTGTGGAAGGTCTACTTTATGAATGTTGAGCAGTGGATGGTCCTCCATGGAAGGTCACCTTTATAGCAGAGGAAGGTTCTCCTTGATAAATTCTATAAAGGTTGGGCTGGGATATGTCCCCTGTGCAATATTTTCTTTATAAAGGTTAGGCTGTGGAAGGTCTTCTATGGAAGGTTCTCTGTCGAATGTCCTTTTTATGGAGGTTTGTACAAAGAAAGTTCCCTCCTATAGGAACATGGGATTTTTGCAGGCAAACTGACTCAGAATTTTTTGAAAAAGTATAACAAATTTATTAATGTTTTCTTTAAAAAAGGGGAAATTTGTGCCTGAATGTACTCAGTACAATTTCCTTGTATACAATACAGATATCATACAATAAATGACAGCCAAAGTATATTAATTCTTTGAAGTGCTACATATAATTACTTTCTGAAACAGTACAATTGTTATACAGAATGCAAGTATCAGACAATACATTACAGTACATATGACAACTGAGATGTGTTGATTCTCCGAAGTCCTACGCGTTTCGGGATACTCCCTTCCTCAGGGACTTTATTTTAGTGAAGAGAATAATTTCTATAATATAATACAGTATTAGTGTTATAGCCACAACTCAAAGACAACAGTAGTATTTGAGATCAGATAAAGGTAAGTACCATTATACCTTGAAAGTATATTATGCAGAGAAATATCGTTCTGACATTTTATGAATCAGTTAGAGAAAGATCGAAGTTGCAATTCAGATACTACTAAATAGTTATAAATTGCTGCTGATAGCACACCAGCCCACATAGTCACCACTGAGTCTCCATAGGCGCCACCACAGTCAGCGAAACCCGCCTCGCTAGTGCCGGAATGTTGATAAATGTAGATTTGTACGGAGCTATGAAAAGATTGTTTGGGAACGACCCGGAATCTGTATAAAAAAATATATATATGTATAATTGTTTATAATGTGGAAATATCCCCCAACCTAATGAAAACGGGGGGGGGGGGAGTGTTT
>BLSH010441687.1:644420-665595 GCA_018402905.1 Glandirana rugosa
AGCGATTACGGCTGCGGGAGATGTCGAGTTTTTGCAGTCACAAAAATACCCCGGTAACTTATTGTACCTCTCGTCGTCTTTTGCGGGGTTTTTGTACCGAAGTTTTTTGCGGGCACACATACTCCGGAATGTTCATTTAGGACCACAAAACAAAAAAAGAAGGGACGTATTACACGATCATACGTAGTGTATGATCGTGTAATACACTGTTGATGGACGTTTGCTTCGGGCGCAGCAGGGATGACGTCCGGCGTATGTAGAAGTGGAAGATCCCGACGCACTGCGCTGATGATGTCACCGGCGCATGCACTCTGAAGGAACGGCCGCGTGTGCCGTTTCCTCAGGAGTCAGTGCCGTGACCGGCAGCTCCCGCCGCATGCTCCGGAGTGATGTCACGCGGCTCTGGCCAGTCACACAGCCGGAGTCCGCAGCCCTAGAAGGTGAAGATGTATGCGGCCTGCAGTAGGGACGACGCGGGCTTCGTTTGCAGGTAGTTGTCACATAATGTGCTAGTATGTGATGCATACTAGCACATTATGCAGGGAAGAAAAAAACAAAACACCAGGATTTACTTGTAAGGCCTCATACACACGGGCGTTTTTTGAAGCCATGTTTTTGGGGCGTTTTCTGCTGCTCTCCATGTTATTCAATGGCCCCATAAAAACACTGACGTTTTTGAGCTGTAGAGGGCGTCGGCATTAGCGAGCTGAAAGTAGAACCCACGGCCAGCGCGTTTCAAGGCTGTAACGTTTTGCCGTTTTTAACTCCGACGCCGCAAAACGCTCACTAACGCCGCACTGGCGTTTTTCACTCCAGCGTTTTTAGGTAGCAGAAAAGGTTAAAAAAAAAAAAAAAAGCCTATTGACGCCGCCACTCACTAACGCTCATTAACACCGATGCAAAACACCGAAAAAACGCAGATTTTTTCCCTGACATCGGGCCCGACGGTTTGCTTTTTTTTTTTCACACGTACGCCCCTGTGTATGAGGCCTTAAAGTTGATTTGTTACATTGTTAGAGCTCATCTTGTTAGAGCCGATTCACACTTCAGCGGCGCGACTTGCAGGGCGAAGCAAGTCGCCCCGCTCGAGGCGACCTCAGCGCGGCTTGCAAGGAGATTTCTATCCATAGAAGTCAATGCAAGTCGCGCTGAAGTCGCCCCAAAAGTAGTGCAGGAACCTTTTTCTAAGTCGGAGCGACTTGAGTTGCTCCTATTAGAACGGTTCCATTGCACTGCATGGAGACGACTTGTCAGGCGACTTAAGTCGCCTGACAAGTCGCCTCAGTGTGAACCGGCTCTTACACTGAAACTGATCATCTTGTTACATTGTTACCGTTGATCTATTACATTGCTGCAGCTCATCCTCTTACAACTGATCAAAGGGCTGGTTTGCACCATTCTGCTAGAAAATAAACCTATGCGTCACTCAAGGCAATTATTGCATTTTTCGCAAGTTTTCAAATAAAATGCATTGAAATGTAATGCAACAGAAGATGTATTTCGGGTGCGTTTTGCGCGCGTGATTTCTTCCTTTTTTATTGTCTTCATTTCCTGTCTAGATTTTGTACATTTGTTGCAAATATGGTCCCGTGATTTGACAAGCACACTATTTAACCACTTGACCTTCGGACGGTTTTACCCCCTTCATGACCAGGGCATTTTTTGCTATTTAGCACTGCATTATTTTTACTGGTAATTGTGCGGTCATGCAACATTGTACATTTATATTATTTTTTTTCACACAAATAAAGCTTTCTTTTGGTCATATTTGATCACCACTGTGTTTTATTATTTTATATTTTTAATTATATAAATGGAAAAAAAAGGATTCTTTTTTTTTTTTTAACTACTTAAAGTGGTAGTAAACCCTCCTATCATTTTCAGCCAAGGAAGCCGCCATCTTGGCCTCTGTTTAATCTATAACTGCCATGATGCTGCACATGTGATCAGCTATGACACCAGCCATTGGATGGTTTCACAGTTTGGTTTAGAGCTCAACCAATGGGAGTGTTAAATTTCCGGCACGTGCCGGAAATGTATCTGGTTTTTAAACTGTTAAATGGATGGGTTTACTACCGCTTTAAGAACAGAGCCTCTATCTGAGATTTGGTGTTTTCAAGTTAAAATCTGTTTTATTTTATAGAAAATTACTTAGAACCCCCCAAACATTATATATATATATTTTCAAACATCCTAGAGAATAAAATGGTGGTCGTTGCAATACTTTATGTCACACCGTTTTTTTCGCAGCGGTCTTACAAGCGCAATTTTTTTTTTAAAAAAAATCACTTTTTTGAATTAAAAAATAAGACAACAGTAAAGTTAGCCCAATTTATTTTTTATATTGTGAAAGATAATGTTACGCCGAGTAAATTGATACCCAACGTGTCATGCTTCAAAATTGCACCCGCTCGTGGAATGGCACTTTAGCTCTTAAAAATGTCCATTGGCGATGTTTAAAATTGCCTACAGGTTACCGGTTTTGAGTTACAGAGGAGGTCTAGCACTAGAATTATTGCTCTCACTCTAACGATCGCGGCGATACCTCACATGTGTGGCGCGAACACCGGTTTCATATGTGGGTGCGACTTACGTATGCGTTCGCTTCTGCGCGTGAACTCGGAGGGACGGGGGTGCTTTAAATTTTTTCTTATTTTACTTTTTATTTTTTATTTTTACACTTTCCTTTAAAATAAAAATAAAATGGGTTACATTTATTCCTATTGCAAGGAATGTAAACATCCCTTGTAATAGAAAAGAAAAAGCATGACAGGGCTTCTAAAATATGAGATCTGGGGTCAAAAAGACCTAAAATTTCATATTTACACTAAAATGCAATAAAACAAATATAAAAGATAAAATTAATGTAATTTGAAAAAAAAAAGTCCCCTTTAAGATCATTGGGCGAAAGTGACGTTTTTGACGTCGCTTCCGCCCTGCAATGTTATGGAGCAGAGCGGGGGCCATCTCAGTTGAAGAGGACACGATAAAAGTGATCTCATGGCGAATCCGCCGCAGAGACCACTTGTATCCAAAACCCGCCCAATAAAACGATACCGGGGTTATGGTAGCTACCTGCTGCCATAACAATGGCATTCCACGGCAAAGTACAGCCGTATAATGATGGCGGGCAGTCGGTAAGTGGTTAACCACTTCAATACCGGGCACTTTCACCCCCTTCCTGCCCAGACCAATTTTCAGCGTTCGGTGCTGTCACACTTTGAATGACAATTACACGGTCATGTAACACTGTACCCAAATAATTTTTTTTAAAATTTTGTTCACACAAATAGAGATTTCTTTTGGTGGTATTTAATCACCACTGGGGTTTTTATTTTTTCCTAAAGAAATGAAAAAAAGGCCAAAAATGTTGAAAAAAAAACGTTTTTTCTAGTTTCTGTCAGAAACTTTTGTAAATAAGTAATTTTTCTCCTTCACTGATCCGCATTGATGAAGTGGCACTGAAGGGCACTGATAGGCTGCACTAATGGGCACTGATGAGGCTGTACTGAAGGGCACTGATGGGGAGGCACTCATGAGGAGGCGCTAATATGCAGCACCGATGGACACTGATGGGGTGGCACTCACGAGGAGGCACTAATATGCAGCACTGATGGACACTGATAGACACTGATGGACCCTGATGGGCACTGATAGGTGGTACTGATGGGTGGCGCTTATGGGCAATGATAGTTACATAGTTACATAGTTGGTAAGGTTGAAAAAAGACCATCAAGTTTCTGTTAAAAAAAACAGACCATCAAGTCCCACCCGTGAGTGTGCTTTTATGTCAGTATTATATTGTATATCCCTGTATATTGTGGTCGTTTAGGTGCCCATCTAATAGTTTTTTGGAATTATCTATGCTCCCAGCTGAAACCACTGCTTGTGGAAGAGAATTCCACATCCTCACCGCTCTCACCGTAAAGAACCCTCTACACAGTCTAAGGTTAAACCGACTTTCTTCTAATTTTAGTGAATGGCCACGTGCCTTTTTATATTCCCTTGTGCAGAAAAGTTTTATGCCTATTGTGGGGTCACCAGTACAGTATTTGTACATAGAAATCAGATCCCCTCTCAAGCGTCTCTTCTCCAGAGAGAATAAGTTCAGTGCTTGTAATCTTTCCCCATAACTGAGATCCTCCAATCCCTTAATTAGCTTTCTGTCCCTTCTCTGAACCCTCTCCAGTTCCAGCACATCCCTCCTGAGGACTGGATGGCATACTCAAGATGCGGCCGGACCAGAGTCTTGTAGAGTGGCAGAATTATCATTTTGTCTCTAGAATGAATGCCATTTTTAAAGCATGCCAATATTCTGTTGGCTTTCCTTGCAGCAGCTTGGCATTGCCTGCCATTGCTGAGCCTGTCATCTACTAGGACCCCCAGGTCCTTTTCCATCCTAGATTCCCCCAGAGGTGCTCCACCTAGTGAGTAGATTGCATTCATATTTTTGGCACCCAAATGCATTATTTTACCTCATTTGCCATATAGCCACCCCCACCCCCATTAATTTGTTCAGATTTTCTTGCAAGGTTTCCACATCCTGCGGAGGAATGATTGCCCTGCATAGCTTTGTATCATCTGCAAATACCAAGATTGAGCTTTTTATCCCATTCTCCAGATCATTTATGAATGAATTAAATAGGATTGGTCCCAGGACAGAACCCTGGGGGACCCCACTTTCTACACCGGACCATTCCGAGTTCTCCCCATTTATCGCCACCCTCTGGACTCGCCCCTGTAGCCAGTTTTAAATCCATGTACTCACCCCTTGGCCCATGCCGATAGACCTTAGTTTGTACAGTAAACGGTTATGGGGAACTGTATTGAATGCCTTTGCAAAATCAGATACACCACGTCCACAGGCCTCCCTTTATCTAGGTGACAGCTCACCTCCTCATAGAAGGGTAATAGATTGGTCCGGCAAGAACGATTCTTCATGAAACTGCTGATTACTGCTAATGATACCGTTTTCCTTATTAAAATCTTGTATATAATCCCTTATCATTCCCTCCAAGAGCCTGCATACTATTGATGTTAGGCTAACTGGTCTGTAGTTCCCAGGGATACATCTTGGTCCTTTTTTAAATATTGGTGCTACATTGGCTTTTCTCCAATCAGCTGGTACCATTCCAGTCAGTAGACTGCTCGTAAAAATTAGGAACAATGGTCTGGCAATTACTTGACTGAGTTCCTTGAGGACCCTCGGGTGCAAACCATCTGGTCCCGGTGACTTAACGTTAAGTTTTTAAAGTCTATTCCTAATTCTATCCTCTGTTAGCCATGGGGGTGCTTCCTGTGACGTGTCATGAGGATAAATTGTATTGAATTGTATTGTAATTGTACTGTCTGCCCTCATATTGTAAAGTGCTGTGAAAACTGTTGGCACTATATAAATCCTGTATAATAATAATAAATACTGAAGCCCCCGTTTCCCTCATGAAGGCTGAGGAGAAGAATATATACAGAACCTTCGCCATCTCTCCATCCCTTGTAACCAGATTCCCTTCATCATTCTTTATGGGGCCAATATGATCTGACCCCCCTCTCCTACTATTTATATACTTAAAGAATTTCTTGGGATTTTTCTTACTCTCCTCCGCTATGTGCCTTTAGTGTTCTATCTTAGCCGCCCTGATTGCACCCTTACATTTCTTATTCTTTCTTATTCTTTGTAAAGTTGGAATGCTGATGGTGACCCCTCAGCCTTATATTTTTTGAAGGCCTTCTCCTTTGCTTTTATAAGCTTTTTTATGTTGGAGTTGAGCCACCCAGAACTTTTCTTGGCTCTTTTAATTTATTTTCCATTTGGATGCACTGGCTAATACCCTTATTTAATATGCTCTTAAAGCACAACCATTTTTCCTCCGTGTTCATTGTTCCTAGTATTTTATCCAATTTAAAATCTTCTGGCAAGGAGCGTAGTTTATGAAAGTTGGCTCTTTTGAAATTCAGTGTCTTAGTATTCCACTTATGTTTCCTATTTGTGTGATTTATACTGAAACTAATTGACCTGTGATCGCTGTTTCCTAAATTGCTCCTTATTTCAACATCTATGATCAAGTCTGTATCTGTATTGTTAGTAATCAGTAGGTCTAGTAATGCTTTGTTTCTTGTTGGTGCATTTACCATCTGACCCATGTAATTGTCCTACAAGACATTTAGGAAATGGCAAGCCTGAGACGAATGTGCGGTTCCTTCCGTCCAGTCTATGTCTGGATAATTAAAATCCCCCATTATAATGACACTTCCCATCCTTTCCGCCATTCCAAACTAGAACACTATTCCAAGATAGGAGGTCCACCTCCCCCTCCTCCCCCAGGTTAGGGGAGCTATAGCATACTCCCAGTATTATTTTCCCCCTGGTTTCCTCCCTTTACAGCTCTACCCATAAGGATTCCACCTCCTTCCTTGCTCAATCAGTGATGCCGTCCCTCACATTCACTTGAACATCATTTTTGATATACAGGCACACCCCTCCCCCTTTTTTACCCTCCCTATCTCTGCAATATAGGGAAAATTCTTGAATGGTTGCCATGAGAGTTGTTGAGAGCTGTCGAAACAAGTCTCTGAAATTCCCACAAAATATAAATCCTCCTTATACAATAGCATCTCTAGTTCTCCCATCTGGTCCGCCAGACTCCTGGTATTAGTGACCAAGCCACATAGTTGTGTCCGGACGTATACCATCTCCTTCTTGGGTGTTCCGAGGTTACATAAAGGACTTGTTACTTTACTTACCTCAGGTTTAGGTGCTTTATTCAACCTACCACTAATGCTCCCAATACTACCTTCTGAAATGTGTTCCCCACTGGCTATCTCTACATCTGGACCTTCTCCCTGGCCTAGTTTAAAAGCCCCTCTAACTTGTCGGCCATCTTCACTCCCAGCCAATCTGCACCTTTCCTATTTAGGTGCAGTCTGTTCCTGCTAAATAGCTGGCAACCAACTGAGAAGTCGGCCCAGTTCTCCAGGAACCGGAAACCCTCCTTTCTACCCCAGCTTCTCAGCCACTTGTTTACTTCCCTAATCTCCCGCTGCCTTTCTGGATGTGGCTCAAGATACCAGTAGTATTTCAGGGAATATTACCTTGGAGGTCCCGATCCTGAATTTAGCTCCCTAAAATCTTTTTTTTTGACACTTCATCTTCCTTTGACTTTGTCATTGGTGCCAACATGCACCATGACAACCGGGTCTTTCCCAGCCCCTCCCAGTAATCTGTCCACAAGATCCGTGATGTGCCAAACCCGAGCTCCCGGTAGACAACATACAGGTTGGCGCTTCAGGTCTTTGTCACAGATTGCCCTCTCTGTCCTCCTAATAAATGAGTCCCCTACCACCAGAATCTGTCTTTCCTTCCCCTCAACTTTTCCCCGCCCCCACTGGAGGCGTTATTCCCCTGGCAGTTATGGGCGTCAGCAATGCTGCTCCCTGGCTGGTTTTCTCAATATCACGTAACGGGGCATACTTACTGGCATGCTCCAGCCCAGGATTGGCCTTCCTGACTCTTTCCCCTCTACCCTTCCTAACTGTCACCCAACTACTCTGCTCTGGTATTTGCACCTCTATGTCTCCACCTGCCTCTAGGCCAGTGGTTCTCAACTCCGGTCCTCGGGACCCCCCAATATGCCAGGTTTGCAGGATAACTGAAATACATCACAGGTGATATCATTTGCTGCTCTGTGATTGCAGTGTTCTAGTCTGCATCTCCCCAAGGTAATACTTAAAATCTGGCCTGTTGGTGGGTCCCCAGGACCGGAGTTGAGAACCACTACTCTAGGCGGGTGGCAGGTGGCACTGATGGGCGGCACTGATGGGCACTGAAAGGCAGCATTGATTGACATCACTGATGGGCACAGATTTGCCTTACTGATGGGCACAGACTGGTGTCACTGATGAGCATAGAGTGGCATCACTGATGGGCACTGTTGGGGCTGCACTGATGATCAGTGCCCTGATTACCTTTACAAGTCTACCCTGTGAGAAGATGCCGCTGAACGGCTCTTCCTTGTTTACATGTGATTGGCTGTGATTGGGCACAGCTGATCGCATGGCTAAAGGGCCGCGGCTCTTTGCCAAGATTGGGCTTGCGTAGTGTCCCAGGAACATGGCGCACCCACAATCAGTGCTCTGCCTACCCCCGCGGGTGTGCAATTGCGGCTAAACTGGCCATCATCATATGACATTGTCCCAGAACAAGAGCTGCAGTGCTCCACCGTCCTTCGTCTGTACGGGGCAGTTAAACAAAGTTCCTTTGTTTCTGTTATAAAATTTTGCAAATAAATAATCTTTCTTTATGA
Source organism: Glandirana rugosa (assembly GCA_018402905.1). NCBI lineage: Eukaryota > Metazoa > Chordata > Amphibia > Anura > Ranidae > Glandirana > Glandirana rugosa. The sequence goes on from BLSH010441687.1 coordinate 652,721, forward strand.
ATTTAGGCCAAAATGTCTTCTGCTCCATTCCTTTGGTGAGAATAACCCAAATCAGTGTATATTATTTATTCTGTAGGAAAGTTATAGAGGGATATACAGCCATGGCCAAAAGTTTTGAGAATGACACAAATATTAATTTTCACAAAGTCTGCTGCCTCAGTTTTTATGATGCCAATTTGCATATACTGCAGAATGTTATGAAAAGTGATCAGATTAATTGCAAAGTCCCCCTTTGCCATGCAAATGAACTTAATCCCATAAAAAAACATTTCCACTGCATTTGTGAAGAAGGCTTCAGGTCGCCCAAGAAAGTCCAGCAAGCGCCAGGATCGTCTCCTACAGATGATTCAGCTGCGGGATCGGGGGCACCACCAGTGCAGAGGTTGCTCAGGAATGGCAGCAGGCCGGTGTGAGGGCATCGGCACGCACCGTGCGGGACAAGACTTTTGTAGGATGGCCTGGTGTCAAGAAGGACAACAAAGAAGCCACTTCTCTCCAGGAAAAACACGAGGGACAGACTGATATTCTGCAAAAGGTGCAGAGATTGGACTGAGGACTGGGGGTAAAGTCATTTTCTCTGATGAATCCCCTTTTACGGTTGTTTGGGACAAACAGGAAAAACCTTGTCTGGAGAGGAACAGGTGAGTGCTACCATCAGTCCTACGTTATGCCAAGAGTAATCCATCCCGAGACCATTCACGTGTGGGGTTGCTTCTCAGCCAAGGGAGTGGGGGGCTCACTCACAATTTTTCTTATAAACAGCAAAATGAATAAAGAACGGTACAAAAACCTCCTCCGAGAGCAACTTCTCCCAACCATCCATGAACAGTTTGGTGAAGAACAATGCCTTTTCCAGCATGATGGAGCACCGAGTGGCTTGGGAAACAAAACATATGGATTTTGGGTCCATGGCCAGGAAACTCCCTAGACCTTAATCCCATTGAGAACTTGTGGTCAATCATCGAGAGATGGCTGAACAAAAACACCCCACAAATTCTGACAAACTCCAAGCATTGATTATGCAAGAATTGGGGGGGGCATCCGTCAGGACAGAGGCGGCTCTCTAATTAGGCAAATTAGGCGGTCGCCTAAGGCCTCACACTCACAGTGGCCTCGCAACCGCCTAATTTGACACTGACACCAGCACCGAGATAGAGAGTACCGACACCAGAACTTTAAAGCTCTTAATTATTTGCAATTTATAAAGTAAATTTTTTTATCGCTGGAATTATTTTTCCCATTATGGGCGTGAGTAGGGCCTCATGTCTAGGTTTTGCCTAAGGCCTCACAAAGTTTACAGCCGCCTCTGCGTCAGGATGTGGCCCCGAAGTAGATTGACAGCATGCAGGGGCGAATTGCAGAGGTCTTGAAAAAGAAGGGTCGACCCTGCAAATATTGACTCTTTGCATAAACTTCATGTGGTTGTCAATAAAAGCCTTTGACACTTTTGAAATGCTTGTAACTATACTTCAGTATCCCACAGTAACAACAGACAAAAAGATCTAAAAACACTGAAGCAGCAGACTTTTGGCCACGACTATCTGAAAATCGATCAATCCTGGTCTCATTTTCTGAGGCCCTAAAATACCAGGACAGTACAAATATCCCCCAAATGACCCCTTTTTTGTAAAGTAGACAGTCCAAGGTATTTAGTAAGAGGCATGGCGAGTTTTTTAATGTTGTAATTTTTCGTCACTGTTGGTTGAAAAAATAAATCAAATACATTTTTTTTCCACAAGTTTTTATTTTTTTACTTGCTATCACCAATATAGAACAGCGTCTTCATATGGCTGGTGTGGTGGTAATCAAGGTTCAAGGACACTGACTGGTGACAGTATATAAAAAACAATGGCGGCCGGTACTCCATTTTTTGGGGGGGGGGGGGGCGGCAAACAAATCAAATGCCGCCCCCCCAGACCACCAGCCCTGCTTTTACCCCATCTAGGTCACGGCCGGCGCTTCCTCCTCGGCTGCTTCCCCTGCCTCTCTTCCGCCTCGGCAACCAATGCCATCCTGGCGGCGCGTCTGTAGGAGTGTCAGCTGCTGTGAGAAGCGGCGGTCCTGCTGTCCTCCCTTAAAGCTGAGTGGATCTGGTTGGCTGGGATAGACAGGTGGCCCCCCCTGGTGCTCTGCGCCGTGGCTTCTGCATTGACCCAGTCTTCGGCCCCCTGTCCTAATTGGCCGGGGCAGGAAGCTGGAAGCCGATTCGCTGGGATCGCAGGGTGGGAGGGCTCGGGGTGCAGTGCTCTGCGCCCCGACTCCAGAGGACAACATAAAACTGGCCAATTGGGGCCTCGGCTGTGGTCATGTGCCTGTGAGGGGGTGACGGACCAGGTAGAGACCTGATGGTGGGGGGCTCGGGGGGGGGGGGCGGCACCCCTGCTCCCCTTGTGGACCTCTCCCCCGCTGGTAAAAAATATATATATTTGTTAGCCAATTTTTAAACATTTTTCTTTTTTTAAACATTTTTCTTCTTTTTTTTTACATGCTTTCATCAGAGTAGTTCAGTGTCATAGTGATAGTGTACTACTTTGGGGGGGGGGGGGAAATCGGGATTTTGTTTTACACTGTAGTTGCTTATAACAGTTATCACTGTTATAAGCAATAGTTAACTGCCATGGATGACTTTCCATTCATGACAGCTTGCTTGCTGTTGATATGCTGTGATTGGCTACAGATAATCACATGGTACAGGGTGCTGTGATTGGCCCAGGTACCATGTGATAGCTGTAGGCCAATCACATAATCACAATACAGTCATGAACGGAAGCCATTCTCGACTGCTTTGTTGAAATTGTAATCATGTGATTGCTATGACCAATCGAGTGACCAGGTTGGAAACGCCGTGATTCGATGTGTCCACTGGACCCAGCGTTCACAGGATCACTCTCCTTCGCTCCCCCCCCCCAGGGGGCGCTCTAGTGGTCATGTGCTAGGCGACGTACCAGTACGTCACCTAGCCTGGCTGTGCCACCCTGCTGCAGCAAATATACTGTGGCCGGGTGGCAAACAGTTACTGAAGCTCAGTTGCCAAAATAGTTGCAAACCCCAATGAGGTCCATGGGAGCCGAATGTTAAAAACCAGTTCTGGCCATTTTCTAGGCTAATAGGCAAGGGACTGTCCAACAAATGGCATGGGGTCCGGGCCCTCTCATGGGGGAACATATACCGAACAAAAAATATTTACAATTCTGTTTGGCGAGGAGCAACACATAAATAAATGTGGACCACACACACAGACTATCCCTATAATACATGGAGAACACCGTTATTACAATACATGGAGGAACACAAGATCAGAAGATGGATGAGGTGAAATGACCCCTTGTCAGCCATGACAGATGACAATCAGAGCACTGATATGAAATGTGTATCCTGTGGCCCCGGGCCCTTGTGAAATCCCCGCCATAAAACTTTTTCCTTGATACTTAGTTGAGGCTTGGCAATGCGGTCTCGTGTTTCACTATGGAGATTAGCGTGGATACAACGTATTACAAGCAGGGCCTGGCCTGCTGTTTGCCCATACGGTGCAGGTGGTGAACCCTCCCTGAACCCTCTCTTTCCTGGCTGGGCTCCAGACGCTGCGGATACCGATTGTACAACTAAATCTGGACAATCCCCACCATGATCCCGTCCTCCACTAGGAGCCCAGATGCTGCTCCTGTTTACAACCCGTCAACTAAAACGGCGACATTTTCACTCAGCAGAGGAGCTTCATGGCTCAGTCCACCCAAAAGGAGGCTTTTGTTTGAGGTGGAGGGAAGGGGTTACCAGTTTAGAGTCACACAGGGGGTCTGGAGCTAAAATTATTGCTCTCACTCTGACATTCGCGTAGATACCTCGCATGTGTGGAGCGATCGCCACTTACATTGGGTGTGGGACTGATGCACTCGTTTGCATTTGAGCGTGGGCACAGGGGGATGGGGGCGCCTTTATTTATTTTTTTTTATTAGTATTTAAATCATTTATTGTCACACTGTCTCTTTTATGTTTTTTTTTTAATCCATTTTATTGCTATCAACAACATCACTTGTGATAGCATGGGCCATGACAGGTACTCTTTAACCACTTGACCACTGGGCACCCCCTTCCTAACCAGACCAATTTCCAGCTTTCAGGGCTCTCACATTTTGAATGACAATTACTCAGTTATGCAACACCGTACCCATATGAAATTTGCGTCCTTTTGGTCGCACAAATAGGCTACTTTCACACTGGAGCGGTACCCGCGGTCGCGGTAAAACCCCGGAGTTTTACCAGCGATAGGGCTCCGCTATGCAGGCAGGAGCACCGCGCTTTTAACCCCCCACAAGGGGTTAAAATGCCGGCGCTCAGCGCTACCGAGGCGGTGTGCAGCCGCTTCGGCAGCGCTTGCCATGCATTTCAATGCCAGTGGCAGTAGAGGAGCGGTATATTACCGCTCCCCTCACCGTCCCAAAGATGCTGCTTGCAGGACTTTTTGTAACGTCCTGCTAGCGCACCGCCCCAGTGTGAAAGCACTCAGGGCTTTCACATTGGGGTGGATTGTGGGGGACTTTTGTGGCGCTATTTTTAGCTAAATGACGTCTGTAAAACGCTCCAGTGTGAAAGCAGCCATAGAGCTTTCTTTTGGTGGTATTTAATCATAACTGGGTTTTTTATTATTTGTGCTATTAATGAAAAAAGACTGAAAATTCTGTAAAAAAATGCATCTTTCTTCGTTTCTGTGAAAAATTTTGGAAATTAGTAATTTTTTTTCATGAATTTTAAACAAAATTTATACTGCTACCTATCTTTGGTAAAAAATAACCCAAATCTGTGTTTATTATTTGGTCTTTGTGAAGGTTATAGAGTCTACAAGCTATGGTGCCAATCACTGGAAATTGATCACAGCTGATATACCGACGGCCTATCTCATTTCTTGAGACACTTAGGGCCGGTTCACACTTGCGCGGCGCGAAGCGGCGCGATGCGGCGCTCGAGGCGATCTCAAAGCGGCTTGCGAGGAGACTTCTATCATAGAAGTCAATGCAAGCCGCCTGAGATCGCCCTGAAAATAGTGCAGGGACCATTTTTCTAAGGCGGAGCGAAGTGATTCCCTCCTATTAGAACGGTTCCATTTGCACAGCATTGAGGCGAATTGTCAGGCGACTCAAGTCGCCTGACAATTCGCCTAGATGTGAACGGGCCGCGAAGTCGTGCCGCATCGCGCCGCGCAAGTGTGGGGCTCTTTCACACCAGCGGATGGTTCAGGTCCGCCTGTCAGTTTTTCAGGCAGATCCGAACGGACGCTCCATTGTCCTCTATGGAGCGACAGATGTCAGCGGTGACATGTCCTCTGACACCCGATCCGCTCCGATCTGCCAAAAACAGACGGATGGAAACCCTATTTTCCATACGCCTGGTGGATCGCATCGGATGAAAACGGACAGACGGTCTGTGTTCATCCGACCCTCCATAGAGGGGAATGGAGCTGTGACAGGTCAGTCTCTGCACTGAGGCATGGTTAGTTTTTGAAGTTGTATTTTTTCCCACAAGTCTTTGCAAAATGAAGATTTTTTCTTTTCACAAAATTGTCATATTAACAGGTTATTTCTCACATACATCATATGCATACGACAAATTACACCCCAAAATACATTCTACTACTCCTCCTGTGTATGGCGATACCACATGTGTGAGACTTTTACACAGCCTGGCCACATACAGAGGCCCAGCATGCAGGGAGCACCCTCAGGTATTCTAGGGGCATAAATTACACATTTCATTTCTTGACTACCTCTTACACTTTTGAAGTCCCTGGAGCACCAGGACAATGGAAACGCCCAGAAAATGACCCCATTTTGGAAAGCAAACACCCCAATGTACAGTATATTCTAGGAGGCATAATGAGTCTTTTGAACACGTCAATTTTTTGCACAAGTTTTTGGTAAATGTGGAAAGAAAATCTGAGTTCTATTAGACCCCAGATCTATCCTCTGCCCTCCAAAGCATCAGATCAAACTGAAATCAATGTGATCAGATGCTTGTACCATCTGGTAACATTTTGTAAACATCAAACCAAAACTGGAAGTGACTAAATCCTTGTCACTTCCGGTGTCTGACGTCACACAATGGGAGGAACAACAACATTCCTCTCACTGTGTCCTAAGAACTGGGTGCCACCGGTCGCATCCTTACCAGCCTCCCCGATCACTCGGTAGAGCCCATTAAAGGTGGTGGCGGGAGAGCCAGATTACTCTTACTTTGTCCAGCATTGCTGGTTCTAAAAAAAATATATCTCGGTCAACGCTATATCGCAATATCCTGTCTAGTAAATGTTTATAAACAATGTTACTTTGTATCTCTCTATCTCCCGTCTAATCAATGTTTATAAACAATGTTACTTTGTATCTCCCTATCCCCCATCTGATCAATGTTTATAAACAATGTTACTTTGTATCTCCCTATCCCCCATCTGATCAATGTTTATAAACAATGTTACTTTGTATCTCTCTATCTCCCGTCTAATCAATGTTTATAAACAATGTTACTTTGTATCTCTCTATCTCCCGTCTGATCAATGTTTATAAACAATGTTACTTTGTATCTCTCTATCTCCCTTCTAATCAATGTTTATAAACAATGTTACTTTGTATCTCTCTATCCCCTGGCTGATCAATGTTTCTAAACAATGTTACTTTGTATCTCTCTATCTCCTGTCTGATCAATGTTTATAAACAATGTTACTTTGTATCTCTCTATCTCCCGTTTAATCAATGTTTATAAACAATGTTACTTTGTATCTCTCTATCTCCCTCTGATCAATGTTTATAAACAATGTTACTTTGTATCTCTCTATATCCTGTCTAGTAAATGTTTATAAACAATGTTACTTTGTATCTCTCTATCCCCCGTCTGATCAATGTTTATAAACAATGGTACTTTATAGCTCTCTTTCTCCAGTCTGATTAATGTTTATAAACAATGTTACTTTGTATCTCTCTATCCCCTGGCTGATCAATGTTTCTAAACAATGTTACTTTGTATCTCTCTATATCCTGTCTAATCAATGCTTATAAACAATGTTACTTTGTATCTCTCTATCCCCCGGCTGATCAATGTTTATAAACAATGGTACTTTATAGCTCTCTTTCTCCAGTCTGATCAATGTTTATAAACAATGTTACATAGTTGGTGAGGTTGAAAAAAGACACAAGTTCATCCAGTCCAACCTGTGTGAGTGCTTTTATGTTAATAATACATTGTGCACCCCTGTATGTTGTGGTCATTTAGGTGTCCAACTAACAATTTTTTAAAATTATCGATGCTCCCCGCTGTAACCACTGCTTGTGGAAGAGAATTCCACATCCTTACTGCTCTTACAGTGAAGAACCCTCTACGCAGTTTAAGGTTAAACCGCTTCTCTTCTAATTTTAGTGAATGGCCGTCTTTTTAAATTCCCTTTCACTGAAAAGTTCTATCCCTATGCTAGGGTCAAGCGTCTCTTCTCCAGGGATAATAAGTTCAATGCTTGTAGTCTTTCCTCATAACTGAGTTCCTCCAGTCTCTTTATTAGCTTTGTCGCCCTTCTCTGGATCCTCTCCAGTTCCAGCACATCCCTCCTGAGGACTGGTGCCCGGAACTGGACGGCATACTCCAGGTGCGGCCTCACCAGAGACTTGTATAGTGGGAGAATTATCGTTTTATCTCTGGAGTGAATCCCCTTTTTAATGCATGCCAATATTCTGTTGGCTTTGTTTACAGCAGCCACTGCTGAGCCTGTCATCTACTAAAGACCCCCAGGTCCTTTTCCATCCTAGATTCCCCCAGAGGTTCTCCTCCTAGCGAGTGAACTGCATTCCAATTTTTAGAAACCGCATGCGTTTTTCATTTTTCTACATTAAACCTCATTTTCCATGTAGTTGCCCACCCCATTCATGTGTTTAGATCTTCTTGCAAGGTTTCCACATCCTGCGTAGAAGTTATTGCCCTACTTAGCTTTGTATCATCCATAAATACTGATATAGAGCTGCTTATCCAATCCTCCATGAGTCAATTAAATAGGATTGGTCCCAGGTCAGAACCCTGGGGGACCCCACTTTCCACACCAGACCATTCCGAGTATTCCCAATTTATCCCCACCCTCTGGACTCGCCCCGTAGCCAGTTTTCCATCCATGTACTCGCCCTTTGGTCCATGCTGACAGACCTTAGTTTGGGCAGTAAATGTTTATGGGGAACTGTATCGAATGCTTTTGCAAAATCCAGATACACCAAGTCTACAGACCTTCCCTTATCTAGATGGCAACTCACCTCCTCATAGAAGGTTAATAGATTGGTCTGGCAAGAACAATTCTTTATGAATCAATGCTGATTAATGCTAATGATACCGTTCTCATTGCTAAAATCTTGTATATGGTCCCTTATCATCCCCTCCAAGAGCTTGCAGACTATTGATGTTAGGCTAACTGGTCTATAGTTCCCAGGGATGTATCTCGTCCCTTTCTTAACCTCTTGAGATCCGCGCTATAGACGAAAGATGGCTACAGCGCGGATCTCAATCTCCGGGTGGACGTCCATGGACGTCCGCCCCTTTGCACGCTCCCGGCGTGCACTCACAGGCGGCGGCGGCACGCTGCGTGGGCGTGCCCGCGGGTCAGGCGGACTCGATGTCCGCTCCTGACCCGTAATCGCCTGCGGAGCTGCAGAACGGAGAACCGCCAATGTAAACACGGCGGTTCCCCGTTCTGTGAGAGGGGGACAAGCAGATCTACTGATCCCGGTCACTGGGATCAGTTAGATCTGTTATGTCCCTGCCAACCCATCCCCCCCACAGTTAGAACACACCCAGGGAACACAGTTAACCCCTTCACTGCCCCCTGCAGGTTAACCCCTTCACTGCCAATGACATTTATACAGTAATCAGTGGACATTTAAATTTGTGGTCACTGTATAAATGTCATTGGTCCCAAAAAAGTGTCAAAAATATCCGACATGTCCGCCCCAATATCAAAGTCCCGATAAAAATTGCAGATCGCCGCCATTACTAGTAAAAAAAAAAAATAATAAAAATGCCATAAATCAATTCCCATAGTTTGTAGATGCGATAACTTTTGCGCAAACCAATCAATAAACGCTGATTGCGATTTTTTTTTTTACCAAAAATATGTAGAAGAGTATAAATCGGCCAAACCCAATGAATATTTTTTTTTATATATTTTTTTTTTGGATATTTATTAGAGCAAAAAGTAAAAAATATTATTCTTTTTTCAAAATAGTCGCTCTTTGTTTATAGCGCAAAAAATAAAAACTGCAGAGGTGATCAAATACCACCAAAAGAAAGCTCTATTTGTGGGGAAAAAAGGACATCAATTTTGTTTGGGTGCAACGTAGCACGACCGCGCAATTGTCATTCAAAATGCAACAGCGCTGAAGCCTGAAAATTGGTCTGGGCAGGATGGGGGTTTAAATGCCCAGTAAGGAAGTGGTTAAATATTGGTGCTATATTGGCTTTTCTCCAATCAGTTGGGGTCCATTCCAGTCAGTAGACTGTCCATAAAAATTAGGAACAATGGTCTGGCTATCTACTGGCTGAGTTCCTTAACGACCCTCAGGTGTAAGCCATCTGGTCCCGGTGACTTATTAATGTTGAGTTTTTCAAGTCTATTCCTAATCCTGTCCTCTGCTAACCATGAGGATGCTTCCTGTGACGTGTTAATAAGATTAACATTATCGTCTTGGTTACTTAACCCCCGTTTCCCTTGTGAGGAGAAGAATAAATTCAGAACCTTCGCCATCTCTCCATCTTTAGTAACCAGATTCCCTTCCTCGTCCTTTATGGGACCAATATGATCTGACCCCCCTCTCTTACTATTTATAGCCTTATAGAATTTCTTGTTTTTTTTTTACTCTCCTCCATTATGTGCCTTTCGTGTTCTAACTTAGCCACCCTGATTGCACTATTACATTTCTTATTGCATTCTTTGTATAATTGGAATGCTGACGATGACCCCCAGTATTTTTTTGAAGGCTTTTTTCCTTTGCTTTTATATGCAATTTTATGTTGGAGTTAAGCTACCCAGGCCTTTTGTTAGCTCTTTTGAATTTATTTCCCATTGGAATGAACTGGCCAATACCTCTATTTAATATGTTCTTAAAGCACTCCCATTTCTCCTCCGTGCTCTTTGTTCCTATAATTTTGTCCCATTTAATATCTTCTAGCAAAGAGCGTAGTTTAGGGAAGTTGGCTCTTTTGAAATTCAGCATTTTTGTATTACCCTGTGTTTCCTAATTATCTGATTTATACTGAAACTAATTGACCCGTGGTCGCTGGTTCCTAAGTAGCCATGTACTTCCGCATCCTCTATTAGGTCTGTATTGTTAGTACTCAGTAGGTCTAGTAACGCTTCATTCTTGTTGGTGCATTTACCATCTGACCCATAAAATTGTCCTGCAAGAGATTTAGGAAATGGCGAGCCTTAGATGAATGCGCGGTTCCTTCTGCCCAGTCTATATCTGGATAATTAAAATCCCCCATTATAATGACACTTTCCAACCTTGCCGCCATTCCAAACTGTCATAGAAGGTCCGCCCCCCCCTCCTCACTCTGGTTAGGGGGCCTATAGCATACTCCCAGTATTACTTACCCCTTGGTTTCCTCCCTTTGAAGCTCTACCCATAAAGATTCCACCCCCTCCCTTGCTCCGTTAGTGATGTCGTCCCTCATGTTTGCTTGCACATCATTCTTGATATAAAGGCACACCCCTCCCCCTTTTTACCCTCCCTATCTCTGCGATATAGAGAATATCCTTGAATGGTTGCCATCCAATCATGAGAGCTGTTAAACCAAGATTCTGAAATTCCTGCAAAATCTAAACCCCCCTCGTAGATCAGCAGCTCTGGTTCTCCCATTTTGTCAGCCAGACTTCTGGCATTAGTGAATAAGCCTCATAGGTTTGCCCGGTCCCCTACTATCTCCTTACTGGATGTTTTGAGGCTGCAATTTGGATTTAACAAGTTACTTACCTTGGGTTCAAATACTCTAGTTACTCTACCACTAATGCCCTCAATACTACCCTCCGAAACATGTTCCACGCTGGCTATCTCTACATCAGGGCCCTCCCCCCCATCGCCTAGCTTAAAAGCCCCTCTAACTTTTCAGCCATCTTCTCTCCCAGCCGAAATGCACACTCTCCATTTAGGTGCAGTCCATCCCTACTAAAGAGCTGGTAACCGACTTAGAAGTCGGCCCAGTTCTCCGGAACCCTCCTTTCTATACCAGCTCATCAGCCACTTGTTAACTTCCCTAATCTCCCGCTGCCTCTCTAGTGTGGCTCAAGGTACCGGTAGTAGTTCTGAGAATAACACCTTGGAGGTCCTATCCCTCAATTTAGCTTCTAAGTCCCTAAAATCATTTTTTAGGAGTCCATCTTCCTCTGACTTTGTCATTGGTGCCAACCTGTACCATGACAGCTTGGTCTTCCCCAGCCCCTTCCATTAATCTGTCCACCAGATCCGTGATGTGCGGAACCTGAGCGCCCGATAGACAACATACAGTTCAGTGCTTCAGGTCTTTGTGACAGATTGTCCTCTCTGTCCTTCTAATAATTGAGTCCCCTACCACCAGAATCTGTCTTTCCTTTCCCTTGACTTTACCCCCGTCCTCATTGGAGGAGCTTATCCCCTGGGAGCTAGGGGCGCCACTCTGCTCCAGCAGTGCTGGTCCCTGACTGGTTTCCCCAATATCACACAACCGGGCATATTTATTGGGATGTTCCAGCCCAGGATCAGCCTCCCTGACTCTTTCCCTTCTACCCTTCCTGAGTGTCACCCAACTACTCTTTGTCTTCACCCGCCTCTGTGTGCCAGCACCTGTAGGGTACGATCCGTTTCTTTGTATATCTCTATCTCCTGTCTGAGCAATGTTTATAAACAATGTTACTTTGTATCTCTCTATCTCCTGTCTGATCAATGTTTATAAACAGTGTTACTTTGTATATTTCTATCTCAATATTTATAAACATTGTGTCAGATGGTCTATTTTTCTTTTTTACAGCAGCAGCTTCTACAGCTTCTGTATTTACACGCCAACTTCCGGCTGCCATTATGAGGTGTGAGATAGAATTGCAGTAACAGGGGAGAAGGACAGGGCCTACTACATACAGTGGGGGGAAATTATTATTTGATCCCCTTCAGACTGTGTAAGTTTGCCCACAAAGAAATGAAGGGTCTACATTTTTTAATAGGTTTATTTTATATGATAGAGACAAATTATCAACCAAAAATCCAGAAAAAACACACAATACAAATGTTATAAATGGAGTTGCAGTTCAGTGAGTAAAATAAGTATTTGATCTCCAAGCAAAACATGACTTAGTACTCACTGGAGAAACCCTTGTTGGCAAGCACATAGGTCAGACGTTTCTTGTAGTTGGTGACCAGGTTTGCACATCTCAGGAGGGATTTTGCTCCACTCCTCTTTACAGATCTTCTCTAAATCCTTAACCAGTTCCCTACCGACGTATAGTAAAATGACGTCGGCAGGGACTGGCCGTCGATCCGGGAGGACGTCATATGACGTCCTCCGCTTCTCGCCGCTACTGCGGGCCCCCAGGGGCCCGCACAGCGGCGATCGCGGATCGCTCGTCTGCCGGGGGGTTGTGTCCCCCCCAGATCGGGGTAAAGAGCCAATAAAATTGGCTCTTTACCCCGTGACCGGCTGTGTCCAATCACAGCCGGTCACAAACGAGCCTCACGTGCACGCCGCTCGTGCGCGCCCCTGGGGGCGCGCAGCGCGGCGCTCGGAGCTGAGGCTTGTCCCTCGGACAAAGCCCAGCTCCGATCTGTGTAAAGAGCCAATAGATTTGGCTCTTTACCACATGACCGGCTGTGTCAATCACAGCCGGTCATGTGATG
>BLSH010441687.1:722420-741249 GCA_018402905.1 Glandirana rugosa
GTCTAAAATAGTGGTATTTGATCACCTCTGCATTTTTTTTTTTTTTTTTTATGCTATAAACAAAAAAAAAAAATTACAATTTTGAAAAAACAAAAACATTATTTTTTCTGCTATGAAACGTATCCAATAAAAATAAAATAAAATTGAAAAAAAAAAATTTCTTCATAAATTTAGGCCAATATTCCTGATGACGCGTGCCTGCGTGAAATGCGTTGAAGAGAGGCTTGGCACGCACGCTGCAAGGAGCCCGTGAGTCTAGGTGAGTTGGCTGGTGGAACGCGCGCTGGTATTCTGCCGAATGGCGGACCGCGCATCACAGACCGCTCAGCTGCATTGGACCAATTGCTGGATACATCTGAGTGCAATGGAAGTATTTTAATAATCGGATTTTATAAATAAACAAAGTATTACACTATAAAATCTGCCTTTTGTGGCTCGTTTGATGGAGCCGTTCTTATACAGCCTTCCACGTTGGAAAGAGTGTGGGGACCCGGTGTTGCGATCGATGGAGAGTTGATCATCTTCTAAGCTTGTTGGTCATTTATGGGCGAATAATTCTGGTGAGCGCTTATAAGTTCTTTTATTATATGTTGTTTATTTATGGATACATAGAAGCTCTTTACTTTATCAGCCCTGGTGTTGGAATTTAGATCTATAAACTACTACACCAATCATTTGGGATCGATCGCTGCAACCAACTGTCTTATATTTTCATTGGGACTTTTGGAATTAAATTTTTGGACTGGAATTTTTTGGAATGGAATTTTTTTTTTTTTATGAACTTTGATAATTTCACTATTGGTGTATATAATAATTTATTTTATAGATTTAATTTATTTATCTGCTAATTTGCACACATAATCTGTTGATTGGCACAGGATTTTTTATATAGTGCCTATCGGGACCTGAATGAACAAAAATTGGAATTTATGATTTTTTTTCCCACCATTTTCACCTACAACATTGTTTACATGTTAATTTATTTGCTCACTTGCACATTTATGGTAGCGCCCTTTTGTTATTTATTTGTACTTGTTTTAGTGGTTCACTAAATTAGGAGCGGCAACCAATAGTTCACAGATTTGAGCACAATATATTATTTATATAGAGTGGTAGGTGCCCATTGGTGTGCGCAGCCTATTGAATTAGGGTGTGCGCCCCAGAGCACAAATATGCGTGTATAACAGCAGAGCGGTGGGCGGTGTCAGTAGAGCAAAGATTGGTGTCAGTAGTATTTTATTTTTATTCTTTTTCATTATTTTTTTTACAATTCTATTTTACAATATTATTTTTTATTTTTTGTACAATTTTTATTATTTTTAGTTCTTTTTTACAGTAGAGCATAGAGTAGTGTCAGTAGGGCTGTGGATGGTGTCAGAAGTATCTTTTGTTTATTCTTTTTCATTATTTTTTACAATTCTATTATTTTAAATTTTTTTTACAATATTATTTTTTATATTTTGTACAATGTTTATTATTTTTAATTCTTTTTTTCAGTAAAGCAAATATTGGTGTCAGTAGTATTTCATTTTTATTCTTTTTCGTTATTTTTTTTACAATTCTATTATTTTAATTATTTTTTTACAATATTATTTTTTGTACAATTTTTATTATTTTTAATTCTTTTTTTCAGTAGAGCAAAGATTGGTGTTAGTAGGGCTGTGGATGTGTCAGTAGTATTTTATTTTTATTCTTTTTCATTATTTTTTACAATTCTATTATTTAAAATTTTTTTACAATATTATTTTTTTATATTTTGTACAATGTTTATTATTTTTAATTATTTTTTTCAGTAAAGCAAATATTGGTGTCAGTAGTATTTTATTTTATTCTTTTTCGTTATTTTTTTACAATTCTATTATTTTATTTTTTTTACAATATTATTTTTTGTACAATTTTTATTATTTTTAATTCTTTTTTTCAGTAGAACAAAGATTGGTGTCAGTAGGTGCCAGTAGGGCAGTGGATGGTGTCAGTAGTATTTTATTTTTATTCTTTTTCGTTATTTTTTTACAATTCTATTATTTTACATTATTTTTCAATATTATTTTTTATATTTTGTACAATTTTTATTATTTTTAATTCTTTTTTTCAGTATAGCAAAGCTTGGTGTCAGTAGGGTAGTGGATGGTGTCAGTAGTATTTTATTTTTATACTTTTTCGTTATTTTTTTTTACAGTTCTATTATTTTATATATTTTTTTTACAATATTATTTTTTATTTTTTTGTACAATTTTTATTATTTTTAATTCTTTTTTTTCCAGTAGAGCAAAGATTGGTGTCAGTAGGTGTCAGTAGGGTAGTGGATGGTGTCAGTAGTATTTTATTTTTATTCTTTTTCGTTATATTTTTACAATTCTATTATTTTACATTTTTATTACAATATTTCTTTGTATTTTTTGTACATTTTTAAATTATTTTTAATTCTTTTTTCTTACAATTTTATTATTTTTACATTTTCTAACATTATTATTATTATTATAATTTTTTTACTATTTTTTTTTAGGAAATTTTTTTTAGTGAAATATCAAGGGTCTAAAAAGACCCCTGATGTCTCATTTTTGAGACAGAGAAAGAACCTGTCTGAGGACAGAGATTCCCCAGTCCATTTTTCTGCAGCAAAGTTTACTATGCGTCAGTTAAGAATGAAGACAGGAGCGATTGGTACAGAGCACTCACTGTGTTCATTCAGAAAAGGAGAAATATTTACTAGCCCCTTCCCCACTGTTAAGATGAGAAGAGGAAATCCGGCAGCTCTGCAGGGGGGGGGACAGGAAGTGTGGGGGGGGGCAATCGGCAACGCACAGGGTGATTAGGGTGTGCCCAGGCACACCCGGCACACCCTGCACGCACGCCTATGCAGGCGCCCCTTTTGATTTTTTTTTTTGGTAATATGTATTCTGCCACATATTTTTGAAAAAAAAAAAAATACCAATAAGTGAATATTGAATGGTTTGTGCAAAAGGCAAAGCATCTGCAATCTATGAGATATATCCACTTCAGCCCCGGAAGGATTTACCCCCTTCCTGACCAGAGCACTTTTTGTGATTCGGCACTGCGTCACTTTAACTGACAATTGCGTGGTCGTGCGACGTTGTACCCAAACTAAATTGGCGTCCTTTTTTCCCCACAAATAGAGCTTTCTTTTGGTGGTATTTGATCGCCTCTGCGTCATTTCTGATCGCCGCTATAAACAAAAAAATAGCGACAATTTGGAGAAAACAACAATATTTTAAAATTTTTGATATAATACACAACCAAAAAAAAAAAAACAATACTTTTATATATATAGAAATTTATTTTTTTCCTCAGTTTAGGCCGATATTTATTCTTCTATGTATTTGTGGTAAATAAAAACCGCAATCGGCGCATATTGATAGGATTGGGCAAAAGGTATAGCGTCTACAAACTATGAGAATTGATTTATGGCGTTTTTATTTATTTAATGGCGGCGATCTGCGTTTTTTATCGGGACTGCGACATTTCGGCGGACAAATCGGACATTTTTGACACTTTTTTTGGGACCAATGACATTTATACCACTTTCAGAACTATAAATAGACACTGGCAGCAAAAGGGTCGCTGGTTCGAATCCCAACCATGACACTACCTGGTTCGAATCCCAACCATGACACTACCAGGTTCGAATCCCAACCATGACACTACCTGGTTCGAATCCCAACCACGACACTGCCTGGTTCGAATCCCAACCTCGACACTACCTGGTTCGAATCCCAACCATGACACTACCTGGTTCGAATCCCAACCACGACACTACCTGGTTCAAATCCCAACCATGACACTACCTGGTTCAAATCCCAACCATGACACTACCTGGTTCGAATCCCAACCTCGACACTACCTGGTTCGAATCCCAACCACGACACTACCTGGTTCGAATCCCAACCACGACATTACCTGGTTCGAATCCCAACCACGACACTACCTGGTTCGAATCCCAACCACGACACTACCTGGTTCGAATCCCAACCACGACACTAACTGGTTCTAATCCCAACCACGACACTAACTGGTTCGAATCCCAACCACGACACTACCTGGTTCGAATCCCAACCACGACACTACCTGGTTCGAATCCCAACCACGACACTACCTGGTTTGAATCCCAACCATGACACTACCTGGTTCTAATCCCAACCATGACACTACCTGGTTCTAATCCCAACCACGACACTACCTGGTTCAAATCCCAACCACGACATTACCTGGTTCGAATCCCAACCACGACACTACCTGGTTCGAATCCCAACCACGACACTACCTGGTTCGAATCCCAACCACGACACTAACTGGTTCGAATCCCAACCACGACACTAACTGGTTCGAATCCCAACCACGACACTACCTGGTTCGAATCCCAACTACGACACTACCTGGTTCGAATCCCAACCACGACACTACCTGGTTTGAATCCCAACCATGACACTACCTGGTTCTAATCCCAACCATGACACTACCTGGTTCTAATCCCAACCACGACACTACCTGGTTCAAATCCCAACCACGACACTACCTGGTTCGAATCCCAACCACGACACTACCTGGTTCGAATCCCAACCATGACACTACCTGGTTCGAATCCCAACCACGACATTACCTGGTTCGAATCCCAACCACGACACTACCTGGTTCGAATCCCAACCACGACACTACCTGGTTCGAATCCCAACCACGACACTACCTGGTTCGAATCCCAACCACGACACTACCTGGTTCGAATCCCAACCATGACACTACCTGGTTCGAATCCCAACCACGACACTACCTGGTTCTAATCTCAACCACGACACTACCTGATTCGAATCCCAACCATGACACTACCTGGTTCGAATCCCAAACATGACACTACCTGGTTCAAATCCCAACCTCGACACTACCTGGTTCGAATCCCAAACATGACACTACCTGGTTCGAATCCCAACCACGACACTACCTGGTTCGAATCCCAACCACGACACTACCTGGTTCGAATCCCAACCTCGACACTACCTGGTTCGAATCCCAAACATGACACTACCTGGTTCGAATCCCAACCACGACACTACCTGGTTCGAATCCCAACCACGACACTACCTGGTTCGAATCCCAACCATGACACTACCTGGTTTGAATCCCAACCATGACACTACCTGGTTCGAATCCCAACCACGACACTACCTGGTTCGAATCCCAACCATGACACTACCTGGTTCGAATCCCAACCATGACACTACCTGGTTCGAATCCCAACTACGACACTACCTGGTTCGAATCCCAACCATGACACTACCTGGTTCGAATCCCAACCACGACACTACCTGGTTCGAATCCCAACCACGACACTACCTGGTTCGAATCCCAACCACAACACTACCTGCCTGGATTTTGCATGTTCTCCCTGTGCCTGCGTGGGTTTCCTCCGGGTACTCCGGTTTCCTCCCACACACCAAAGACATGCTGGTAGGTAAATTGGCTCCTGTCTAAATTGGCCCTTGTATGTGTATGTATGTGAGTTAGGGACCTTAGATTGTAAGCTCCTTTGAGGGTAGGGACTGATGTGAATGTACAATGTATATGTAAAGCGCTGTGCAAATTGATGGCGCTATAGAAGTACCTGAAATAATAATAATAATAATAAAATAATAATTACTGTATAAATGTCATTGGCAGGGAAGGGGTTAACACTAGGGGGCGATCTAGGGGTTGACTGCGTTCCCTGTCAGTGCATTCTAACTGTATGGGGGCTGGGCTCAGTAGGGGAGGAGAGAGATCGCTGCTCCCATATACAGGGAACAGACGATCGCTCTGCTTCCCCCCCTCTCAGAACGGGGATCCACTTGTTTACATTCATGGACCCCGTCCTCTCACCGCGGGGGAGCGATTTTGGGTGGCCGCCGGACATCGAGTTCCGGCCTCACCCACTGGTTGGCTCCCCCCATTAGCCAGTGAGCGCACGCGCCAACAACACACGCTCCCGCCGTCGCGCAGGAGAGCCGTGCTGCCGCCATCAATCCACGGTGGGCGGTCGGAGACTGGTTACAGTGGAATTTTTATTCATTTATTTTTTTTTACTGCGATATTGCGGCAGACAATCCGACACTAACTGACACTTTTTTGGGAACCAGTGACACCAATACAGTGCTCAGTACTAAAAATATGCACTGTCACTGTACTAATGATACTGCCTAGGAATGGGGTTAAATATCTAGAGTGATCGAAGGGTTAAATGTGTGCCTAGGCTGTGTTTTGGTGCACTAGGTGTGCTGCTTTGCAGGGGGGGGGGGGGATACATTACTTCCCAGCTGACAGGACAGAGCTCTGCCTTGTTTTCATAGGCAGAGCCCTGTCCTGCGTGCGTTCCGGACGATTGGCGGGGTTAAAATGGTCCTGATGATGGTCAATTTTACACTGCTGTATCCTCTGCAATTTCCTGCAATAGTGCTGCTCTGTATGTAAAACGCTGTCGCCGAAACGGTCCGTGATCATCGCACTGTTCTGCAACACCATCTACGGCTTTGGCCCCGGGAAGGATTTACCCCCCGCCCCCTTTCCTGACCAGAGCACTTTCTGCGATTCGGCACTGCGTCGCTTTAACTGACAACTGCACGGTCGTGCAATGTTGTACCCAAACGAAAATCCGGCTGCCAAAGAAGCAGAGAAAGACAGCTGTGAACCTGGAAGTGCTCCGGCCTCAGTGCTTCCGGGTTCACTGACAATAAACGCAATAAACACACACATATATATATATTGTACGCTATATATTGTACGCTATATTGTCAAAAGTATTGGGACGCCTGCCTTTACATACTCGCATCCCAGTCTTAGTCTGTAGGGTTCAATATTGAGTTGGCCCACCCTTTGCAGCTATAACAGCTTCAGCTCTTCTGGGAAGGCTGTCCACAAGGTTTAGGAGTGTCTATGGGAATGTTTGACCGTTCTTCCAGAAGCGCATTTGTGAGGTCAGGCACTGATGTTGGATGAGAAGTCTCCGCTCTAATTCATCCCAAAGGTCCCCCAAAAGTCCAAGGGGATCTCCCTTGAGGTTTCGGTTCCCATACTGATTCCTCTTAGAATTTTCCTCAAAGGTGTTCTATGGGGTTGAGGTCAGGACTCTGTGCAGGCAGGGTCAAGTTCCTCCACCCCAAACTCGCTCATCCATGTCTTTATGGACCTTGCTATTATATCCAATTAAAAAAAAAAGCAAATATCTTCATAAATTTAGGCCAAAATGTATTTTGCTGCATGCCTTTGGTAAAAAAAAAAAAAATATATTATTAATATTGATTGGTTTGCATGAAAGTTACAGCGTCTTCAAACTATACAGTATATACTGTGCTCTGTTTTTTTTTACTAGTAATGGCGGTGATCAGCGACTTATAGCGGGACTGCGATATTGGAGCGGGGCAATTTTTTTTTTTTTTTTTTATATAAACAAAGACCTGAAAATTTAAAAAAAAAAGTTAATATTTTTTTACTTTCTTGTAGAAAATTTATTAAATAAAAACAATTAAAAAAAAAAAATCTAATTTCTTCATACATTTTGGCCAATATATATTCTATAGACGTCTTATTCATTTATGGGTTTTTTTTCATAGAAATTTTACAAAACTGACAGTGAGAAAAAAAGTTAAACCTAGTTAAAGTTGACCTCTGGAAGATTTACCCCCCCCCTTTCATGACCAGGCCATCGTTTGCTTTTTGACACTGCATTACTTTAACTGACAATTGCGCAGTCATGCAACGCTGTATCTCCCCCCCCCCCCCACAAAAATGTATAATTTTTTTTTAACGCTTTCTTTTTGTGGTATTTGATCCTGACTGAGTGTTTTTTTTTTGTTTGCTACTTTTTTTTACTTTCTGCGATAATACAAATAAATCCAAGATGAAAATTTAAAAATTCAAATTTCTTCATAAATTATAAATAAAATATAAATTATAAATAAATGTATAAATTCTAAATTAATAAGTGGTACTAAAGGTTCGTTTTTTTTTTTTTTTTTTAAATATCAAACATGTCATACTTACCTCCTGTGTGCAGCGGTTTTGCACAGAGCGGCCCCGATCCTCATCTTCTGGGGTCCCCCCGGCGGTGCTCCTGGCACCTCCTCTTATTCGGGTGCCCCCCCTCAGAGAGGCAATTTCCCATTGACACAGACAGCAGGACTCACTCCGCCCCCCGACTCTCACGTCACTCGATTTGATTGACAGCAGCGGGAGCCAATGGCTCCTGCTGCTATCAATATATCCAATGAGGACGGAGACAGTGGCTGGAGCGGGTGTGGTCATCCCCGTCGCTGGAACGATCGGGTTCAGGTAAGAAAAAAGGGGGACTCTAGGGGGGCAGCTGCAGCACAGAAGGTTTTTCACCTTAATGCATAGAATGTAATAAGGTGAAAAACTCTGAGACTTTACAACCCCTTTAAGGTTTGACCATAAAACCTGGAAGCTGATTGGTTTCTCTGCACAGCTGCACCAGATTTTCCACTCTCCAGTTTTGGTAAATCAACCCCTAACTGACACTTTGTGAGAACTGACTAACTGCCACTGACATCACCGGTGGCACTAATACAGGGATCACTGCTAATAATATACACTGTCACTGTTCTAATGCAACTGGCTGGGAAGGGGTTAACCTTTAGGGACAATAAAGGGATTAATTGTGTGCCCTGCAAAGCAGGGAAAAGAAACAAAGCGATTTATTCCCACTGTACAGAGCTCTATGTTGATTGTCAACACAGGGCTCTGGGCTGTGATTGGACACAGCCAATCAGCTGGTTCTGCCCATGAATCATTGGCCGGGATCTGTTGACAAAATCCGCTGTCCCAAATCACTGGGGAGTAGACGGGCGGGGACGCGCCTGCCTGAAAACCGCCAGCGGTGTATGGGTACGTCGCTGTGCTGCTAGGAGTCGCCCCGTGGCAGTATATGTGCTGCGGGGGGTCGGCAAGCAGTTAAAGCAAAAGGGTTTAGGATAGGTTCCCTTTAACCCCTTCCGGACCGCGGCGCGTACATTTACTGCCGCAATGTGGCGGCATAAAGCAAATCACCGTCTATAAACGTGGCTAGGGGGCGAGCGCGCACTGCCACTGGAGTGCTCTCGTGGCCGACATGAGCTCCAGGAGTGTGGCCGCGGGTCGGGTGCACTCGATGTCCCCTGGCGACCCACGATTGCTTACAATAGAAGAAAAGAGAGGAACCCCCAATGTGAATACGGCCATTCCCCCCGCTCTGACATGGCACATGACACTGAACTACTGATTCCTGTCACTGGGATCAGTTAGATCTCTGGTGCCCCTGGCAGCCCCGCCCCCTCACAGTTAGAACACGCCTAGGGAACACCGTTACCCCCTTCACTGCCCCCTGCAGGTTAACCCCTTCCCTGCCAATGACATTTATACAGTAATCAGTGGATATTTACATTTCTGATCGCTGTATAAATGTCATTGGTCCCAAAAAAGTGTAAAAAATGTCCGACATGTCCGCCGCAATGTCACAGTACCGATAAAAATCGCAGTTCGCCGCCATTACTAGTAAAAAAAAAAAATAGTACAAATGCCATAAATTTAATTCTCATGGTTTGTAAACGCGGCAACTTTTGCGCAAACCAATTAATAAACGCCAATTGGGATTTTTTTTTTAACACAAATATGAGGAAGAATATAAATCGGCAAAAACCGATGAAAAAAATGCGTTTTTTTTTTGGATTTGTATTTTAGCAAAAAGTAACAAATATTCTTTTTTTTTTTTGCTAAATTATCGCTCTTCTTTTGTTTATAGCGGTGATCAAATACCTCCAAAAGAAAGCTCTATTTGTGGGGAAAAAGGGACACAAATTTAGTTTGGGTGCAACGCCGCACGACCGCGCAATTGTCAGTTAAAGCGACACAGTGCCGAATCGCAAAAAGTGCTCTGGTCCTAAACTGGGAAATCCTGAAGTGGTTAAGAATAGCGAAATGATTATTATTATAATGCAGGATTTATATAGGGCCCACAGTTTATGCAGCGCAAAGGGGGGGGGGAAGTGGCGTAGTGGGTAGCACTTTCGTCTGGCAGCAAAAGGGTCGCTGGTTTAAATCCCGACCATGACATTACCTGCCTGGAGTTTGCATGTTCTCCCTGTGCCTGCCTGGGTTTCCTCCGGGTACTCCGGTTTCCTCCCACACTACAAAGACATGCTGGTAGGTTAATTGGCTCCTGTCTAAATTGGCCCTACTATGTATATGAATGTGAGTTAGGGACCTTAGATTGTCAGCTCCTTGAGGGTAGGGACTGATATGAATGTACAATGTATATGTAAAGCGCTGCGTAAACTGACGGCGCTGTATAAGTACCTGAAATAACGAATAAAAATAAAATATAGGAGGACCTTGCTCATGGAGCTTACAATCTAAAGGATGGAGATTACAGGCAGCTACTTTATTTCTGATATTAGGCGGAACAATGGCCTTTGGTGATCCATGGAATAAGCGCCCACTGACCCCAGGGGGGGTACTTAACCCCTTCACGCCCGCAAATATGCGGCCCCACTGGACTGGGCTTTTCTCGATGGGGCCGCATTTTTGTGTATCTCTCTTTGTGCCGGCGCGCTCCCAGCGGTCTCACCGAGTGCCCTGGACCCCCGTACTAACAATCGAGACCCCCAAGTGCAGGTTACCTGATCGCTGTGATATCCTCTGATTGGCTACCGTAGGGATCAGTCACTGTCAAGCCCGCCCCGTGTTTTCTCTCTCTCTGTGAATGGAGAGGGAAGATACATTGTGTCTCCCTCTTTCCTTGCAGAGAGGAAAAAAAAAAAAAAAATTAAATAAATGAACAAAAAAAATACCCAGATGAAGGTTTGATTTAGGTCAGTGCCAGGGTTAGCGTTTGGGTCAAAGGTCAGGGTCAAAGGTCAGAGTTAGTATTTTTTCTTTTTTTTTCTTTTAGACAGGTTTTTTTTATATCAGGGTCGTCGTGTTTTAGGCAGGATAAAAGAAAAAGCAAAATGCGCTCCGTTGTTTCTGGGCTGCACTCCGGGTACAAAACGCCAACTAACACACAGGTATGGGGTGCCCCTGCCATTGTCCGGAGCAGGAGAATTAATTTTTGGTTGCTCCTTGGTGGAAGGTTATGGTAGTAGCAAGAAATATACAGCTACATTAAAAATAAATATTTTTGTTTTACTATTTTGGGACAAATTTCCTTTGATAATAAAAAAAAAAAAAAAAAAATCAGGAGATATCCATCGCCATTTACCACCAACTGAAAGCCCAATTGGTCCTGAGAAAAACGCGGTATAATCCACCTGGACGCACAAAGTAGTGATAAAATGTACGGTTTTACTAATGTGTCAAAGTTGCAAAATTGTGTTTAGGCATTAACCACTTCACCTCCGGAAGAATTTCCCAGTTTAGGACCAGAGCACTTTTTGCCATTCGGCGCTGCGTCACTTTAACTGACAATTGCGCGGTCGTGCGACGTTGTACCCAAACTAAATTTGCGTCCTTTTTTTCCCACAAATAGAGCTTTCTTTTGGTGGTATTTGATCGCCGCTGCGTCATTTTTGATCGTGGCTATAAACAGAAGAGCGACAATTTTGCAAAAAAAACCCCCCAAATTTCAAATCCAAAAAAAAAATATATATAAAGACATTTTCTTTCACTGGTTTTGGCCGATTTATATTCTACCTCATATTTGTGATAAAAAAAAAAAATCGCAATTGATTGGTTTGCGCAAAAATGGCCGCGTTTACAGATGGTGAGAATTCATTTCTGGGTTTTTTTTTTAAATTTTTTACTAGTAATGGCGGCGATCTGCGATTTTTAGCGGTACTGCGATATTGCAGCGGACATGTCGGACATTTTTCACACTTTTTTGGGACCATTGGCATTCATACAGCGATCAGAAATTTAAATGTCCACTGATTACTGTGTAAATGTCATTGGCAGTGAAGGGGTTAACCTGCAGGGGGAGATCTAGGGGGTAACTGTGTTCCCTGGGTGTTCTAACTGTGAGGGGGCTGGGCTACCATGGGCATGAGAGATCTAACTGATCCCATTGACAGGAATCAGTAGATCTCCCATGCCTGCACTGTCAGAATGGGGAACTGCCGTGTTTACATTGGCGGTTCCCCATTCTTTGCCTGTGGCCGCTCATTGCGGCTTGCCGGCGAACATCGGGACCGCCCGAGCCGCGGGCACACTCCTCAGGAGTGCGGCGGGCGCGTGCGCCCCCTAGCGGCCATTCGCAGATCGCCGCCTTTTTTACGGCGATTCGTGGCCAGTGTCCACACTGCCAGCGTAAATATGCGGTAGGCAGTGTGGAACTGGTTAAAGAGTAACTCCAGTTTTGCTGAGAAAAAAAGCACTCCCCCTCTGGGTGATCTCCGTACATCGCAGGGATTAGAACAACCTTTGTTGCAGATTCCTACCTTTTGTTATTCTGAAGAAATCCCTCTGTGTTCCTCTGTACTGAGTCGGTCTAATGGGAGTGGTTTCATAATTAACTGTCAGGAGTGCAGCTGCAAAGCACTAATGAGGAAATCTGCTGGGCCTGCATCCCTTTAGACGCGTTCCTATGGAAAGTATCTCTCCAAAAATGACATTTTTGTTGCAGGGGATGCCTGAAATCTGACTTGTTTCTTAGTTCAGACTTCTGGGAAAACTGGTGAGCCAATCACACAAGCAGGAAATGATGTTTCTGGGGAGTGGTCAGTGCACAGAACAACTCCAGGTGGCCATATTGCAATGCACTGAGGAAATTACATTGGCTGCAGATTGAAAAGGAAAGGTAATTTTTAATAACATTCAATTACAATATGATTAGTGTCGCGATTGGATGCGCTATATTATTTTTTCTTTATTTGCTATTTTTTCTTCCCCCACGAAAGTGGAGTTTCCCTTTAACCGTTTCCGGACCGGCTCGCGTACATTTACTGCTGCAGAGTGGTACGATCCCGCGAATCACCGTCTACGAATTTTGGCTCACTTGTGGGTAGGTCTGGCCTCGGGCTGGGAGGACTCGATGTCCGCTGGCGACCCCGAATTGCCTGGCAGAGAATAAAAACGGGGAACCGCTGATGTAAACACGGCGGTTCCCCGCTCTGTCAGGTGGCATCTGAGAGATCTACTGATCCCTGTCACTGGGATCAGTTAGATCTCTGGTGCCCCTGCCAGCCCAGCCCCCTCCCAGTTAGAACACCGCCTAGGGAACACAGTTACCCCCTTCACTGCCCCCTGCAGGTTAACCCCTTCACTGCCAATGACATTTATACAGTAATCAGTGGACATTTAAATTTCTGATCGCTGTATAAATGTCATTGGTCCCAAAAAAGTGTCAAAAATGTCCGACATGTCCGCTGAAATATCGCAGTCCCAATAAAAATTGCAGATCGCTGCCATTACTAATAAAAAAAAAAGCGTAAAAACCCCATAAATGAATTCTCATGGTTTGTAAACGCGGCAACTTTTGCGCAAACCAATCAATAAACGCAGATCGCAATCTTTTTTTTTACAACGAATATGAGGAAGAAAATAAATCGGCCAAAACCGATGAATAAATTTGTTTTTTTATATATTTTTTTTGGATTTGTATTTTAGCAAAAAGTAAGAAATATTGTTTTTTTTTTAACATTGTCGCTCTTTTTTTGTTTATAGCGCCGATCAGAAATGACGCAGAGGCGATCAAATACCACCAAAAGAAAGCTCTATTTGTGGGGAAAAAAGACGCAAATTTCGTTTGGGTGCAACGTCGCACGACCGCGCAATTCTCTGTTAAAGCGACGCAGCGCCAAATCGCAAAATGTGCTCTGGTCCTGACCTGGGAAATCCTTCCAGGGCTGAAGCGGTTAAGATTTGTTTTACCCTTAGGCCTGAAGGGGTTAAAAGTGAAGTAAAATCCTCACTGGATTCCTTTTCTATCAGATGGACAAAATAGAAATTCTGTTGTTGCGTCATTCGTTTTCTTTCACAATTACAATGTCTCAGCAAAAAAAGTGTGACAAAATGATAATTCGCTCACTCCGGGGTTCTCCTCCTCCGCTGTCCCTCCCTCCTCTTCTCTCGAAAGTTAGGAACTGAAAACAAATATTTGATGCGGACGGAATCAATATTCTCTACAACAGAGAATAAGGAACTCAATAACTCTAAGCAGTAGCATACCTCCCGACTTTCCGAGATAAGAAAGAAGGACACCATCTAACATAACATAACATAACATAACATAACATAATATAACATAATATAATATAACATAACATAACATAATATAATATAACATAATATAATATAATATAATATAATATAACATAACATAATATAATATAACATAATATAATATAACATAATATAATATAATATAACATAACATAACATAACATAACATAATATAACATAATATAACATAACATAACATAACATAATATAACATAATATAACATAACATAACATAACATAATATAATATAACATAATATAATATAACATAATATAATATAATATAATATAACATAACATAACATAATATAATATAACAAAACATAACATAACATAATATAATATAACATAATATAATATAACAAAACATAACATAACATAATATAATATAACATAATATAATATAACATAACATAATATAATATAACAAAATATAACATAACATAATATAACATAATATAACGTAACATAACATAACATAACATAATATAACAAAACATAACATAACATAATATAACATAATATAATATAATATAACATAACATAACATAACATAATATAATATAACAAAATATAACATAACATAATATAACATAATATAACATAACATAACATAATATAACATAATATAACATAACATAACATAACATAATATAACATAACATAACATAACATAACATAATATAACATAATATAATATAATATAACATAACATAATATAATATAAAAAAAATAACATAACATAATATAACATAATATAACATAACACAACATAACATAATATAACATAATATAACATAACATAACACAACATAACATAATATAACATAACATAACATAATATAACATAATATAATATAACATAATATAACATAACATAACATAATATAATATAACATAACATAATATAACATAATATAACATAATATAATATAATATAACATAATATAACATAACATAACACAATATAACATAATATAATATAATATAATATAATATAACATAACATAATATAACATAACATAACATAATATAATATAACATAACATAACATAACATAATATAATATAATATAACATAATATAACATAACATAAGATAATATAACATAATATAACATAACATAATATAATATAATATAACATAATATAACATAACATAACATAATACAACACAACACAACACAACACAACACAATATAACATAACATAACATAACATAATACAACACAACACAACACAACACAATATAACATAACATAACATAACATAACATAACATAACATAACATAATATAACATAACATAACATAACATAATATAACATAACATAATATAATATAATATAATATAATATAATATAACATAACATAACATAACATAATATAACATAATATAACATAACATAATATAACATAACATAACATAATATAATATAATATAATATAATATAACATAACATAACATAATATAACATAACATAATATAATATAATATAATATAACATAACATAACATAACATAACATAATATAACATAACATAACATAATACAACACAACACAACACAATATAACATAATATAACATAATATAATATAATATAACATAATCCCATATCCACAATCCCATTTCCACAATCCCGTATTCACAATTGATCCCCATCCACCCACAGCTCACCCACGGAAACCCCTGGCAAAGCCTGATCTAGCAGGGAGCAAATTCTTTCCTGACCCCCCCCCCCCCCTCTTGACAGTCACACAAAAAATCCGGCTGCCAAAGAAACAGAGAAAGACAGCTGTGAACCTGGAAGTGAGCCGGCCTCAGTGCTTCCGGGTTCACTGCACCGATGACAATAAACGTTTAATAAGCCCCCCAATGTCTTCTTAAAGGATAAGTTCAGCTTTGGAAACCTATAACATGTATCACCTGTTTTTAGGGTAGAACCAGGGTTGCCACCTCACCCCTTTAACTACTTCATCCCCGGAAGGATTTACCCCCCTTCCTGACCAGAGCATTTTTTGTGATTCGGCACTGCGTCACTTTAGCTGACAATTGCGCGGTCGTGCGACGTTGTACCCAAACAAATTGATGTCCTTTTTTCCCCACAAACAGAGCTTTCTTTTGGTGGTATTTGATCCCCTCTGCGGTTTTTATTTTTTGCGCTATAAACAAAAAAGTGCGACAATTTTGAAAAAAAACCCCCAATATTTCTTACTTTTTGCTAAAATACAAATCCAAAAAAATAAATAAAAAAAAAAACAAATTTCTTCCTCAGTTTAGGCCGACTTATATTCTTCTACTTATTTTAGGTAAAAAAAAATCGCAATAAGCGTTTATTGATTGGTTTGCGCAAAAGTTATCCCGTCTACAAACTATGAGAGATAATTTATGGCGTTTTTATTATTATTATTATTTTTTTTTACTGGTAATGGCGGCGATCTGTGATTTTCAGCAGGGATTGCGGCGGACAAATCGGACACTTTTGACACTTTTTTTTTTTTGAGACCAGTGACATTCATACAGCGATCAATGCTATGAAAATGCACTTATTGCTGTGTAAATGTCACTGGCAGGGAAGGAGTTAACACTAGGGGGCGCTCTAAGGGTTAAATGTGTTCCCTGTCAGTGTTGTAACTGTGTGGGGGGCTGGGCTGAGTGGGGGAGGAGAGAGATCGCTGCTCCCATATACAGGGAACATCGCTCTCCTCCCCCCTGTCAGAACCGGGATCCACTTGCTTACAAACACGGATCCCCGTTCTGTCACTGCAGGGGGGGGGGCGATCGCGGGTCAATCAGCGCTCCCCTGTTAGCCAGTGAGAGCGCGGGCGCCATCAGGTGATGCCAATTCCCGGAGCGCTGCCAACCTGCCGCCATCAATCCACGGTTAATTAAACCCGAACACATATTAATTACAGAGGGTGTTCTGCAGCTGATTAAGGTGGCAATTAATCTCACTTGGTGCCCCATCTGCATTAAATTTGCACCGGAACAACCTGTGTAATTCATATGTGTTGGGGTTTAAAGGGATGAGGGGGCAACCCTAGGTGGGGCATATAGCCTGTACCCAGTGCTGCCACCGCAGCCCGACCCGCCGCCTCAGCGACTGGAAGGAGAAGAGGAAAGATCCCCGGTGCTGCACTGCCACGGAGTCCTTTGGCGGCATGAGAGAGACAACCTCAGCCTGGGCCACACCCCCAATTTTTTTGCTCCGCCCCCTCAGAGCTTAGAGATGGGGATCTCCTCCCCGAACTCCCTGTCACCATTTTAACTACTTCAGCTCCAGAAGGTTTCACCCCCTTCATGGTCAGGGCATTTTTTGCTATTCAGCAGCGCGCTACTTTAACTGGTAATTGCGCGGCCATGTGATAATATACGCAAATTACATTTATGTCATTTTTTTCACACTTTTTTTTTTTTTTTTTTGGTGGTATTTGACCGCCACTGGGATTTTTTTTTTTTTTTTGCGATATAAATGAAAAAAATACCAAAAACATTTGATAAAAGAAAAAATATTTTCTATTTTCTGTCATTTTACCCCCTTCAGGGCCAGGACATTTTTTGCTATTCAGCAGCGTGCTACTTTAACTGGTAATTGCGCGGCCATGCGATAATGTACCCAAATTACATTTATATCATTTTTTCACACTTTTTTTTTGTGGTATTTGACCGCCACTGGGATTTTTTTTTTTTGCGATATAAATGAAAAAATTGAAAAAAAAATTGAAAAAAGAAAAAATATTTTCTATTTTCTGTCATTTTACCCCCTTCATGGCCAGGGCATTTTTTTTGCTATTCAGCAGCACGCTACTTTAATTGGTAATTGCGCGGCCATGCGATAATGTACCCAAATGACATTTATATACTTTTTTTCAAACATTTTTTTTTTTTTTTTTTTTTGGTGGTATTTGACCGCCACTGGGATTTTTATTTTTTTGCGATATAAATGAAAAAAATACCAAAAAAAATAGAAAAAAAAATATTTTCTCTTTTCTGTCATTTTATCCCCTTCATGGCCAGGGCATTTTTTGCTATTCAGCAGTGCACTACTTTAACTGGTAATTGTGTGGCCATGCGGTAATGTACCCAAATTACATTTATATCATTTTTCTAAAGTGGACCTGCCATTAGAAATACAAAATAACATTGTTTATAAACATTGATCAGATGGGATAGAGAGATACAAAGTAGCATTGTTTATAAACATTGTTCAGATGGGAGATAGAGAGATACAAAGTAACAATGTTTATAAACATTTTTCAGATAGGATATATAGAGATACAAAGTAACATTGTTTATAAACATTGTTCAGATAGGATATATAGAAATACAAAGTAACATTGTTTATAAACATTGTTCAGACCGGAGATAGAGAGATACAAAGTAACATTGTTTATAAACATTGTTCAGATGGGAGATAGAGAGATACAAAGTAACAATGTTTATAAACATTTTTCAGATAGGATATATAGAGATACAAAGTAACATTGTTTATAAACATTGTTCAGATAGGATATATAGAAATACAAAGTAACATTGTTTATAAACATTGTTCAGACCGGAGATAGAGAGATACAAAGTAACATTGTTTATAAACATTGTTCAGATGGGAGATAGAGAGATACAAAGTAACAATGTTTATA
>BLSH010441687.1:741995-756958 GCA_018402905.1 Glandirana rugosa
CTAAATATAAGAAGGAGTATAAAAACCATTTTTTTTTTTACGTTAGTCGCAAATAACTAACCAAACGCGTTTTCAACGGCGCAAATGTTTGGTACCTTTAAGTAAAGACCGCAAAAATGATAAAAAAAAAATGATCATTACCGCCGCTAGACGCTAAAAATAGCCCTGACGCTATAACTCCGCCTGTACAGCCTGTAAAAACTGTGTAAAAACCCTGGTTACTGTAAATATGTCGCTAGTCTTTAAATTTACAGGTGACTAATGACACATAAATGTCATTGGTCCCAAAAATGTGTCAAAAATGTCCGACATGTCCGCCTCAATATCGCAGTCCCGATAAAAATCGCAGATCGCCGCCATTACTAGTAAAAAAAAAATAGTAAAAACGCCAGAAATGAATTTCCATGGTTTGTAAACGCGGCAACTTTTGCGCAAACCAATCAATAAACGCTGATTGCATTTTTTTTTTTACCAAAAATATGAGGAAGAATATAAATCGGCCAAAACCGATGAATACATTTGTTTTTTTATATATTTTTTTGGATTTGTATTTTAGCAAAAAGTAAGAAATTTATATATTTTTTTCAAAATGGTCGCTTTCTTTTGTTTATAGCGGCAATCAAAAATGACGCAGAGGGGATCAAATACCCCCAAAAGAAAGCTCTGTTTGTGGGAAAAAAAGGGCGTAAATTTAATTTGGGTGCAACGTCGCACGACCGCGCAATTGTCAGTTAAAGTGACGCAGTGCCGAATCGCAAAAAGTGCTCTGGTCCTAACATGGGAAATCCTTCCGGGGCTGAAGTGGTTAAAGCGACGCAGTGCCGTATCGCAAAAAAATGGCCTGGTCAATAGCCGGAATACACGGTTTGAAAATCGGCCGATCGCTCGACCGCCGACCAACGAAACGGCGGTCGGTGGTTGAAAACGTTGCAGGAATACACGGGGAGAAAACCAGCCAATCGCTACACTGCTGACCGGTCAGGGGTCGAAAAACGTTCCGCTCATGCGTGATGTGATCAAGAGATTTTTTTTTACTGCCGACATTCACACCAACGCATGGAATATCGCAAACGATACGACGCAAAATCCAATCAGTCTTTTTCGTTCACAATATGGATATCGGGTATTACTTGCTGGGCTTCAACGGTTAGAATATCGGGCAATCGCTCGACCACCAACCAACGAAACGGCGGCCGGTGGTCGAAAACGTTGCAGGAATTACGCGGGGAGAAAACCAGCCAATCGCTACACTGCTGAGCGGTCGGTGGTCGAAAAACGCTCCGCTCATGCGTGATGTGATCAAGAATTTTTTTTTACTGCCAATCTTCACACCAACACGTAGAATATCGTTCGTTCGCAAACGATACAACGCAAATTTTCCAATCGGTCTTTTTCGATCACGATATCGGGTATTACTTGCTGGGCTTCAACGGTTAGAATATCGGCCGACCGCCGACCAACGAAACGGTGGTCGGTGATCGAAAACTTTGCAGGAATACACGGTTATTAAAGCGGTCGATCGCTCGACCAACCAGCGTTCAGTGGTCAAACGTTGCAGGAATACACGGGTAAAAAATCGGCCGATCACTCAACCAACGAAACGGCGGTCGGTGGTCAAAAACGTTGCAGGAACACGCGGGTAGAAAAGTGGTCGATCGCTCGACCGCCCAGCGTTCGGTGGTCAAATGTTACAGGAATACACGGGTAGAAAATCGGCCGATCGCTCAACCGACGACCAATGAAACGGCAGTTGGTGGAAAACGTTGCAGGAATACGTGGGGAGAAAACCGGCCGATCGCTACACTGCTGAGCGGTCGGTGGTCGAAAAACGTTCCGCTCATGCGTGATGTGTTCAAGAAATTTTTTTTACTGCCAATCTTCACACCAACGCGTAGAATATCGTTCGTTCGCAAACGATACAACGCAAATTTTCCAATCGGTCTTTTTCGTTCACGATATCGGGTATCACTTGCTGGGCTTCAACGCTTAGAATATCGGCCAATCGCTCGACTGCCGACCAACTAAACGGCGGCTGGTGATCGAAAACTTTGCAGGAATACGCGGGGAGAAAACCGGCCGATCGCTACACTGCCCAGCGTTCGGTGGTTGAAAAACGCTCCGCTCATGCGTGACATCTTCAAGAGATTTTTTTTTTACTGCCGACCTTCACACCAACGCGTGGAATATCGTTCGTTCGCAAACGGTACGACGCAAATTTTCCAGTCGGTCTTTTTCGTTTGCGATATCGGGTATTACTTGCTGGGCATCAGCGGTTAGAATATCGGCCGATCGCTCGCAGAACGGAAATTTTTCAGCCTGTATTCCTGCCATAAGCGGGCAAACCCCCCTGAAGTGGGTGAAGAGATCCATACCATTAATTAGAAGATTTCTGGGGTCCATGGGGGGGGGGGGGTAGAAGGGGGAGAACTCGGTGTAAATGGTCTCTTGCCCGCCCTGACCCCCCTCATAGGACAGAACCGATCTTCGATCGCACCGAGTAATTCTCCCGTTAGAGATCCTTTCATCCACAATAATGGGATTTTTTTTTTTTTGCAGGAGAACGATCGACTCCGATAAGAAGGTCGCTCGCAGAATAAAAGCTTATAGTCATCGTCTCTGGCAAACGGCGTCTGCCTGGCACAAGTACCCGAGTTCACCTCGATCACCCTCACACTGGCGCAGTACGACAAGAGGGGGGGGCTGCCACGTGCATCAACCCGGCATGGCAAAGGGTTAAAGTAGATATTGACCCGATCACTAAAATCTCATACAGGTGCTGGCACGTCCCATGATACCTTTAAAGTCATTTTCAATATTTGTTCGATCCCCGGTGATCCTGCCATGAAGGTCCTTGGTTCAGGCACTTCCTGTTACATCTCAGTGCTGCAGATCTCCAGCAGCCTAGAGATAGCTTCACTTTCGCCGCTTCCCAAGCCCCCCCCCCCGCGCTGCAGTGGCTGCACGTGATATAGCGGGCGCGCGCCCACTCCGTGCCGCGGAAGCGCACCTGCGGGGTCCAGGGGACTCGATGTCCGCCCGCGACTCCGCGGTATAGGGAGGCAGAACGGGGATCTGCCTATGTAAACAAGGCGGATCCCCATTCTGACAGATGACATGGCAGAGATCTGCTGCTCCCAGTGATCGGGAACAGCGATCTCCGTCATGTCCCTGGCAGCCCATCCCCCTCTACAGTTAGAACACAACTAGGGAACACAGTTGACCCCTTGATCGTCCCCTAGTGTTAACCCCTTCCCTGCCAGTGACATTTATACATTGATCACTGCATTTTTATAGCGCTGATCAATGTAATGATGTCACTGGTCCCCAAAAAGTGTCATTTGGTGGTCAGATTTGTCCGCCGCAATGTCGCAGTCCTGCTAAAAACAGCAGATCGCCGCCATTACCGGTAAAAACATTAAAAAAATAAAAGTCCCTAAATCCATCCCATAGTTTATAGAGGCAGTAACTTTTGCGCCATAGGTGTGCGCAGTCTATTGCATTAGGGTGTGCACCCCAAAACTCAAACACACATTAAAGCTACCTGAAGTAACAGGGAGGAGGGTCTGGTGGTGAGAGACAGTTGAGGGGCAAATTATATTACACTCTAAATACTGGGGTAACGTGTTCCTAAAGTTGAACCTAGCCTTTAATATAATGGGGGCATCTACACTGGCCACTGGCATCCCCAACCACCCCCTGGATAATGCTAATGCACATGGGGTGATTAGGGTGTGCCCAGGCACACCCAGCATACCCTGTGCCCATGCCTATGTTTTCCGCAAACCAATCAATATACACTTATTGGGATTTTTTTAAAATCAAAAATATGTAGAATATATATATCGGCCTGAATGCATGAATAAATTTGTTTTTATATATTTTTTGGGGATATTTATTATGGCAGAAAGTAAAAAAAAATGTTTTTTTTCAAAATTGTCGCTCTTATTTTGTTTATAGCGGCAAAAATAAAAGCCGCAAAGGGGAATCAAATGCCGCCAAAAGAAATCTCTATTTGTGGGGAAAAAAGGACGTCAATTTAGTTTGGGTACAACGTCGCACGACCGCGCAATTGTCAGTTAAAGCGACGCAGTGCCGAATCTCAAAAGATCATTAATGGGGGGTAAATACTTCTGCGGCTGAAGTGGTTAAGGAAGAGTTTAGGGCTGAATATTGTTTTATACAAAGGAGCAGTGGCGGCTGCTGCTCCATTTTTTGGCAGGGGGCAAAGAAATCCCCCCCACCGCCCACACGCCAGCCCCGCACTTACCCCAGGTCTGCTTCCCCGGCCTGTCCTGATTGGCTGGGAGGAGAAGCAGGAAGGCCATAGCGAATGTTGATCTAATCACAGGCTTCATAGAAAAACCTCATAGAACTCTATGCATTAGGCACCAAGCATGGAGATTGGGGGGCGGCACCCCTGTGCCCGTTATGGACCGACCGCTGCTGCAAAGGAGATGATGAAATCACTTAAAGGAGAAGTACGGGGAAAGCTCCTTTGGCTGTACTTCTCCTGTGGATCCCGGGAGTGTAGTTCCTTCTGCACTCCTGTGGCCCGTTTTCAGCAGACAGTGGGCTAAAGCCCGCTGTCAGCTGACATCAAAGAGCTGGTCCAGGCTGGGGAAAGATCGGGACCACATGGTTGGGATCCGCCCACATGCCTGGACCGACACCCGGCTCAACCTCTCAGCGAGCCTCTGAGAGGCTGAGCCGGCCGCTCCCGCCCCTCCACAGCCCAGCGCTCCAGTGAGGAGGAGGGAGCATGGCAGAGAGTCGCTGACTGACAGTCACCAGCTCTCTGCTCAGGGAGCTGTGAGAAGCGAGCGATCGGCGGTGTTTGATCGTTCGGTTCTCAATGTTAGAGCCGGCCGGGGACCGATGCTGCATCCACCTAGTTAAGTATGAATCTAAAAAAACAAAACCATAATTCTCTTTTAATATACCCGGGTATAGGGTGTACTTTCTTTCTCTGCCACAGGTAGGATGCCAGCCGCAGGGGAGGGCTGGCAGCCGTAGGCCTGGGGGGCAAGTCCAGTCAAGTGGCCCATTGAACCACCGAATCAGCTCACCATCCATGCCCACCCAATGGGCCTAGCGGGATCCATGGTAGGGCTGGCCCTGGGCACCCCCCCCCCTTTGCCTGCAGTTAGTTGGTGGCTGCGCCCCTGGGCCCTATTTCCTTCCTCCACAAGAAAAAAAAGTGTGAGCGGGCAGAAGCCATCGCCCATTTTAAATGTAAGTTAGGGTGGCTTGGGGGGCAATTGCCACCCTACCCCCTGGGCCAGCCCTCCCCTGGCAGCGGGCCCACTGAGTGCTGGAAACCCTCAGACACCACATATTTTCCCCTCCTGCTGCAACAAGCAAGCAGATCAGAGGGGACTCAGGAAGGTCATCCTGTATGCAGAACTCTGTCAGGGTGGAATCTGACCTCTGACCCGCCTTTCAGTCTTGCACAATTGTACCGGCCCCTCTCCTGGACTGAAAAACGGCTTCCTCTGATTTCACCGCACACTGTGAGCTTCTCACCATGTGCAATAAGAGCTGCAGCCATACAAACAAAGCTCAACTCATTTCCTGGCTGGAGGATGTCCAGTGTCATCCAGCCCTTTCCTCCCCAGCCCGACTGTCCCTGGCAACCGCCCCTTTCATTCATTAGATTCCCATTTTTTTCCATGATGGAGGCTCAGCATCACATGTGGGCAGAAGGAAGGAATAGAAGGAGGATCGGAGGAAGAAAAAAAAAGGAAGGAAGGAAAAGGGAGGAGGAAGGAAGGAAGGGAAAATGGAAGGAAGGAAGGAAAAGGGAGGAGGAAGGAAGGGAAAATGGAAAGAGAAAGGAAGAAAGGGAAAATGGAAGGAAGGAAGGAAAAGGGGAAGGAGAAAGGGAGGAAAGGGGGAAGGAAAGGGGGTAGGAAGGGAAAAGGGAAGGAGAAAGGAAGGAAGGGAAAAGGGAAGGAAAAGGGAAGAGAAAGGAAGGAATGAAGGGAAAGGGAAGGAAAAGGGAAAGAGAAAGGAAGGAAGCAAGGAAGGAAGGAAGTAAAAGGGGAAGGAGAAAGGAAGGAGAAATGAAGGAAGGAAAGGGGGAAGGAGAACGGAAGGAAGGGAAAAGGGAAGGAGAAAGGAAGGAAAAAGGAAAGGAAAGGAGGAAGGAAGGAAAATGGGGAAGGAAAAAGGGTAGGAGAAAGAAAGGAAGGAAAATGGGGAAGGAAAAGGGAAGGAAGGAAAAGAGGAAGGAGAAAGGAAGGAAGGAATGGAAAGGGAAGGAAAGGAAAAGGGAAAGAGGAAGGAAGTAAGGAAGGAAGGAAAAGGGGAAGGAGAAAGGAAAGAAATGGGGAAGGAGAACGGAAGGAAGGGAAAAGGGAAGCAGAAAGGAAGGAAAAAGGAAAGGGAAGAAGGAAGGAAGGAAAATGGGGAAGGAAGGAAGGAAAAGGGAAGGAGAAATGAAGGAAAATGGGGAAGGAAGGAAAAGGGGAAAGAGAAAGGAAGGAAGGATGGAAAAAAGAGAATGGATGAAAGAATGGAAGGAGGAAGGAAGTAACAAAGGAAGGAAGAAAGAAGAGAATGGAGGGAGGAAAGAAGGAAGGGAGGAGAGAACAGTGTCACCTGTCCTTTCAGCCAATCGGGTGACAGGTCCCAGGAGGCTGGGAGGAGGATCAGTGTGACAATAGTGAATATTCATTGGCTATTGTCACACAATTGGGTGTGGCTCTGCGCCCTAAGCCCACCCTTTCTTGAAGGCTATGAGAGCCTCTGGCTCTCCCCCTTCCCATTGGAATCCATGCGTCCGGCACCCTGCATGTAGATTGGGGGCCCCGGACGCATGGATAGCGAGGGCGGTGCCTGTGCACCCCTAATGGACGGCCCGCCACTGGTGGAGAAGTGAGGGAGAGGGGGAGGAAGAAAGGAAGAATGGATGGATGGATGGATGGATGGATGGATGGAAGAAGAGCAGGGTACAGCCACACCAACTGACTGACACCCACCTATCACGGTTTTTTGATATTCTCATAACCCCTCCCAAGAGCCCGCCCACTGCTTGCATCTGGGCTCTTGAGAGGAGTACTGAGGCCGGGGGCGGTGATGATTTCAGAAAGCCCCTCCCACCAGCCATGAGCTGCCTGCATTGCATAGAGAAGAACAGAGACCCGGTGTGTCATGAAAAGGGAAAAGTTTTATTTTACATTTAAGGAATGAAGGAGGAACCAGGGAAGGCAAAATCTAAGCGGATCAAACGTCACCTTTCCTTGTGTGTTTATAGATGATTTGATTGTGGAGTTGGACACCCAGTCATTTGTTACATATAATTATTTAAACTCTCTATATACTATGTATTCATCCTTATACAGTATAAATATCTATTAACATGTTTAATATTGTTCCATCATAATCCATAAAATGGGGGGGGGGGGGGTGACATTGATATAATCTGTGGGACCCCCCCCATAGACGGGTCTGTTGGTCCTCGCCACCCCGATCTCTCACCCTCTCTACGCTCTCCATGGATTTGTTCCGCTTTGTTGCTTTCCTTTGTGTTTTTTTTTTTTTTTTTTTGCAAATGCCACTTTCAAAACCCATTTTGCACTTTTCTTATCTTGATAAATATTCAGAGGCGGAGAAGGCGTCAGAGATTCCATCTCATCATTCAAACAACGTGCTTTGTACAGCCGGGCAATCAGATTGGATGATCCGACCTGTATGCCAGCTTTCTCTTCTCTGCCTAATGGGATGGAAGTGGCGCTTTTCCCGCCAACGTGTCTGCCAGGTGCTGACTGCGCCGTATCTTCACCTTATTTCCAGCTGTCAGTCTGTTCTGTATGGGGGGGTCCCTCCATCTATGAGGTGTCTGGGTTCATGGGTCCTCAATGGGAGGTGCTGGATGGAGGTTCCGGGGCCAAATACTGGTCTTATGTGGGATTAGGTATAGTGAGGAGGAATTGTCTGATTTTCTTTAATTTACTGGAAATATATGAATATTTCCTTGGAAAATCATACCATTCATGTGCCCATTATGAGGGGTTCCCACCATCCCTGTGCTGAGTTCCCAGGTCTGTACACCTGCTGTGCCCATTATGAGGGGTTCCCACTATCCTTGTGCTGAGTTCCTAGGTCTGTACACCTGCTGTGCCCATTATGAGGAGTTCCCACCATCCCTGTGCTGATTTCCTGGGTCTGTACACCTGCTGTGCTCATTATGAGGGGTTCCCACCATCCCTGTGCTGATTTTCTGGGTCTGTACACCTGCTGTGCCCATTATGAGGGGTTCCCACCATCCCTCTGCTGAGTTCCTGGGTCTGTACACCTGCTGTGCCCATTATGAGGTGTTCCCACCATCCCTGTGCTGAGTTCCTGGGTCTGTACACCTGCTGTGCCCATTATGAGGGGTTCCCACTATCCTTGTGCTGAGTTCCTAGGTCTGCACACCTGCTGTGCCCATTATGAGGGGTTCCCACCATCCCTGTGCTGAGTTCCCAGGTCTGCACACCTGCTGTGCCCATTATGAGGGGTTCCCACCATCCCTGTGCTGAGTTCCCGGGTCTGTACACCTGCTGTGCCCATTATGAGGGGTTCCCACCATCCCTGTGCTGAGTTCCCAGGTCTGTACACCTGCTGTGCCCATTATAAGGGGTTCCCACCATCCCTCTGCTGAGTTCCTGGGTCTGTACACACGCTGTGCCCATTATGAGGGGTTCCCACCATCCCTGTCCTGAGTTCGTGGGTCTGTGTGAAAGGTGGACCGAGAACACAAGTTGACTTTAGGACATATGAGGAATCAGTATCAGTAAATTCCGGGAAACATTGGACCCTTCCACACAGCACCTCATGTATATGTGCCCCCTCATATGGAATCTATACATTGTAATATATTGTAAGATTTCCACGTATATCGGAGGAAGGTTCATGTTTTTTTTTCTTCTCTCACCAGAACAGAACAGACTGTGAAAACGTTTCCCCGGAGTCGCTCACTTCCTCTTTTTCTTCTTATTTTCTCTAAAACTGACCGCAAGAAAATTAATACAAAATACAAAAATGAAACAAATCCCCCAGAACTGGAAGAGCTCTTCCCGTATATCGAGTGTTGCAGAAATGTTAAACTGCACAATCCGGTATGACAGCGAGGGAATCGGCCGCTGATCGCTTTACTGTTTGCAAAATTTGTGCAAAAACCATGAAAGTCTACAGGGGGAGAATTAAAATCCCTGTGCTGAGTTCCTGGGTCTGTACCCCTGCTGTGTCCATTATGAGGGGTTCCCACCATCCCTGTGCTGAGTTCCCGGGTCTGTACACCTGCTGTGCCCATTATGAGGGGTTCCCACCATCCCTGTGCTGAGTTACTTGGTCTGTACACCTGCTGTGCCCATTATGAGGGGTTCCCACCATCCCTGTGCTGAGTTACTTGGTCTGTACACCTGCTGTGCCCATTATGAGTGTTTCCCACCATCCCTGTGCTGAGTTCCCGGGTCTGTACACCTGCTGTGCCCATTAGGAGGGGTTCCCACCATCCCTGTGCTGAGTTCCTAGGTCTGTACACCTGCTGTGCCCATTAGGAGGGGTTCCTACCATCCCTGTGCTGAGTTCCTAGGTCTGTACACCTGCTGTGCCCATTATGAGGGGTTCCCACCATCCCTGTGTTGAGTTCCTGGGTCTGTACACCCGCTATGCCCATTATGAGGAGTTCCCACCATCCCTGTGCTGTGTTCCCGGGTCTGTACACCTGCTGTGCCCATTATGAGGGCTTCACACCATCCCTGTGCTGAGTTTCTGGGTCTGTACACCTGCTGTGCCCATTATGTGGGGTTCCCACCATCCCTGTGCTGAGTTTCTGGGTCTGTACACCTGCTGTGCCCATTATGAGGGGTTCCCACCATCCCTGTGCTGAGTTCCTGGGTCTGTACACCCGCTATGCCCATTATGAGGGGTTCCCACTATCCCTGTGCTGTGTTCCCAGGTCTACACACCTGCTGTGCCCATTATGAGGGCTTCACACCATCCCTGTGCTGAGTTTCTGGGTCTGTACACCTGCTGTGCCCATTATGTGGGGTTCCCACCATCCCTGTGCTGAGTTTCTGGGTCTGTACACCTCATAGTCCAGTGGCATGGC
The DNA here is from genome assembly GCA_018402905.1 of Glandirana rugosa. Lineage (NCBI taxonomy): Eukaryota > Metazoa > Chordata > Amphibia > Anura > Ranidae > Glandirana > Glandirana rugosa. Next base: position 752,092 of record BLSH010441687.1, read on the forward strand.
TGGGATGACAGGTAAGCAGAAGAGAGTGGAGATTTAATCGTGCGAACATGGGCACATCAGAAGGCAAGGGATGCAAAAAAAAGGACCAAGACCTGCAACCTATGCTGCTGAAGTAGTTCACAGCTCCTGAGGAGGGCGCACTTTGGCCTCTTTGCCTTGGGTGCTCTATGACCTTGTCTGGTTATGGGGTTGCCTTTGGGGTTCCTTTTACCTTTGCCCATCTGCAGAACTCATTAAGTGTGCCAGTTTGAAGTGTGCTAATTTTAAAATGTGCAAGTTTCGCAGTGTGCTAATTGTGAGGTGCGCTAATTCCAAGTGCGCTAATTTTGAGGTGTCCTAATTTCCAAGTGTTCTAGTTTCGAAGTGCGCTAATTTCAAGGTGCGCTAATTTTAAAATGTGCTAATTTTGAGGTGCATTAATTTTAAAAGTGTGCTAGTTTCAAAGTGCACTAATTTCGAGGTGTGCTGATTTTGAGTTGTCCTAATTTTGTGCTAATTTCGAGGTGCGCTTATTTCAAAGCGTGCTAATTTAGAGGTGTGCTAATTTTGAATTGTGCTCATTTTGAGGTGCGCTAAACTCGAAGTGTGCTCATTTTGAGGTGCACTAATGTGGAAGTGTGCAAATTTCGCAGCATGCTCATTTCGAGGTGCGCTAATTTCGAGGTGCGCTAATTTCGAAGTGTGCTAATTTCGAGGTGCGCTAATTTCGAGGTGCGCTAATTTCGAAGTGTACTAATTTCGAGGTGCGCTAATTTCGAAGTGCGCTAATTTCGAGGTGCACTAATTTCGAAGTGTGCTAATTTCGAGGTGCGCTAATTTCGAAGTGTGCTAATTTCGAGGTGCACTAATTTCGAAGTGTACTAATTTCGAGGTCCGCTAATTTCGAAGTGTACTAATTTCGAGGTGCGCTAATTTCGAGGTGTGCTAATTTCGAAGTGTACTAATTTCAAGGTGCGCTAATTTCGAAGTGTGCTAATTTCGAGGTGCACTAATTTCGAAGTGTGCTAATTTCGAGGTGCGCTAATTTCGAGGTGCACTAATTTCGAAGTGTACTAATTTCGAGGTGCGCTAATTTCGAAGTGTGCTAATTTCGAGGTACACTAATTTCGAAGTGTGCTAATTTCGAGGTGCGCTAATTTCGAAGTTTGCTAATTTCGAGGTCCGCTAATTTCGAAGTGTGCTAATTTCCAGGTACACTAATTTCGAAGTGTGCTAATTTTGAGGTGCGCTAATTTCGAGGTGCGCTAATTTCGAAGCGTGCTAATTTTGAGGTGCGCTAATTTTGAGGTGCACTAATTTCGAAGTGTACTAATTTCGAGGTGCGCTAATTTTGAGGTGCGCTAATTTTGAGGTGCACTAATTTCGAAGTGTACTAATTTCGAGGTGCGCTAATTTCGAAGTGTGCTAATTTCGAGGTACACTAATTTCGAAGTGTGCTAATTTCGAGGTGCGCTAATTTCGAAGTTTGCTAATTTCGAAGTGTGCTAATTTCGAGGTGCGCTAATTTCGAGGTGCGCTAATTTCGAGGTGCACTAATTTCGAAGTTTGCTCATTTCGAGGTGCGCTAATTTCGAGGTGCGCTAATTTCGAGGTGCACTAATTTCGAAGTGTGCTAATTTCGAGGTGCGCTAATTTCGAAGTTTGCTAATTTCGAAGTGTGCTAATTTTGAAGTGTGCTAATTTTGAAGTTTGCTCATTTCGAGGTGCGCTAATTTCGAGGTGCGCTAATTTCGAAGTGTGCTAATTTTGAGGTGATCTAATTTTGAGGTGCGCACATTTCGAGGTGCACTAATTTCGCAGCATGCTAATTTTGAAGTGCGCTAATTTCAAAGCAGGCGGCACACAGCTGACCATTAAGAGTTAACGATGATCGTCTGCCAGCAGCGTTCAACAAGACGGCCGCAGAGGAACAATGATGCGGTTTTCACAAAACACGTGGCGAAGTTTCTCATCACGTTAAAAAAACCCCATAATATTACCAGGGGGAAAAATGTCAGCGGAATCACAGCGGCGATCTCCTCGCCAATAAAGACCTGGGAAAAATAAATAAATAAAAGATGGATTCCTTCTCACCGGTTTCAGGTGCTCCGAGCGTTCGGGGGGGAAATGTAATCTGCAATCTGATCCGGCACCCGGAAGACGATGTCACACGGATCATTTGAGGTAAAATATGTCCCGCTATCGGGGGGTTCATTTCACATCATCTGTGCTCTGTTACAATGTGGCGGAGGCCGCGCCATTCTTCAGGGAGGGCGCTGTGCACACTCAGCACTTTTTTTATAGGAAGGAAAACCTGGACCTGTTCTTGTGCCAAAAAAAATGACAACTATCACTCGGGATCCTCAAATGTCTGAAAAAACCCACAATGACGCAACGCGGTTCTAAATATCGTAAGTAACGTATAACTGTGAATAGCGGGCGCTGTTCATTTTCTCGGGGAGGTGTGGAGAGATCAGAAAGGGCTGTTTAATAATATCTGGCCATAGGATTGTGACTACAGGTAGAACGATCGTTATCGATCCTCAGTTGGTGGATAGACAGAGGTATCATCACAGACAGAGGTCCACTGAGAGAAGGACTGCCCAATGGATGCATGGAGCATATTGGAGGATGCATGGAGACATGGAGAGCGAACAGGAGGCATGGGGGTGCACTGGGAGACATGGGGGGTGCACAGGGGCATACTTGGAATCACTAGATAATATGAGGTGGAGTGGGGCATACCTGTAGACTTGGGGGCACACAGGGGTGCACTTGGGGTGTCACTAGATGATATGGGGCACACTGGGTCCCATTAGGAGACACAGGAGCCATGGAGAGACACTAAGCACACTTGAAGTCACTAGATGATGCAGGGCGCATTGAGGCTGACTTGGGGGCACACTTAGAGTCACTAGATGACATGGAGAGCATTGGGGCACACTAGGAAACATGGGGGTGCACATGGGTGCATTTGGACTCACTGGATGATAGGGGGTACACTGGCCCCATTAGGGCAGATTTGGAAACACAAGGGCACACAGAGGTGCACATGGAGACATGGAGGCGCACAGGGTTTACTTAGAGTTACTAGATGACACGGGGCATACAGGCGCCACTAGGAGACATGGGGTGCATAGTGGCACACTAACAGTTACTAGATCTCATCGGTTTCACCGGAATGCACTTGGAGACAATGGGGTGTACAGGACTTGGGGTTCTTTGAAGTTCACTTGAAGTCACTAAATGGCACGGGGCACACTGGGGAGCACTAGGAGACATAGGGATGCATACAGTCAGACTTGGTGTCCCTAGATAACACAGGGGAGCACTGGGGTGCACTTTGAGCCACAATATGACATGGGGGCATTGAGGCACACTTGAAGACATGGGGACACGCATGTGCGCAATTGGATTCACAAGATGGGGTGCATTGGGGCATGTTAGGAAACATGGGGGTGCACAGGGGTGCACTTAGTCTCACCAGATGACAGGGGGTGCACTGGGCACACTGGGGCATACTTGAAAACACAAGGGCACATGGAGACATGGAGGCATACAGGGGCGCACTTGGGGTCTCTAGATATCATGAGATCATAGGGGCGCACTTGGAGTCACTAGAGGACATGCTGCACATGGGAGGCACTAGGAGACATTGGGGTTCAGAGTGGCACACTAGGAATAACTAGAATACATGGGGTGCATTGAGGCATGCTCGGAGACATGGGGGTGCACAGAAACGCACTTGGAGTCACAAAATGACATGGGGCTCTTTGGGGTGCCCTTGGAGTCACTTAAGGACACACTGGGGGATACTAGGAGACATAGAGGTGCACACAAAGACTTGGAGTCAAGAGATAACACAGGGTGAATTTGGGCACACTAGGAGACACGGGGTGCACTGGGGCAGAATTGAAGATATGGGGGAGCACTGAGGTGCACATGGAGTCACAAGATGACATGGGGTGCACTGAGGCACACCTGGAGACATGGGGGCACACAGGTGCACATTTGAATTCACAAGATAACATGGGGTGCATTGGGGCATGCTAGGAGACATGGGGTGCACAGGGGTTCACTTGGACTGACTGGATGACAGGGGGTGCACTGGGCGCACTGGGGCATACTTGAAAACACAATGGCACACGTGGAGACATGGTGGCACACAGGGGTGCACTTGGAGTCATTAGAGGACATGATGCACATGGAAGGCGCTAGGTAGGGTTGCCTCATCATCCCTTTAATCCAGGACACATATGAATTACACAAATTCTGAGGCTAATTTAATGCAGATGAGGCACCAAATGAGTTTAAATACCACCGTAATCAGCCACAGAACAACAACCTGTGTAATTAATGTGTGTCCTGCATTAAAGGGATGATGTGGCAACCCTAGCGCTAGGAGACATGGAGGCACACAGAGCACTTACCCATCCCCAGTACTGTGCCCTTTTGCTCCCCCCTGTACTGTATCCTCCTGTCCCCTGTACTGTGCCCACTTACCCTCTCCTCGTGCTGTGCCTTCCTGCTCCCCCCTGTACTGTATCCTCCTGCCCCCTGTAGCCCACTTACCCTCTCCTCGTGCTGTGCCCTTCTGCTCCCCACTGTACTGTACCCTCCTGCCCCCTGTACTCTGTCCACTTACCCTCCCCCTGCACTGTACCCTTCTGCTCCCTGTACTGTGCCCACTTACCCTCTCCTCGTGTTGTGCCCTCCTGCCTTCCCCTGTACTGTACCCTCCTGCCCCCTGTACTCTACCCTCCTGCCCCCTGTACTCTGTCCACTCACCCTCCCCCTGCACTGTACCCTTCTGCTCCCTGTACTGTGCCCACTTGCCCTCTCCTCGTGCTTGTCCCTCCTGCTCCCCCCTGTACTGTACCTGTCTCTT
>BLSH010441704.1:22193-38711 GCA_018402905.1 Glandirana rugosa
ACGCGCCAGCACGTTGTAACATGGGTTTGTTTTAAAAAAGGGGTGTTTATCTCGAAAGAAAACCACCATAAACTAGTGGAGACGCAGTAAAGACTAGTGGCGATATTTGTTTTTTCTCGTTGTTAAAACTTTTTTTTGTTCCGGTATTTATCGTGTTTTAAATTTCGTCTCGAGGTCCGAGGAAGTTTTTTATTATTCAGTCGTCGACGTATATGACATCGACGATTGAAAATATAAAGTTATCAAAATAATCAAAATATGTGTAAGTTTTGTACAGTATGTTTTTCTTCCTTAAATGTCGACATACCAATATCCGTATGTTGTGATTCCGTAGGCCTTAGTTCATTTGGTTTCCTGATGGTCTCAGGAGACACTAGGGTAAATTTCCGCTTTGGACTTTATGCAATATACCCTTAATTCCTTCTTTGGCCTCTTTATCGGTTCACAGGCCTCAAGTTGATGTCCTTAATGTATCAAGCCCAGATAAGCCAATCTCAAGTGTTGTATGCCTATAACCATACAGCTGTAAATTCCTTCTTTTTGTATGACATGTTTTGAATGTGTATAAAACTAATAAAACTATTGAAATATAAAAGTTAGCAGCTACAGTATATGCAGCTGCTGACTTATTATTTTTTGAAGGAGCCTGGAGCTCTGCTTTAAATTTTGTGCTATTTATGGCCTTGTTTTTTTTCAAAATTGTTGCTCTTTTTTGTTTATAGCGGTGATCAGAAATGACGCAGAGGTGATCAAATACCACCAAAAGAAAGCTCTATTTGTGGGGAAAAAATTTTGTTTGGGTACAATGTTGCACGACCGCGCAATTGTCAGTTAAAGCGACGCAGTGTCGAATCGCAAAAAGTGCTCTGATCCTAAAGGAGGAAATCCTTCCAGGGCTGAAGTGGTTAAATATCACAAAAAATAAAAGCGTCCCATACAATGTCCAATATAACAAAAAACTGTGTAAGAAAAAAATCCAGTGTAAAGGAAAAAAAATAAATGTAATAAAAAATATCCAAGATTAAAGTAAAACAATCCCGTGCAGGAAAAAATGTGTCAAAGGACAATGGACAATTCTTCCTTATTCCACAAAATCAGTGCTCTTCACCACCAAATAAACTCAGCAGGGAAAGAGGCTGGGAGTTGTGTAAATCAGCTATTAGCGCATGGGACTCGGAGTCCAGATCTGCAGCTCATCCCGATTCAGCAATTTTCTCTCAAGGATCCTTTATGCTGACTTTCTGCATTATCTCATCACACCATCCAGGAGGAGAAGAAAAGCTTATATATATGTTATAAGGGCACTCTAAAGGCAAGAGGAGCCAGAAGCGCCAGTGGGGGACCCAAGAAGAGGATGATCGGGGCTGCTCTGTGCAAAACTTTACACAGAGCAAGTAAGTATGAAAGTTTGTTGTTTAAAGAAAACAGAAATCAATGTTTACAAGGACTTTAACCTCTTCAGCCCCTGAAGGATTTCCCACTTTAGGACCAGAGCATTTTTTGCGATTCGGCACTGCGTCGATTTAACTGACAATTACACGGTCATACAACGTTGTACCCAAATTAAATTTGTGTCCTTTTTTCTCACAAATAGAGTTTTCTTTTGGTGGTATTTGATCCCCTCTGCGTCATTTCTGATCACTGCTATAAACAAAAAAAGAGCGACAATTATGAAAATGAAATAATATTGGTTACTTTTTGCTATAATACATATATAAAAAAAAAAATATATAAAAAAAAAAATAATTTATTCATCAGTTTAGGCCAATATATATTCTTCTACATATTTTTGGTAATAAAAAAATTGCAAACGGCGTATATTGATTGGTTTGCGCAAAAGTTGCCGCGTTTACAAACCATGAGAATTAATTTATGTTTTTTTTTTTTTTTTTTACTAGTAATGGCGGCGATCTGCGATTTTTAGCAGGACTGCGACATTGCGGCGGACATGTCGGACACTTTTTTGGGGCCACTGGCATTTATACAGCGATCAGTGCTATGAAAATGCACCGATTACTCTATAAATGTCACTGGCAGGGAAGGGGTTAACACTAGGGGGCGATAAAAGGGTTAAGTGTGTTCCTTGGGATGTGCTTCTGTGTGTGTGGGGGCTGGGATGACTGGGGGAAGAGAGTGATCGTGGCTCCCATATACAGGGAACAGAGGCTGACACTCCTCTCCCCTGTCAGAATGGAGATCCGTGTGTTTACATACATGGAACCCCGATCTGTCACTGTGGGAGATCGATCGCAGGTGGCCAGTGGACATAGAGTCCGCCCCCACCGCTGATTGGCTCCCCTGCTACACAGTGAGCGCGCGCGCCCACATTACTCACTCCCGCGCCTGTCAAGTGGCGGCGATTTGCGATATCGAGCCACTTTGTCACCATCATTTGACGGCAGGCGGTCGGGAAGTGGTTAAAGAGGTAATGCAGTCTGCTCACATAATTTGTAATAAAAACATATTTGCCATTCTGAAGCTTCCCTCCAAACACTTTGCATATTATTTTATATATACCGTGATTGTGTACTTGCCAAATATGCTGCAGAAATCTCCTTCCACTGAGTCTGGCTGCAGCCATTTTAACTGTGGGCAGCTGAAGCTGCTGCCTGCTCACTTCCTAGATTTACACACAGAGGTACACCTCCAGCCCTGCAGCTCATTGGCCCTCTTATGACTCATCCCCCCTCCCTTCCATGGCCTAGGCTATAAGAAGATTGCCAAGACCCTGAAACTGAGCTGCAGCAGTGTGGCCAAAACCATACAATGGTTTAACAGGAAAAGTTCCACTTAGAACGCACCTCGCCATGGTCGACCAAAGAAATTGCGTGCATTTGCTCAGCATCTTTGGGAAATAGATGTATGAGTGCTGCCAGCATTGCTGTAGATGTTGAAGGGGTGGGGTGGGGGGGGGGTCAGCCTGTCAGTGCTCAGACCATACGCCACACACTGCATCAAATTGGTCTGCATGGCTGTCGTCCCAGAAGGAAGCCTCTTGTAAAGATGATGCACAAGAAAGCCTGCAAATAGTTTGCTGAAGACAAGCAGACTAAGAACCATGCCCTGTGGTCTGATGAGACCAAGATAGACTTATTTAGTTCAGATGGTGTCAAGCATGTGTGTTGGCAACCAGGTGAGAAGTACAAAGACAAGTGTGTCTTGCCTACAGTCAAGCATGGTGGTGGGAGTGTCATGGTCTAGGGCTGCATGAGTGCTGCCGGCACTGGGGAGCTACAGTTCATTGAGGGAACCATGAATGCCAACATGTACTGTGACATACTGAAGCAGAGCATGATCCCCTCCCTTCGGAGACTGGGCCGCAGGGCGGTATTACAACATGATAACGACCTGAAACACACCTCCAAAACGACCATTGCCTTGCTAAAGAAGCTGAGGGTAAATGTGATGGACTGGCCAAACATGTCTCCAGATCTAAACCCTATTGAGCATCTGTGGGGCGTCCTCAAATGGAAGGTGGAGGAGCGCAAGGTCTCTAACATCCACCAGCTCCATGATGTCGTCATGTAGAAGTGGAAGAGGACTTCAGTGGCAACCTGTGAAGCTCTGGTGAACTCCATGCCCAAGAGGGTTAAGGCAGTGCTGCAAAATAATGGTGGCCACACAAAATATTGACACTTTGGGCCCAATTTGGACATTTTCACTTAGGGGTGTACTCACTTTTGTTGCTAGAGGTTTAGACATTAATGGCTGTGTGTTGAGTTATTTTGAGGGGACAGCAAATTTACACTGTTATACAAGCTGTACACTCACTACTTTACATTATAGCAAAGTGTAATTTCTTCAGTGTTATCACAACAATAAAATATTTACAAAAATGTGAGGGGTGTACTCACTTTTGTGAGATACTGTATATATTATACACACACAGAAGATCATATATATATGATGTGTCTGTTATTCTCAGAGTGGATTTGATATTTTGTTCCCTAACTATATAGATGACTACTTAAAGGGGGATGTAAAAGGCAGAAGGTTTTTTTTATCTTAATGTATTCTATGCATTAAGATAAAAAAAAAACCTGTGTGCGGCAGCCCCCCTAATACTCACGCGAGGCCCCTCTCTGTCCAGCGATGTCCATGAATGTCTCAGACAGCCGAGATTCTCCCTCCTGATTCGCTGAGCTACAGCAGCACCACAGGCTGTTGCTGCTGTCAAAGTCAGCTAGCCAATCAGGGAAGAGAGAGGGCAGGGCAGGGCCGGGTCAGGGCTCTGTGTCTGAATGGACACAGGGAGCTGTGACTCGGCCCGGGTGCACCCATAGCAAGCTGTTTGCTGTGGGGGAACTGAACAGGACGGAGGGACCAGGATCACAGAAAAGGGACCTGAGAAGAGGAGGATCTGGGCTGCTCTGACAATCTACTGCACAGAGCAGGTAAGTATAACATGTTTGTTATTATTGGGAAAAAAACACGACTTTACAATCACTTTAAATTTACCACTGCATACAGATATTCAAGAACAAAATGTCTTTTTTTTAAACTTTACATATTAACTAGAATATACACCAAACTTTTTTTGAGGTTTTTATCCGATTCATCAATTAATCAAAACAATAATTGGCAAAATAATCATTCGTTGCAGCCCTACTTTAAATGATTTATTACCGAGACTGGCGCAGTTCCGATTATCTTTTCTCATCGGTTCTTGATGGCTTTGAAGTGGCTGTAGATCCTGGTCTACTTGCTTACTATTCTGACAAAGATTTCACAATCTAGAACAACCCTTTTCTTTAATAGCAATGTTTATGGGAAAAAAATGAGACCATTCATTCCTGACCTCCTCTAATTCCTCAGCATTGTTGTAACTAGGATGTATGATCCATAAAAAGTATTCCAACCTTGAAAATATGTCTTCAGGGAAAGCGGTTCCATGATAAAACCCTTTAAACACTATACATTAGCTGGTGGAGGCAGCAATAACAATAGATTCCAAGGTTTTTACAGAGCCATATGGCTGTTGATCAGCATATTATGACGAGAGACCAAAAGACTTATAAATAGAAATATACTTGTTATAACCAGGCCTGCCGTATAACGATAGTTACCAGAGTCGATGTGGCAGTGTCCCATGGCGTGAATCATGTGCTGACTGTCTCCATTCTTTTGGCTGAAAAATATGGAAGCCAACTTGGCAACAGCAGCAAAGGTATCGGGGTCATTTACATCACACAGGTTCACCATTTGGTTGGCCACATAGAGAGCTTGATAGCTTCTTTGGTTATCTTCACCAAGCAACTAGGAAAAATGCAACAGGATGAAATGAATGCTATGCTTTAACTTTACATAAATATAAGGTGACATATTACAGTTGGTAATTTTCAAAATAAAGAGGAAAAGGAAGTAATCCAAGTATGGTTTAAAGTGGTTCTAAAGGTAGAAGGCTTTTATCTTAATGCATTCTATGCATTAAGATAAAAAGACTTCTGTGTGCAGCAGCCCCCCCCCCAGCCCCCCAATACTTACCTGAGGTCTATCTAGATCCAGCGATATTGCATGAGAAACTCAGCTGTCCGTGAATCCCCTCCTCATTGTCAATAAGGAAAGAAAGGGGGCAGGCCAGACCGCGGCTCCTTTTCTGCATGGACACAGGGAGCTGTGGCTTAGCTCGGGTGTCCCCATAGCAAGCTGCTTGCTGTGGGGGCACTCAACAGGAGGGAGGGGCCAGGATCACAGAAGAGGAACCTAAGTAGAGGAGGATCTGGGCTATGGATATGCATTAAGGTGAAAAACCTTTTAATTTGCAGCAGCCCCCCGAGCCCCCCTTTACTTACCTGAGCCCAGAACGAACCCACGGCGGGGACGAGCCTTGCAGCTGACCCGAGCTGCTCCGGTCCTCATTGGCTGGATTGATAGCTGGGGAGCCATTGGCTCCCGCTGCTGTCAATCAAGTCCAGAGACCCGGGAGCCGCGGTTTGTGTGAATACACACAACAGCAGGACACGAGAGCGCGCCTGCACGAGTGACCCCAGGGAAGTGTGGTGGTCACTCAAGAAGAGGAGGAGCCCCGAACACCACTGGAGGACCCAAGAAGACGGGGTTAGGGGCCACCCTGTACAAAACCGCTGCACAGAGAAGGGGAGTATGACATGTTTGTTATTTTTTTTTTTTTTTAAAAAGGGCGCCTTTAGTATTACTTTAAAGCATGTGTTATAGCATAGTGCTTTTGCCTTGTCAAATGTCCCTTTCTATCTTCCACAGTACCTGGCTGATCCCTGCATGGTCTTGGCTTCCCCTCTGTGAGCTGACCATGATTATCATGGCTGCTGAGCCATGAAAGCGTGGTCAGTTTATGTGCCTCTGTCATTCCAGCTCTCTCCTGTGTTTCTCTGCATCTCCCCCTCCCTCTCTCCATACACTTCCATAGTCTGCAATCTGTGCGCCTGTCTTCTCCCTGACCACAACATTTTATTAAGCAATAAAAATTAAGTTTGAAATACATATGTATGTGTTGTGTAACATGAAAATAATATAGGTGTTCCTGCTTTATTTTGATTTAATATTTCTTTTTTCTTTTAAACACGTGACAGTCATGGCACCAATGAACACATCATCCATACGTCAGATGGGAATCTCAGCTCCTACCACTTGGATCGGGATGAAGAGCAGAGGGCTGACATGTAAACGCATATCAGGGGGCTGAAAAAAGGGATTTACCATTTTACTAAAAAAACAAAACCAAAACCACACTACAATGATTAGAGGGCAAAAACAGAGGTTAAGGCTGGGTTCACACCTATACGAATTGGATGCAGGCTTCCCTACATTCCAATTTGCATGACAGGTAGATTGTGGAGCCAGTTCACACAGCTCCGGGGTGGCTCCGGAGTGGCTTGCACAGGAGTCCTGTGCGTCTTTAGCTCGGTTTCAAGGTCAAATTCAGGCAAAAATTAGACCCAAATTCGTCCCTGAAATGGAGAACAGAGACTCACCAGACCCCCTGCTGTGAGTCGCTACACACGGAGGTGTGAGCCCAGCCTAATAGAATTTAGTGCATGTGACTTAAAGTGATTGTAAAGGCATAAGTTTTTTTTTTATCTTAATGCATTCTATGGAGGAGCACAGAAGAGGGACCCGAGAAGAGGAGGATCCGGGCCACTCTGTGCAAAACCAACTGCATAGAGCAGGTAAATATAACATGCTTGTAAAAACAAGACTTTACAATCACTTTAATGCATTCTCTGCTTTCTCATGTCAGCTCCCCCAATCCTCCTCCATATACTTACCTGACCCCAAGCTCGATACTTTTCAGCACCTGAGAGCAGCAGTGCCGCTCTCTTTCTCCCTCCTCGTTGGACTCAGTGTCAGCCATTGGCTTCTGCTGCAGTCAATTGCATCCAATGACGAGAGAGCAGGGGCGGGGCCAAGCCACATGCGAGTCCCTCCCCTACCTCTCATAGAGATGAGTGTCTGAGCAGCCAATTGGCAGGTGCCAGCACTGTTATATGGGGATAGCAATAGAGTCCACAGCCTGTCTATACTTGGAAATTACACAGGGCTTCTTCTCTTTGCTTTAGTAGGCAGACAGAGTGCTGGAGATGTGAGAGGAAGTTAGCAATGTGTATGGGTGTGAAAACCTGTTGCTTTGCCTGCAAGCTAAAGCCGAGTAAAGCACTCACTGCTGTGATTATAAACATATTTATTTTTTCACAATTTCCACCTTACATTTCCTAGAACATTGAAAAAAATATGTCCAGCAGGCTTTACTTACCTTGGCCATATCATAGAGAATTTCAAAATCCAGCAGCAGTTCTTCTACACTGCGGTTGTAAATAGCAAGTTCAGCTTTCTGTAGAGTAAATGTCTTGTTTGGATCAACCGGTGCAATCATCCCTCCCTGACCAGCTCCAAATAGACTATTGCAAGCCATTTCAATGTAGAGGGTCATGCTGATAACAAAAAAAAAAAAAAAAAAAAAAAAAGACTCTCACAAGATTATATTATATAACAGATGATAAGACAAGACCTAAGGAACAGATGGGCCTCCTGGTTAAAGTGATAGCACTAAGAAGATATTGTTAGCCCACAGCCACCAATCAGATTCAAGCTTTTAGATTCTAAGTGCCGATGTCCACAGCAGATCTGAAATCTGATTGCTGACTCTGGGAAAATAACTACAGTTGTTTCTGTGTAGGAGGTCATACTTCGTATTTTAGCGGGTGCATTATGTCATTTCCGTATCCGCTGAAGAAGTTCTGGTATTTGGAACGCAACGCGTACGGAGGAAATATCGTGATGTCACCTGCGGACAGCGCTGCTCTGCAACACAGACGAATGGTCTTGTATAGACTCCATCTAGGAGCAAGTACGCTTTTATACCTGGCACTGGGATTCAGTGCTTCTTTTGTTAGTGTTTTATTTATAATTTTTAAAATAAACATTGGTTGTCTAGCAGAGAGCACTATATATCTGTTTTATTCACATATGATATGTGCCAATGCTGCTGTGGAGTTATCTGAAGCTGCAGATCAGTGAAGTGATTAAGTGTGTCATTAAGGATAGATTTGCAATAGCCTTCCCTTCTTAAGGGAACAGGCGGAATTGATCCTTATTATTAGGATCCATCTGTGAAGGTGAGCTGCTGGTGTTACTATTGGTGGTGGATCTGCACTGAGGCACCTTATGGGTTCAAGTCTCCTCACTCTACAGACACTCATGTGGTGTACATCTGAATATATGGACTCTTGATGTTTATGGACTCACTCTCTTATTTTATTTTAAATTTTAAGATTTTAATTACACGCACTGCACTTTGTTTTATGTATAGTACTGTGTTGGATTTGATCTATTGACCCATGCTGTTCAGCTGCTTTGTTGCTTAGGATAAGTGAGCTGATTGATTTATCTTATTTCATAACTGATGAATGACGGCCATAACAAAATTGGTAAATATAACGTGGCAGTAGTGTCATAAAATAAGGTATATATAATAAAGTGCAGCGCTTGAAAAGTGATGATCAGTGATATAAAAACATCAACATCAGTGCAATACCAGATACTATCCAGTAAAAATAACTCAGCTTAATAAACAATAGTGATTATATTAATAGCCATAGAAAAAAATCATAATGCAAATAATGCAGTGAAACTTAAAACAAACATAAATAAAAACTAAGAAATGAATGCGAAAAAAGTTAAAGTGAAAAAAAGTCCCAATTCCAATACATCAGATCTTGTGGAAATCCCCACCTCTCAATGACTGAGATCTGCATCCGGAAAGTGAACACTAAAGCCACACTAGTGCACACCACCCTTGTGTGAAAGGAGGCTTACCAGAGGATTATGGCCCTCAAATTATAGAGCGGTCATAACTTTACATGTAGATGCTCTCTAATTGTCATTATGTTAAAGCAAGCACCCCACAGCAGATAGCACCCAGATTGTCTTTACCAACTGACGCAATCCTCCTCCATGAACCCTGATATATGTCCATTTAAACATCCAGGGCAGGGGTAGGGAACCTGCGGCTCTCCAGCTGTTGTAGAACTACATTTCCCATCATGATTCTGGGAGTAATTGTATCCATCAGCCTTGCAATGCCTCATGGGAAATGTAGTTCTACAACAGCTGGAGAGCCGCAGGTTCCCTACCCCTGATCCAGGGTATACATGTAAAAAATAAGCACACTTCCCACCGTGCAATACCATAAAACAACTGAATTTAGCGATTAAAATTGCACTAACAAAAATGCAGAGCATAAAACAGTGCTGTGTACAAACAAGCTCTATGATGCCCACATCAAAGATGGCGGACGCTCGTCACACATACGTGGGGACGTACGTCCTGGCTCCACCCAACGCGTTTTATCAGATGTGACGTCATCAAGGGATTAGGACGTACATCCTTCACCACATTCTTAAATACAGAAACCATAAAATAAAGTATCAGCAGTCATGAAAACAGTTATGGAAAAGCTAAGTAGAGAGCATAAAGCAGGAAATATATTTGCCAAATTGAATGTGATGTAAACACCAAAAGATCTATCTCATGCAAACAGATTTTGAAGACTCAATGCCACAAACTTGGGCATGTCAGCCATATTTTAGTACATTGTCTTTAGAAGCCATCCTATGAATATCTCTCCCTCTTATGCCGGCCATATGGATCGAAATTTGGCTGATTCAGCACCGGCCAAATTTTGATCAGTGTATTGGCCCTGTCTGTCGGATTTTCGTCGCTCGATCAGAGCCGCATGCAATATCCTGCAATGCTGATCTGTGTATTCTGATGGTGCAGACGTTTCCCTGCTGTCAAAATACAATATCTCAGTGGAAGGATTGGATGGGGATGTGTGGATGGGGGAATCAGGTCATTTTTTTTTTTTGTTCAACTCGCTGCTTGAATGTAGAAACGGACTCATCTATGGACTGCATTAGTAGACAAAAATGAATTAGGATAGCCTGTGGAAAGCCTAGGCTCTACAGAAGAGCGGAACGCTGGAAGTTTCAGCCTATGGCTTACAGAGCATGCTATGACTATACATAAACAGAAAAGATACCCAAAAGTATAATATTCTTGAGTAGGTCTCGAAAAATCAGAACTGAGGGATCCCGGTGAGGGTTCAGAAGTTTGTGCCTTGTAGAAGAATTGCTAGTCATACATACTTCAATTGTTTTTATCCGATCAATGTGCAATTCGTACAAAACAATCAAATCCGCAAACAAATTGAATAGCCAGAACTTCGCTTTGGATTGATTTAGACTCAATTTCTGATTCCATCAAACTGAGTGACTTTTCCTGATCGGAAAATTATCATTTGTTTTGCATCAATAGGCAGCACTGAGATACTTTGTTCATGATCGTATTTCAATGATCAGATTATGAGATTATACAGTAGAAACAGAGAAGCACCCGATAACTTACTACAGGGACACCCATAGGCTGGAGATTCCAAGGTGAAGTGCCCCTACCCTACTTAAGGGCTCTGGGCTGGCTCCATTACTTGAGCCCCAAGACAAGGGATACCCTGATACACTATTACAAGGATTCCTTCTTCCTAACTCTGGTAAATCTTATTTGAGAGTACAGACGAGAGACAGCGACAGCTCTGAGGGGTGTCTTTACCAATTTGGATACTTACATCTGAATTTTGACGATTGATGGCTATGCCCCTCCTACGTATACTGAGCCTTACTGGATCCACACCTTTATATTCCCAATAGATTTACCAGTGATGTTGATCTAATTGGAGGTTGGATTCTTCTCCTCCCTCCTGTTTGATCCAGGAATCATATACTAAGGTTGAGATTACCCCTAATACCCAGACGTGGATCCCTCTGGAGGAGTGATTTTAATCTAGTCTTTTCTTTATGGGATGCCATCCTATACCTGGTTTCAAGGTCTATCAGCCCCTACCCAGTATGTCCTGAGGAAGTTATTGAATTGTGAAACGTGTTCACAAGAAAGCATGGAGGAGCTTATAGACCTAACTCTTTGATATATACTTATACTACTTATTGCACTCGTCATGGACTTTTTCATTTACTTAGCGAAAGGATCCATATCTCCATGTCTGTTCGATTGGGTATCTGCTGTCCTTGTCAAGTAATAGGGTGCTGTTCTTGTCAAGTAATAGGGTGCTGTCGTTTGTTACATGTTTTTGTTAATCTATTTTGCAATAAAGATATATATTTTTTATAATTACTGCCTCTTGTTGTGCCCACAAAGTTTGCCCCTTTTTTTGAGAGAGTCTTACTCTTTCAATCTTTTATAGACTTACAATCATAAGTTACAAAGAAATCGTAACTATCAAAGATCTGTATGGCATATCGTTCAAATGGGCTGTTGACTACAGAATAATTATTCCTATTGGAAAAGATCAATTGTAAAAAAAAAAAAAAACAACACTTAATGATTTATTAAAGTGTGTACCACCAAATGAGACACAGGTTATGATGGCTGCCAGTGGCAGGTGCTAGAAGGAATAAATAATTTAATCTGCAGAAGTATGCTAAAATAAAACTGGATGTTGAGCACTTTTGGAGACTGAAGCGTTAGCCATCTTGGAATGGGATAAATGTAAATGCATGCTACCAATTCACAGGAATGTACGTTGGTGTTTAGGTTCATGGTTAGGTTTTTGAAGAAATGAAGTACTTGTGATCTGTGCAACAATACAGGAGGCTAGACCTTAAATGAGCAAGGGGTTGAAGCCACGGACTTATGGCACAATTTAAAATAGAACACTGTTCTAATTCAATAAACAATACATGGAGCAAAATACAGTAACCCATAGCAACCAGATTACACATTTCTAAAGCTAGACTAGTATGATGTGGATTTATATTGATTGCCTTGTGTTTCTGCTGTTGTCTCGTGCACCCTTTTAAAAAAAACCCTTTGATATTAATCTTTACACTATTAGTTTATTTGAGCACTAGCAACATGTTTGCTCAGTGTTAAGCGCAAAGTGCAGTAACTCACAGCAATAAACTAGATATATTTTTACTGAAGCCATGATCTTGACCTGCTGCTGTGATTACTGCACTTTGAACTTTGCTCTGCATACTGTATAACGGAATAAGTTCCTGGATATGAATCTGCAGATGTAGACAGTGCATCAACTACAATACTGGATGAGTATAGACAAGAGATACATATGGAAACAGGTGATACTATAGGGCATGGGTGCCCAACCTGTGGTCCTCCAGCTGTTGAGGAACTACAAGTCCCATCATTGCTCTGCCTTCGGGAGTCATGCTCTTAACTGTCAGCCTTGCAATGCCTCATGGGACTTGTAGTTCTGCCACAGCTGGAGGGCCGCAGGTTGAGCACGCCTGCTATAGGGGATGCTTGGACACTACAAGGGTGGGGGATAGTGCAATATGAATGACTGTTTGACAAACTTGTAATATGTATTGCAGATTTATTACCTGTGTGGATCCCCTTCCTTTAAATGTCTGGCCAAAATGTAGCTGTTTTTTTCTCCCTGTTTTGTTAAACCCTGCATGAAAATATCATAATTAGTATAAAATAAATATACAATATAGATATACGCTGAAGGTCAGTGGCGGCTGGTGAAGTTTTAGGATGGGAGGGGGTGTCAGGCTCCGCCCTTCCTTGTTGACCCCTCCTACTTCTTATAAGCCCCACCCCTTATAGAATCCACCCAATCCATCCCCTGTATTCCACATATTGTGTCAGGAGTACACAGCTCAGCATCACAGGACACAGTATGCAGCCCCAGCATCACAGGACACAGTATGCAGCCCCAGCATCACAGGACACAGTATGCAGCCCCAGCATCACAGGACACAGTATGCAGCTCCAGCATCACAGGACAGAGTATGCAGCTCAGCATCACAAGACACAGTATGCAGCTCAGCATCACAGATGAGGTAAATTGCAGCCAATATCATAGGCGAGGGTAAATTGCAGCCAGTGACACGGGTGGGGGCAGTTATGCCGCCAGTCGCACCGGTGGGGGCAGTTATGCCGCCAGTCGCACCGGTGGGGGCAGTTATGCCGCCAGTCGCACCGGTGGGGGCAGTTATGCCGCCAGTCTCACTGGTGGGGGCAGTTATGCCGCCAGTCGCACCGGTGGGGGCAGTTATGCCGCCAGTCGCACCGGTGCGGGCAGTTATGCCGCCAGCCGCACAGGTGGGGGCAGTTATGCCGCCAGCCGCACAGGTGGGAGCAGTTATGCCGCCAGCCGCACAGGTGGGGGAAGTTTGCAGCCAGTGGCACAAGTGGGGTACATTGCAGAGACACCCCCCCACCCCTGAGGTCGGGACAAGTCCTGCACTCACCCCAACCAATAAGCAGGCAGACAGGATTTTTGCAGAGATCGGCATGCGGAAAGCGGCTGTCCCTCATGGTTGGGGCGGTCACTGGGCAGTCAGGGTCTCTGTGGAGCGGGAGTCACGTCCGCTGTCACAGTGACCCGCCCCTGGTCACCGCATCCAATCACACTGAGCCAGTGGCAGCCAATCAAGCTATGTGTGTGCGGCTGTTCAGTGCACCCACATAGCTTATAATGGCTGACAGGTGACAGCCAAGGAGCAAAAAATAAAATAAAAATAAAGCCAATGTACCGGCGCCACCTGCAGGGGGGGGGCGGGCTGACTTTTTTTTTTTTTTTTTTTAGCCGGTTGGGAGGCGACGCCCATACGCCCCCTCATACACCAGCTGCCACTGTTGAAGGCTACAACTGTGTGGTCTTTTAAAGTACATCTAAGCACATGTCTGCTTTCTCTACTTCAATGCCAGGCACTGGATACAAGAATACAGCTAATGAAATTCAGGGAAAAGGTTTAAAAAAAAAAAAAGCAGGACAGCCATACAATAAGCATTTTCAGAAGAGGGAAGCAAAGGCTATTATGAGAAGTGCAATTTAAAGTGATTGTAAAGGTTTGTTTTTATTTTTTTTAAATAATAAAGATGTTATACTTACCTGCTCTGTGCAATGGTTTTGCATAGGGCAGCCCCGATCCTCCTTTTCTGGGGCCCTGGCTCCCCCCCCCCCCCTGCTGAGTGCCCCCATAGGAAGATGCTTTTTTATTTGAAAAATACAGATATGTATCCTGGTGTGTTACTTTATAAATTTGGCCCTTATGTATTGGATTCACACTGTAATTCTGGTAATTTAATGTACCAAAATGGCATCATGACACATGATAAAGGGTTGTGGCACTGTTTGAGCACTACTTGTTATAAGCAGGTAGTGTGAGGATAAATTAATTCAGTAGGAATCCGATGTGTTAGAGCCTTTCCACACTACATGTGGTGACCCGTGTTTTTCTGCACAAGAACAATGCAGGTCACCGCTAAGGCACATAGAAAACAGTAGTTTTCTATGTGCCAGTTTCATTCTACAATAGAGCAGAGAGGTGAGGTATGGTAAAATGTAGAATGTCTGCATTTTTCTGCACTGCACTGGAGCTCACCTGAAGTCTGCATCTGTCCGTCTGTTTCTATACACATAGAAATGAATATAAAAATGCAAGGAATTGCCCTCCACTGCCAGCAAAAAACAGACACTAGCCTGTATGCTTAAAGCGTTCGTAAACCCGCACCAAAAATAAATAAATAAATAAATAAATAAACACTGCAAGACAATAGCATAATGTGTTAGTATGCATCCCATACTGGCACATTATGAAATACTTACCTTAGAATGAGGCCCCCGCAGCCCAACAGGATCAGTGCTAAGGTAGCCGACATGATGTTCCTCTTCTTTCTTCCGGGTACGATGTGAGTGGCCAGAGCCGTGCAGGTGCTCTTCGTTCCGGCACCGAGTTCTGAATTTTTGGCAGCCTCCGCCAGATCAATAGGAGCGCATGCGCTGTGACATCAGGTGGCTGCATGCAGAGCGAATATCTCCTAAACCATACAGGTTTAGGAGATATTCATTTTACCTACAGGTAAGCCTTATTATAGGCTTACCTGTAGGTAAAAATCACATTAGGGGGTTTACAACCACTTTTAAACTTACTATAGATAATTTTTGCGTACAGGCTAGTGTGAACAAACCCTTTATATACAGTCTTTTAAATATTTTTACCATGTCTGAAATTTCTGAACATACCAGGAATAAAACATTGTTCAGAAAGACAACCATTTAGATTACTGTAGGAGTAGAATTTGTTAACAGTCATGGGAGGAGCTAATTCACAGCTATTTTGTCTAAGCTTGTGGAAAATCCAATGCGCATGTACAGTTGAGAGGTCTTGTGTTCGACTTTTTCCTTGGAGTAATCCTTTACCTGGACTGGCATGCCACCCTTCCAGACCAAACCTTCACCATCACTTTCCCATATTAGATGGACTTCCTGTCCACGCCACTTCTCCGGGATGCTCAGCTGCACTTTGAACCAACAAGTCCACCAACTACAAAAAAATAAAAATAAAAAAAAAGTTTTGGTTTGTTTTTTTTATCTTAAAACACAAATGCCAGGTGCCAAAGAGAAGAAATTACAAAATTGACATGTGGCATAGTGTAGGCATAGCAACTGAAAACATGTATATTTTTTTGTTTAGTATACAGCCATTTACAAAAGTATTTGCATCATGTAAAGTGTGTTTTTACTTTGAAAAGTTTTCTGTCCTCCTAGGTTGAGGTTTGCATTCTTTGCTTATGAACTAAAAAAATTGTATAAATAAACAAGAAAAAGAAAAAACAATACAAACAGGGAAAAAAAACAAAACAAATGAAAAGATTGGACAAAATGATCTAATCCAAGATGAACAAGCATTGTCCTTCAAAGTGCAAACTATCATATCTGGAGAATCACAAATACTCAAAGAAATTAGGAAATCCTTGTAAAAAAAAAACACAAAGGAGGCCAGGGGTTAATCAGACTACAGTATTAAAAAGGTGGCATGAAAGGACCGATTTGGGCAAAAAGGGTCCCACCATGAGGGCGGGCGGGATTGCTTAGATATCCCATGGAATGGTCATAGAGGGTATCCAACCTTGACCATATATATTATGCGGAGGAAAGGAAAGAAGAACAAAGAAGAAGAGATAGGGGGCAAAAAGGGGGGGGGGGGGGGTGCAACC
>BLSH010441704.1:44297-57443 GCA_018402905.1 Glandirana rugosa
GGGATGCACTGTGTTAGTTCACTTTTAAGCTTTCATTTTTCTGAATAAGTGAAGTAACGCTTTAAGCATAAAACCTCTTTATAGATAAAAGCGGAAAAGCAGGAATTATCTATTTTCTATATTGTTACATCCAGCTTGGCACAATGTAAGTATGCCTATCTCATACCCGAGTGGCTGCTTGGGAAGCTGATAATCACCGTACAGGCGGTCCCTAGTTACAAACATCCGACTTATGAAAACTCCTACTTACAAACAGGGGGAGACAACAGGAAGTGAGAGGAAATCTACCCCTAGGAAGGGAAATTCACTCCTGTAAGAGTTATTATGAACAGCTGGCCCCTCCTCTCTTCCCACATAAACCCACCACATAGCATAGCTCAGCAGTTCGTACACAAGCCGTACAGAAAACAGAGCACAGAGGGGTGGGTGCTGCGTCTGTCAGTGAACTCGGAGAAGAGGATTTTACGGTAAGTTTTAATAAAATCCCTTTTTCTCCTACGTTCACTGACAGAGGCAGCTCTTCATTGACTTGTGGGGATGTCCAAAAGCTGTGTCAAAAAGAGGGGTGGGTAAACGATAACAACTGTACCCAACTGAACCTCTGAAGGAGGCGCCAGATGCGCCTACACTGCCGCCTGCAAAAGTTTACGGCCAAAAGCAGTATCCGAAGATGCTAACACATCAATCTTATAAAAAACTTAGTGAAAGTGTGTACCGAGGCCCAAGTGGCCGCCTTGCACACCTGTGACACCGATGCCTGGTGTCTAAAAGCCCAGGAAGTGCTAACAGCCCGGGTAGAGTGAGCCGTGACCGGAAAGGGGGGAACCTTACCCCGAGCAGAATATGCATGGGTCACGGTTTGCCTAATCCAACAAGAAATCGTTGCCGACGAGGCCGCCAAACCTTTGCGCGGACCCTCTGTCAGCACAAATAAGGCATCAGCCTTCCGAAAGGAAGCTGTAGCAGCTAAATACACTCGTAAGGCCCTCACTACGTCCAAGGCATGCAACTCAATTTCTTTTGGGTGCGATGGATGAGGGCACAATGAAGGAAGAACAATATCTTCATTAATGTGAAAAGAAGAAACCACCTTCGGAAGGAAGGAAGGAGAGGGTCGCCAGACCGCCTTGTCCTTATGCAGGACCAGGTAGGGAGACTTGCACGATAGTGCTGCCAATTCAGACACACGTCTGGCGGAAGTGATGGCTACCAAAAAAGCCACCTTCTGCGACAGCAGTTGTAAGGGAATCTCCCTGATATTTTCATAGGGCGCTTTCTGAAGTACAGAAAGCACCAAATTAAGATCCCACGGGGCCATCGGGGCCTTCACCCGAGGCGCCACATGTCGCACACCTTGTAAAAATGTACGAATCAACGAGTGCGAAGCCAAAGGTCTCTGGAAAAGAATTGCCAGGGCCGATATCTGGCCCTTGAGAGTACTCAAAGCCAGTTTTTTTTTCAGGCCTTGCTGCAAAAAGGTCAGGACCCTGGACACTACATAAGAGCGAGGGTTATGACCCTCCGCCTCGCACCAAGCTATATAAGCCTTCCAGGTGCGGTGATAAATCTTGCGAGAAGTACACTTGCGAGCCTTCAAAAAGGTAGGGATCACGGAGTCAGCAACTCCCCTGTCTCTTAGCACATGGGACTCAATAGCCAGGCCGTCAAAGCCAGCAAGGGTAAGGCAGGGTGCAAGATGGGCCCCTGAGACAGTAGATCGTCTCGCAGCGGGAGCCGCCAGGGGGCGTCTGCCACCATTTGCACCACGTCGGCGTACCAAGTGCGCCGAGGCCAATCTGGAGCCACCAGGATTATTGGTATTCCCTCCGCCACTATCCTGCGTATCAAACGCGGTAGAAGTTTTATCGGAGGGAAGGCGTACAGAAGACAATAACGGCCCCAGGGGGCCGCCAGAGCGACTGTGGCCACTGTCAACGGATCCTTCGTTCTGGACACAAAGGTCTTCACCTTGTGATTGAACCGAGACACCATGAGATCCACGTCCGGCGTCCCCCATCTGCGGCAAATCTGGATTAACACCTTCGGGTGGAGAGACCACTCTCCCTGGTCCAGTGTCTGGCGACTGAGAAAGTCCGCCTGCCAGTTTTCCACACCTGGAATGTAAATGGCGGAGATTGCCGGAATGTGACGTTCCGCCCAACGCAGTATCAGAGCTGCCTCCATCGCAGCTGCTGAACTCCTTGTGCCGCCCTGATGGTTCACATATGCCACTGCCGTGGCATTGTCCGACTGAATCCGAATCGGATAACCCTGCAGCCTCACTGTAATCGTAATGAAGACCGTCAGACCGACAGGAGGGTTCGCACTGCCGACTGCAGTGACTGCAACTTGGCTCAAGGAAGGAAAACCTTCGCCTGCTCTGTGTCCAGAATCAGGCCCAGATACTCCAGGCGATGGGATGGAATAACCCAAAATTTTGACAATCCAATTATCATTGGGACAGTAAGTGAGGTGAAATCTTCTGAACAGAAAAATAGACAGCAAAAAAAACATTACAGGGGTGTCAACCCTTCCCTATGCTATCCAAAAAGCTTAAAAACTGTTTTTTTGGCTGAAGCTACACTTACAAAATGTACCTGTCTGACTTACAAACAAATTCAACAAACCTACAGTCCCTATCTTGTTTGTAACCCGGGGACCACCTGTAGTAGTCTTCACTAATACAGTGATCGCTGCAATTGCCCACGTGCTGCTCAGGTTCTGTGCGAGTGGTTTCCTATCTGCATACTGACCACAGGAGGTTACACACTTGGCAATGCCGCCATCTACAGAGTGCCTTGTATTTTTTAAATGAATGTAAGTCATTCTCTGATCATAAGAGATGGAGAGCATGATCTCAGTGCCTCTCCACCTAATCCAATCAGAGAATGCCTTGTATTAACTGAAATTATACAAGGCATTCTGTGAATGGTAGCAGTGTTAGGCGAGTGAACCCCCTGTGGTCAATGTGCAGGGGGAAAGCCGTTTGCACAGGACCCTAGCAGGACCCGGAAGATCATGGCTCTCATTGTTGTAGCACCAACTACTGTAGTGACTGTCAGCCTTCCCAGTAGCCCTTCAGGTACAAGAGATCCATACTTACATTATGCCAAGCTAGACCATTGAAAGTAAGCAGTACTAATGATTCCTGGAATTTAGAATGACACGATCCAGTTCAGTTTTATAACTAACTTATTAAATAATACCAGCATTTTACAGGGTTTATGATTCTTACGTTGGTCCAAAGGTCTGTCCAACCTGAGCTGGTTGAAAGTCTCTCTTCAAAGCATCTTCATATGAGATCCGCTCCTCTGTTAAAAAGCAAGATAGGGAATCCACAGGGCACCTCGCTCCAAACAACCTACACAGAGAGCAAGAGGTTGTAACTATGAAAATGGATTATTACATTATATTAAAAGGATTCATTCATTTTATTTACTTGAAAATTGATTACTGTAAAAGTAGCAATCATTAAAAAGCACCACACATCCTTATAATACATGTTATAGGTACACAGACACCAGAACATTGTACAATAGGTAGGTCCACAAGGGTAGGATCCAAATATTCAATCCACACTGAATATTGCAAGTTTGGGTAGTACACTGCCAGCGCTACTAGACTCATGCACACAGACAGTAAAAATGCTGATCAGCGCCCTCTCAGTTTATTGAGAACAGCAAGCTATCAGCTGCAGTGGTTGATGGTATGACCAGGACTTTAACCATAGGGCCCTACGTGAGGAGTTTAACAGAGCTGCAGTTTTTGCTGACAATTTTACCGCTTCTGCAGAGGCATCTGCCATGTAGCCAGCCGCTTTCTCTAGCATTGGCAGGGAGTCTAAGATCTCCTTTCGTGATGTACCCCCTTCCAGATGTGACCTCAGTTTGTCTAGCCAGACTTCAAGATTTCTGGCAACAACAGTCATGGCCATTGTCGGCTTAAGGCTAGCCATAACCACTTCCGAGGATTGTTTCAACAAGACCTCCATCCTTGTACATGGGCTCTTTTAGAACACCCATGTCCTCAAAGGCCAGGTCTGTCGACTTTGCACACTGGGGGAAGGCTGTGTCCAGTTTTGTAACCTTGTTTCATACGCAGGAGGGGTCTTCACTAAACGGATATCTTCTTTTAAGACTCTTAGGAAAGAAGACCTTCTTTTCAGGCTCTGACCATTCTTTTTTGATGGCATCTGAAATTGCGCTATGGACCGGAAAAACCCTGCCCTGTTCCTCTCTCAAGGATTGGTACATCCGGTCATGTAATGATAGCTCTGCCTGCTCTTCTTTCATCTCCAAGGTCTCGTAGATAACACCCAGCAAGGACTCTACTCCCTCTAATGAGAGCTTGTACCGGGGTGACCTTGATTCCTGGGCTCAAGTGTCCTTAGAGGAAGATGCTACACTGAGTTCCTCAAGGGAGTCCAGGCTCTCATCCCCCATTTCCTCATCCTCCCTTGGGGGAGAAACAGGGGGTGCTTCTGCTGGCTGCTTAGGGGTTTCCAGGCCTGGCAGCATGGATTTAATCACCATAATTTCTTTCTGGACTCAAGAAATTAACTCTTTGCATGCCCCCGTCCCTTCTTTATAAACCAGCTTGTCTATGCAGAGTTTGCATAGGGGCTTGCTCCATCCTTCTTTGAGCTTAACCATACAGGACGGGCACCTCTTCTTCCTCCCAGGCTTCTCTGCTTCTTTAAGCTGAGGCTAAGGAGTGGGAAGAAAAGACAAGAGAGGGACAGGGGCTGCTATCAGACCTGGTGCATCAAGAAAGGTTACCATCACCTCACCATTGTGCACCTCTCCACCACAGCCAGGCTCCGGACTTACAGGCCTTTGCCAGGGTCCGGTGCACATCTAGGGGGGTAAGTGGAGGAACCCTGGGGTGTCCTAACCCTTTGGCTGGTCCTCCCCCCTCCACCTCCCCCCCTTCCAGCTTGGTAGGTCCACCACCCTTGTGCTTGCCTACCTGAGCTGGAACCGCACCACTGCCACGATCGCTGGGCCTTTCTTCCTCTTGCAGCATGTCCACAGTCTTCCTGGGCCACTGCGCTGGGAAAGGATCGAAGCTGAGCACCCCACTGCTGCATCGGCGTCTTTTTCAAAAAGACCCGGAACCGGAAGTAATGCGGCGGAGACCCGACTTCCTTCCGGCGAAAGTGGCAGGAACTCAAGGTCCACCCGCTCCCCGCCCCGCACATTGCGCCGCCTGCAGTGCGAGACTGCAGCCATGCTGGGAGCACAAGTCCTCCCCGGACTACTGGCCGGGAAAACGTGCCGGTCTATGACCCTCCTCTGGGGCCTGACCGGGGCCTCCAGGCACCTGAAGGTACCACCTTACCTCCCCTTCTGGCATAGCCTCCTCGGTCACCTCCAGGGAGACGAGTTCCCCCTGCCTCCTCCTCCAGGGAGGAAACACAAAAGACTGAGGGAGAATGGATGGTGACCGCCCTTTAAAGTCTGGTGATGTGTTTCCTGCCTTTGGAGGAGGAGCCTCTCTCTCTAGTGCTGTCCTGGACAGACGACTAGAGAAATTTGCATCTGAACCGCTGAACAGCTCCTTTGGAAATACGCAGTGAAAACTGAGGGGGAAATTCTCACCGGACATGTGTGAACCTAGCCTAAGACCCAGACAAAGGGCTGCAGGAAGGGGGAACGAAAGGGATTAGAAAAGACTACCATCATGAGGCCCATTTACACCTCGTGGCTTTTTAACCACTTGCCGACCAGCGTCTGATGGCGACAAAGTGGCTCGATATCGCAAACCGCCGTTTTCGGGGGGGGGGGGGGGCTGGGAGCGGGTTGGGTGGACTCGATCGCCACCGGCTACCTGCAATGGCCCCCCCCCCCGCAGTAAAAGAACGGAGGTCCGTGTATGTAAAAATGGATCTCCGTTCTGTTAGAGGGGGAAGGGCTGTGATCACAGGCTTCCTGTATATGGAAGCCTTGATCACTCCCTTCCCCCAGCCAGGCCAGCCAACATACAGTTAGAACACGCCCAGGGAACACAGTTAACCCCTTCATTGCCAATGGCATTTACACAATAATCAGTGCATTTTCATAGCACTGATCGCTGTATAAATGCCAATGGTCCCAAAAAAAAATTGTCAAAATGGTCCGACATGTCCGCTGCAATATCGCAGTAGCGCTAAAAATCGCAGATCGCCGCCATTACTAGTAAAAGATAAAAAAAAAGAAAACACCCCAGAAAAGAATTCTCATCATCCGTAAACACGGCAACTTTTGCGAAAACCAATCAATAAACGCAGATTGCGATTTTTTTTTTACCAAAAATATGAGGAAGAAGATAAATCGGCCAAAACCGATGGAAAAAAAATGTTTTTTTATATTTATTTTTTTTTTGGATTTGCATTTTAAGCAAAAAGTAAGAAATTTGTTTTTTTTTGCAAAATTGTTGCTCTTCTTTTATTTATAGCAGCGATCAGAAATGACGCAGAGGGGATCAAATACCACCAAAAGAAAGCTCAATTTGTGGGGGAAAAAAAAGGACGCAAATTTCACTTGGGTAAAACGTCGCACGACCGCACAATTGTCAGTTAAAGCGACGCAGTGCCGAGTCACAAAGAGTGCTCTGGTCCTAAAGTGGGAAATCCTTCCGGGGCTGAAGTGGTTAAATGTGGGATATTTTTTTTTTTTTAATGCAACATGCATAGGGCAATGGGTTTCCCCTACGCACAGCAAAGTCACTCATATAGCTTTTCGCTGTGTAGTGCCTTTTAAAACGTGCAGGAAAATCACATGTCTGCTTGCCATGTTTTGGTGTGAATAACAATGATACTGCAAACGTGATACAGGTTTTAGCGTGTTTCATAAAAGCACCCAATTTTTGTGGGCGTTTGTGAAATGTTCAGGTGTGAATAGAGCAAGGATAACAAGAACTGAATAGAACATTTCCAAACTTAGGCAGGGGTTACAGGAACAAGTGTCCCCATTAGAAGATTTTCCATCACTTCCTGTCCTGGTGGCAACTCATAATGTTGGTTTTCCACACACTTTTATTCTGGAAGACATTGGTGATCAGGACAATTCAATTACATTTCCTTAAAAGGGGAAACAGATTGCAATATAAACCTGAGACCCCTTCCTCCTCAGCAGTCTACACAAATCTGCAAAATAAAGTTCTGCTGTCAGGACATGCAGGACCCAGCAGAGTCCATAGAACCCCTCCCCCTCACATCTATGGGGGACCTCTCACCTCCCCCTCACATCTATGGGGGACCTCTCACCTCCCCCTCACATCTATGGGGGACCTCTCACCTCCCCCTCACATCTATGGGGGACCTCTCACATCTATGGGGGACCTCTCCCATCTATGGGGGACCTCTCACCTCCCCCTCGCGTCTATGGGGGACCTCTCACCTCCCCCTCGCGTCTATGGGGGACCTCTCACCTCCCCCTCGCGTCTATGGGGAACCTCCCCCTCGCGTCTATGGGGGACCTCCCCCTCGCGTCTATGGGGGACCTCCCCCTCGCGTCTATGGGGGACCTCTCACCTCCCCCTCGCGTCTATGGGGGACCTCTCACCTCCCCCTCGCGTCTATGGGGGCCTCTCACATCTATGGGGGACCTCTCACCTCCCCCTCACATCTATGGGGGACCTCTCACCTCCCCCTCACGTCTATGGGGGACCTCTCACCTCCCCCTCACATCTATGGGGACCTCTCGCCTCCCCCTCAAATCTATGGGGGACCTCTCGCCTCCCCCTCACATCTATGGGGGACCTCTCGCCTCCCCCTCACATCTATGGGGACCTCTCACCTCCCCCTCACGTCTATGGGGACCTCTCACCTCCCCCTCAGGTTGCAGTCAGTGAAGTACACATCAGAGATGAACTTCTCCACTCTCTCCAGGGTGGTTCTCCGGTTCTTCAGCACCAGAGGGGCTCCCGGCTGCTCCATGTCTAGCGGAATTACGTGACAGTAGTCACCGATCAGAGCAAAACACAACACCCCTGAGCAATTCACACCCCCCGGGATGGCTCTATGGACCGAACCCAGGTGTGTTTACTATTCTGCGGGCGGGGTTTGCTATACGGGCAGAACACCGGCTCTATAGTGCACATGCGCCGTGTGGATGAAATGTCAGCGAGATCTGATTGGATCCGGGGGCGGGCTGCTCTGGAAGAGGGAGGAGTGTGTGACATCGTCACATGACACATCGGGCCTCTGCTCCTCCTCCAATCATCTCACAGATTAAACTGTATTGTCTGTCAGGCACACGTGACCTGTAGAATGACGTGTAGTCTGATATATAGGTGAGGAAGACTCAGCATACTTTATTCAGCTCAATGTCCAGGACATAATGTTAGATTCCTTATGGTGGCCATACATGCTTCAACCAGATAGTAATCGAACGACCATAACTTCCCTTCCAATCAAACTCGATTGGATTTGATTGAGTCGATCAGGCAGAGTATAAAATGATTAATCGTTGTGCATTGTACAGAAGCATCAGGACACTTTATTCGAGAATACAATCACATTTCCATAGAAAAAAATAGGAACCTGAGATTTTCTAAGCTCAAAGAAGTATTAAACCCAAAATCAAAAATGTAAAATATTGCAGTCAGATGTGGTGGCCAGGGGCGTTGCTAGGTGGGAAAAAGACCAGGGGCTTGAGTGTAGCCCGAAGAAATGCGGCACGCCGCGGTGAAAAGTGGGCGTGGCTTTAGGGGGTGTGGCTCACGTCTGAGAAGAACGAGGGATGTAGGAAGAAAGAAGTCGGGATGGAGGGACAGCAGGCCCAGATCCTACACCACAATAGCAATATGTGTATTCCAGAAAGTTTAACAGTCAGCAGATAAAGATTCTCCAAACACCTGATGTTAGCGCTTCAATCATCCCGACACCATGGTTGTTATGGTGTCAGGATGATTGAAGCGCATAATTTCTATTATTACATTGTAATATAAAATGAAATAGTACATCTTCCCATAAAGCAGAATTAGTGGGAGCCCCGAGTGTGTCTCTTGCCACTGTCACCTGCCACCAGATTCCATCAGGTGCCCTCAGCAGAGTCCCTCCGTCCATCAGCTGCCTCCAGCGGAGTGCCTCCTTATACAGGTGTCCCCCAGCGGAGTGCCTGCTTCCATCAAGTGCCCTCAGCGGAGTGCCTCCTTCCATCAAGTGCCCTCAGCGGAGTGCCTCCTTCCATCATCTGCCCCCAGTGGAGTGCCTCCTTACACAGGTGTCCCCCAGCAGAGTGCCTCCTTACACAGGTGTCCCAGAGCAGAGTGCCTCCTTACACAGGTGTCCCAGAGCAGAGTCCCTCCTTACACAGGTGTCCCCAAGCGGAGTGCCTCCTTACACAGGTGTCCCCGAGCGGAGTGCCTCCTTACACAGTTGTCCCCCAGCAGAGTGCCTCCTTACACAGGTGTCACCGAGCGGAGTGCCTCCTTACACAGGTGTCCCACAGCGGAGTGCCTCCTTACACAGGTGTCACCGAGCGGAGTGCCTCCTTACACAGGTGTCACCGAGCGGAGTGCCTCCTTACACAGGTGTCCCCCAGCGGAGTGCCTCCTTACACAGGTGTCACCGAGCGGAGTGCCTCCTTACACAGGTGTCCCCCAGCGGAGTGCCTCCTTACACAGGTGTCCCAGAGCAGAGTCCCTCCTTACACAGGTGTCCCCGAGCGGAGTGCCTCCTTACACAGGTGTCCCCCAGCGGAGTGCCTACTTACATAGGTGTCCCAGAGCGGAGTGCCCCCTTACACAGGTGTCCCCGAGCGGAGTGCCTCCTTACACAGGTCCCCCAGTGGAGTGCCTCCTTACACAGGTGTCCGAGAGCAGAGTCCCTCCTTACACAGGTGTCCCCTAGTGGAGTGCCTCCTTACACAGGTGTCCCCGAGCGGAGTGCCTCCTTACACAGGTGTCCCCCAGCAGAGTGCCTCCTTACACAGGTGTCCCCCAGCGGAGTGCCTCCTTACACAGGTGTCCCTTAGCGGAGTGCCTCCTTACACAGGTGTCCCCCAGTGGAATGCCTCCTTACACAGGTGTCCCCCAGCAGAGTGCCTCCTTACACAGGTGTCCCAGAGCGGAGTGCCTCCTTACACAGGTGTCCCCCAGCAGAGTGCCTCCTTACACAGGTGTCCTCGAGCGGAGTGCCTCCTTACACAGGTGTCACCGAGCGGAGTGCCTCCTTACACAGGTGTCCCCCAGCGGAGTCCCTCCTTACACAGGTGTCCCCGAGCGGAGTCCCTCCTTACACAGGTGTCCCCATCGGAGTGCCTCCTTACACAGGTGTCCCCAGGCCAGCAGAGTGCCTCCTTACACAGGTGTCCCTAGGATTGCCACCTCATCCCTTTAAAGCCTAACACATATGAATTACACAGGTTCTGTGGCTAATTTAACGCAGGTGAGGCACCAAGTGAGTTTAATTACCACCTTACTTAGCCAAAGAACCTGTGTATTTGATATGTGATCGGGTTTAAAGGGATGAGGTGGCAACCCTAGGTGTCCCCCCTGCCAGCAGAGTCCCTCCTTACACAGGTGTCCCCCAGGCCAGCAGAGTCCCTCCTTACACAGGTGTCCCCAGCGGAGTGTCTCTTCTTACCTTACAGCAGAAAGGTGATGTCGGGGGGCAGTGAGTGATGCTCCCCGCCACACCACCGGCATTGCAGAGGCCAGGCGGAAGAGCAGTGATGCGGGGCGGGCAGAGAGAGAGGCGGGGAGGAGGTATAATATTGTTTCCTCACCAACTGATTTAACATCTAAATACCTGCATCACTTTACTACTGCATGAATTGTTTGTGGTTGCGGCGCATCGCCGTTCTGTAGAATGGGATGTGTTTGGGCGCTGGTAGATTTTCACCACATATGCAATGCATCATGGTTGCAGCACGAGAACACCTCCCGTCTTTGCCTATGTCTTACCCCCTTCTGACCACTGAACTATGCACATTACCCACTCCTGCCCCCTGAACTATGTACATTACCCACTCCTGACCCCTGAACTATGCACATTAGCCACTCCTGCCCCCTGAACTATGTACATTACCCACTCCTGACCCCTGAACTATGCACATTAGCCACTCCTGACCCCTGAACTATGCACAGTACCCACTCCTGACCCCTGAACTATGTATATTACCCCTCCTGACCCCTGAACTATGTACTTTACTCATTCCTGACCCCTGAACTATGCACATTACCCACTCCTGACCCCTGAACAATGTACTTTACCCACTCTTGACCACTGAACTATGCACATTACCCCTCCTGACCCCTGAACTATGCACATTACACATTCCTGACCCCTGACCTACGCACATTGCCCACTCCTGACCCCATGAACTATGTACATTACCCCCTCCTGACTCCAGAACTATGTACATTACCCACTCCTGACCCCTGAACCATGTTCATTACCCCCTTCTGACCCCTGAACTGTTTACATTACCCAATCCTGCCCCCTGAACTATGCACATTACCCCCTCCTTACCCCTGAACTATGTACATTACCCACTCCTGACCCCCGAACTATGTACATTACCCACTCCTGACCCCTGAACTATGCACATTACCCCCTTCGGACCCCTGAACTATGCACATTACCCCCTTCGGACTCCTGAACTATGTACTTTACCCCCTCCTGACCCCTGAACTATGTACTTTACCCACTCCTGACCCCTGCACTATGCACATTACCTCCTCCTGATCCCTGAACTATGCACATTACCCCCTCCTGATCCCTGAACTATGTACTTTACCCACTCCTGACCCTTGAACTATGCACATTACCCACTCCTGACCCCTGAACTGTGCACATTACCCACTCTTGACCCCTGAACTATGTACTTTACCCCCTCTAGACCCCTGAACTATGTACTTTACTCACTCCTGACCCCTGAACTATGCACATTACCCCTCCTGACCCCTGAACTATGCACATTACCCCCTCCTGACCCCTGAACTATACACTTTACCCACTCCTGACCCCTGAACTATGCACATTACCCACTCCTGACCCTTGAACGGTGCACATTACCCACTCCTGACCCCTGTACGATGTACATTACCCACTCCTGACACTTGAACTATGCACATTAGCCATTTCTGACCCTTGACCTATGCACATTACCCCCGCCTGACCCTTGAACTATCCACATTACCCACTCCTGAACTATGTACATTCCCCACTCCTGACCCCTGAACTATGCACATTACCCACTCCTGACCCCTGAACTATGCACATTAACCACTCTTGACCCCTGAACGGTGTACATTACCCACTCCTGACCCCTGAACTATGCACATTAGCCACTTCTGACCCTTGACCTATGCACATTACCTCCTCCTGACCCTTGAACTATGCACATTACCCACTCCTGACCCCTGAACTGTGCACATTACCCACTCCTGACCCCTTAACTATGCACATTACCCACTCCCGACCCCTGAACTATGCACATTAGCCACTTCTGACCCTTGACCTATGCACATTACCCCCGCCTGACCCTTGAACTATGCACATTACCCACTCCTGACCCCTGAACTGTGCACATTACCCACTCCTGACCTCTGAACTATGCACATTACCCACTCCCGACCCCTGAACTATGCACATTAGCCACTTCTGACCCTTGACCTATGCACATTACCCCCGCCTGACCCTTGAACTATGCACATTACCCACTCCTGTACTATGTATATTTCCCACTCCTGACCCCTGAACTTTGCACATTACCCACTTCTGACCCTTGACCTATGCACTTTACCACTGCTTGACCTTTGAACTATGCACATTACCCACTCCTGAACTGTGC
Source organism: Glandirana rugosa (assembly GCA_018402905.1). Classification (NCBI taxonomy): domain Eukaryota; kingdom Metazoa; phylum Chordata; class Amphibia; order Anura; family Ranidae; genus Glandirana; species Glandirana rugosa. Next base: position 57,080 of record BLSH010441704.1, read on the forward strand.
ACATTGTTCACTTCTGACCCCTGAACTATGTACATTACCCACTCCTGACCCTTGAACTATGCACATTACCCACTCCTGACCCCTGAACTGTGCACATTACCCACTCCTGACCCTTGAACGGTGCACATTACCCACTCCTGACCCTTGAACGGTGCACATTACCCACTCCTGACCCCTGAACTGTGCACATTACCCACTCCTGTACTATGTACATTTCCCACCCCTGACCCCTGAACTATGCACATTACCCACTCCTGGCCCCTGAACTATACACTTTACCCACTCCTGACCCCTGAACTATGCACATTACCCACTCCTGACCCTTGAACCTGGCACATTACCCACTCCTGACCCCTGTACGATG
>BLSH010441704.1:61628-104605 GCA_018402905.1 Glandirana rugosa
CTACGCGAACGAAAGCCCGAGTCCTGCTGTCTGTGTCAATGGAGTGTGCACGAGTGTCCCCATGGAAAGCAAGCGCATCTCCAAGGGGGCGCTCTATGAGGAGGAGGAGCCAGGAACACCGCCGGGGGATCCCAGAAGAAGAGGATCGGGGCCGCTCTCTACAAATCCCCATACAAATCTACAAAAAAAACACAAACCTTTACAATCACTTTAAGAGCAGATCCTTCACAATCCTGTTAAATCCAAAATATATGGCAATATCAGGCTGCACAATCTAATACTGCTGTATAAAGTCCACAACACTTACATCTGCTTCAGCGGTCTAATGCCCGTGATGTCCCTCACTGGCGCGGGCAGCTTCTTCCCAGCTCCTTCCAGGTGCCGGCCTTTGGCCATCTCAATTGGCCAGTGCGGGGTGATGTCATTACCGCACATGTGCACTGTGCCGGAGTATAGACTGAGCTGAGCATGCTCGGCTCAGTGTATATTCTACAAAAGTCTTTAGTTCCACTTTAATGCACCTTTCATAATAATACATTTAGAATACAGCCAAGAGACTGAGGATAATAATTAGAGTGGGTGTAGACATAATAATGGACCAATTAGTGGTACAGCCTTTTGCCAGACCAATTCTTAATTACAGCACCCTACTGAAATATGCTACGTCTAGTTCCCGACACCAATACTAACTAATACCAATAGCATACCTTTGCCAGTCGTATCATACCAAACCTCACTCTTTTATTCCCCGTCAGCAGGTCTAATCACCACCTCGAACCCGTCCATGCCATTATAATTCTGATTTGCATTACTTTGATGAGATTAAGCATCCACCCCTACTTCAGAACAGAGCTATTCAGAAGGTACCACAAAAATGTGAACAATAGGAGAATTTTAGACAATGATGAAAAAGTGAATTTTATTCAACATATACAATTTTTTTTTTCTTAATAAAATCTGTTATAAAAAATAGCAAATCAAGAAAAGCTAGTTTACATCCAAAATGCACTTAAAACACATTTTATTTCAAAAGGCCGATAGATCAAATGTTTCTTGCACCAGGCTTATAGGATTTGTCAGCTACGACTTGGCTTCTGCATCGCGTACAGCTGAGGGAACAAAACATATCAATTAGAATTAGGAGGAGGATACAGTTCATTTTACTTTCAAGCCTTACTTTTTAAAGTTTTTTTTTTTTTTACTGAGGAGGAGTTAAAATTACTGTCTGGTTAGGTCTGTGTCCCCACTGGGTGATGTTTCCCTCACTTCCTTATCCATACAAAAAATGGGGGGGTGCAGCTGTCACCAGGACAGGAAAAAAAAACAACAATTTAACCCTTCCCTATACCCTTCCTGAATCTACTTAAAATTTGTTTTTGCACCTCATTCTTGTACACTTTTTCCCATAATAACTCTTACAGGAGTGAATTTCCCTTCCTAGGGGGAGATTTCCTCTCACTTCCTGTTGTCTCCCTTCATTTGTAAGTAGGAGTCGTTCGTAAGTCGGATGTTTGTAACTAGGGGACCGCCTGTATGTGGTTTTCATTTGATTAAGTCAATTTAGTCCAAAATCAAACGTTAAAAGCAAAATAAAATTTGAATTACTCTTGAACGACATTCATCAAGCCAATTTTAGAATTTTACAAATTTTCTTTCTCAAAACTACAAGTGAATAGCCAGTTTTAGGGTATCTGTGTGTATTTAAAAAAATGACAATAGTATTTTATAATGAAAGCTAAGTTCCAACCAACACATTTTATTAAGCTTTGAATAGAGTTTGGAAAGGTTAGAGCCTTTGTCAAGATTTTATTGCTGTCTGCATTCCTACTGGGGAGATTTCTATTCACTTCCTGTCAGGGATAAAATTGAAGGCAAATATCTCCAATGGGAGAACAGACAAAAAAACAAAGACTACAGCATTCCTACATATTATGCGCCTCTTTCCTTGCTTGTTATTATGGGAAAATGGTGTCTCCACTGAAGCTTTATCATCAATCCTTGTTTCCATAACAATTTTCAAAATCCAGTTATCATTGGGATAGGAAGTGAGGTGAAATCTGAACAGAAACAGACAGCAAACAAACATTACAGGGGTGTTAACCTTCCCTATGCTATCCAGAAAGCTTAAAAATCTACCTGTTCCGACTTACACATTCAACTTAACAACAAACCTACAGACCCTATCTTGTTTGTAACCCGGGGACTGCCTGTACACGGTTAGAAATGTATGCATTTGACAAAAATGTTCCATACTGTTCCTTCAAATTCATTGCAGTCAAAAACGAATATTCATTTCTCCCCACTAGCAATTAGAAAATCAAACAAACGTTCTTAAAACAAAAACTTGAAATTCTAGTGTATGACCACCTTCAGGCTAAGTTCACACTAATGCAGTGTGGAAAAAGGCCACAATCTGTGTGCGTTTCCTGCTCTGCATTTAAATCGCACTGCCCTTGTGATCCACAGCAGGTTTCAGTGAAATCTAAATGACACCTCAAACGCAGATCACAAGCGCAGTGTATTTGTTGACATGTGACACAAAATGATCATGCGGTCCGGCTGCGGTGCGGTGCCAAAACTGCTGCATGCACATCTTTGGTGCGATGCGGTGCCATTTGTGTCCATTCAAAATGTACAGGCTCAAATCACACCGCACTGAATCCTATGTGTATTGAACAGGAGTGCAGTGCGGTTCCTGTGTTATTCACATGCGGTTCGTAGTGTGAACCAAGCCTTAATCTAATCTTCAGCTGTTCACTGGCTGTGTAACAAGTTCTCGGCTGAGCTGTATGCAGTTTACTAATTGCTGTGTGGTTCCTAACTCAGCATAAACTTAATTTCAAAAGTGAGAAGTACTTCTTTGCACATGACATCCATGTTTCAGTGGAACTCAATTTTCTAACTTGCATATTAATTAATTAGGGATGAAAAGAACTACAACACATAAAAAAATAATAATAATATTACAGTATACAAATGTAGACTGGGGCTGTTGGCAAGGTAGACATGGGGGGGTTACTAAAACTGGAGCACTGAGAATCTGGTGCAGCTGAGCATGGTAGCCAATCAGCTTCCAACTTCAACTTGTTCAATTAAGCTTTGACAATAAAACCTGGAAGCTGATTGTTTTCAATGCAGAACTGCACAATATTTTTCACTCTCTAGTTTTAATAATCCCCCCCCCCCCCCATAGTCTACACTAGCACTGGATTCTGGATTCAGCCCTGGTTCACACTTGTGCGATGCGGGAACCAGCGCGACTCCAGAGCCGGTTCCCACATTGCACCTTTCCTGCTAGGGTTGCCACCTCATCCCTTTAATACAGGACACATATTAATTACACAGGTTCTGTGCCCAATTACGTTTGTAATTAAACTCGTTGGTGCCTCATCTGCATTAAATTAGCCTCAGAACCTGTGTAATTAATATGTGTCCTGGATTAAAGGGATGATGTGGCAACCCCGTTTCCCATAGGCAGTTCACACTGCCTTATGCGAACCGCTGCGGGTGTCATTAAAAAGTTAATGACACCCCCAGATTTGTTCACAGATCGCAGCGTGAACTGTGAATCGCACAGGAATCAGATCACATGGGTGAGAACACCCTGCACGTGACTCCTGCACGTTTTTTGGTGTGAATCTAATGCAAGTTCATCCATACAACTGTATGACTGAACTCACATTGCTCAGAGATCACATGTGATCAGCACATGCGGTGTAGGTGCGAATCACATGCGATCTCTGAGACTGCAGTAGTGTCAACCCGGGCTAAAGGACAACTGGATCCAGTGTGCTGTGTACCTGACAGATACAAATAATGCTAGTATTAATAAAAATATCAATAATAATAACACCATCATTATCAAGACTACTATTATTATTATTATACAGCAAAGTAGTTTATGCATCCCTTCAACAGAAGGAAAAAAAAAAAAATATTAGTTCAACACTCACTAGATTTTCTTTTTGCTCGTGTTTTCACCTTTGGAGAATTTCGTGGTGTGGCGTTCATGGCAGAATTAAGTCTCTGCAGTCTAGGTTTTGGAGAATTTTGGGGCTTGTCAGATTTCAGCCTCTGAGGCCTGGGTTTCGGAGTTGCGGCATCCTTTGTCTGTGGTTGTGTAGCTCTGCCTCTCTTAGGAGTTTTCCGTGCAGAGCCTCGATGGGATGATCTCCTGCTCACATCCCTCTCAGGCTCTTTGCTGGTTTTCCTCCCTCTCGGTATCCTCTTTGCTCTTTGTTTGATCTTTGTTTTCTCTTCTTGAACCACATTCTCCTCTTTCACTCTCCTCTTCCTTTTTGCTTTTGTTCCCCCTCCTTCACCATCCATCTCCTCTTTTTCTTCTTGTTTCACAGTCGAGGAAGTTTTTCTTTTAGAGGCCGTCTTCTCAACCTAACAAGGCAAATATAGATTAGTAACGGAGAGTGGTGGCTGGTGCTCGATAATTCTGTGCCCCGAGCCCACCCTTTTTGAAGCCTATGAGAGCCTGTGGCTCCAATCACGTTCTTCAACCCCCCCCCCCCTCTCCCCCCCCCATTGGAATTCATGCATTTGGCACACTGTATGGTGATCAGGGGGTGGGACGCATGGATGGGAAGGGAGGACCCCGTGCGCCCCTAATGGACGGGACGCCACTGGTAACGGAGCATGTCTTCCTTCCTGTTACCTTATTTCTACTAATGGAGGGCAGATAAGCTTTTGGTAGATACTGGGTTACTCATAGTTTAAAGGCTAAGTTCACCTTAAAAGAATACAGTTTTTGGAGGTAAAAAATGTGCATTTATTTCTTTTTCTTTTCAGGAGACTGCAGAGCATTGTACCCGTTATCCACTGATGTCAGGTACCTGCATACTCTTTCTACAGCTCTGTGCCTGCACCTCTGTTCAGGTTGTCAGTTTTAAAGCTGTAGGAAGAATGAATGGACTACGAGCGCACTGGTCAGCATGTTCGCAGTACACTGGAATTACAAGTCCATCTGCTATAGTGGTAGACGGGACTTGTAGTTTATTCATTCACAGATTTGCTTCCGGTTTAATTTGTGACAGTGGGTGCAAGGAGAAAGGGGGGGGGGGGGTACTGCATAGTAGCATGTTGTATGTTACAACCTAAATACATGTGTAACATGTTACTAAAGCTGAAGCTATCCTGTAAAGCTGCTAAAGCTATTTTATAGAGACGGCCTCTAGAGCAAACACAAAAAACTGCTGCAGGTATAATGTCCGTGCACCTAGTGGTGTCAGCATACACCTGCAGCAGCCTCAAAGGGCCTTCAGATGTCACCAAATACCAGGCTGTTCTGACAGGCAGAACTTGAATGCACTTACTGATAAGGATAGGCTTTGGATGTGTTCGCAACCGCACATGCCTGAGCCTGCCAGGAAGCCGACACTGCTCAGTGCTAATTACAGGCAGTGAGACATTTCCCAATCCATGGCTGCACATATCTGGAAATGTCTCACTGCCTGTGATTAGCACTGCGCAGTGTCAGCTTCCTGACGGGCTCGGGCACGTGCGGTTGCGAATAAGCCCGAGCCTATCCTTACTTACTGAGAGTACTGAAGCTTTTCACCCCTCCTGAGCATTCCTACTGGCCAGTGAGGTAGCCCTTAAAAGTGATGGACCAATAGGAATGAATGTGAATCATTGATAGACTTAAAGAGGAGCTCCAGTCTCCCCCAAAAAAACGAATTTATAGTCAGCAGCTTCAAATACTGTAGCTGCTGACTTTTAATATAAGGACACTTATATAATTTTGTAGGACAGAACTTCAGAAGTGAGGTCATGTGTTGGATTGTTTTGTATTTGTTCTTCTGTTTCTGAGCATGCGTAGTCTTGCTCTAGTGATTTTGTTTCGGACAAAAACCATACTGATTAAACAAAAACCGGATGTTGTGTTCACATACGACAAATATATTTTATAGACTGCACATCCAGTTTTTGTCATCTGAAAATTCTGAATCCTCTGTGGAAAGCACCATACTAACGATCGGGAAATCTGCAGATTGTTCGTTGGACGAAATTTTACTTCTGATTTCCTGATCATGTATATGGGCCTTAAGGGACACCAGCAGTGAAGCCTTGTGGCTTCACAGCTGGCTTCCAAGTGCACATGCGCGAGCAGCGATGTACTTTGCGATTGGTCCTGCAGTCTTCCAAGACCTGTGATGTGTCCCAGAAGGCTGCGGGGGGAGTCGCCCAACCATGAGACCGGAAGTGGGGGAGCAAGCAGGTTCCTGTCAAAATCAGGTACCCACTCCTCCCCAAAAAATCAAAAAACAAAAATAAATGATGTGCCAAATGTAAAAGGAGGAGGGGTGGGGGTGGTGGAGGAAGAGCAGTACTTCCCCTTTTGGATGATCAACATTATCTATTCATAGTGATGGACCAATAGGAATGTGAGCCCTTGGGACTTAACGAACATTGGCTACACATAGAGATGGAGTGATAGATACAAACTGTGCAGCTCTGACTAAAGTTGGATAATGCCCTTGCTATAGGTGTAGGCCATTTACATACCTCTCGAAGTCTGGCTGGAATACTCCCTGGATGTTGCTAGGACATTGCTAAGTGAGGCTTAAAGTGGTTGTAAAGTCTAATGGTTTTTCGCTTTAATGCATTCTATGGATTAAGGTGAAAAACCTTTTCTAAATAGGGTTTTTACTTGCCTGAGCCCGTTCTTTCCTGCAGCGGCTATGAGCAATCCACTCCAGCCGGTGTCACTGGTCCTCATTGGCCGGATTGATAGCAGGGGAGCCAATGGCTCCCGCTGCTGTCAATCAGGTCCAGTGATGCAGGGAGCGTGAACGCACGTGTGACCCCCAGGGAAGCTTTCCCTGATGGGCCACTCGATGTGGAGGAGGACCCAGGAGTGCCGCTGGAGGACCCCAGAAGAGGAGGTTTGGGGCCACTCTGTGCAAAACCACTGCACAGAGCAGGTAAGTATGACATGTTTGTTATTTTAAAGAAAAAAAAAAACTAAGCCTTACAATCACTTTAATCATTACTGCTCACCTCCGCCATCACAGTTGTGAGCTTTTTCTCCGATTCAAACCTCTGCACACGTTCTCTCTCCCCTGATGCAGTAGCTCTGAGCTCAGGGATTGAGAGCTCACTCCTGTGATGGTGGAGGTGAGCAGTAAGGACTAGGCCTCACTTAGCAATGTCCTTGGAGTATTCCAAGGACATTATTCAACTTGGTCAAAGCTACACAGTTTGTTTTTATTTACAGACACCCGTTAGCTGCATAGGCAGTTTTTTGGTAAAGGTGAACTAACCCTTAAATGAACCTTAGCCATTCATGGGGATGGACCAATCGGAATGTGAGTCATTGGGAATTCATGAACAGTAGCCCATCATAAAGATCTCTTAGATTGTAAGCTCTAACGAGCAGGGCCCTCTGATTCCTCTTGTACCAAATTGTGATGTAACTGTACTGTCTGCCTTAATTTTTGTAAAGCGCTGCGCAAACTGCTGGCGCTATATAAATCCTGTATAATAATAATAATAATAATAATAAAGAGTCATCAGTACTTAGTGACAAGATCTGACACCACCCAAATATATTGGAGCCTTTACAGTCAGATTGGACCCACATTCAGCCTGATCTGCAGGCTTTTTAAAGCTACTGCAGGTATAGGTACGCAAACCTAGGTTAAAATGTATATAAATAATCAAATTCACAAATATTTAAAGGATATATAAAGCCATTTATTTTTGTAAACTAACTCCACTCATATCAGTGTTTCTGTCTCCTAAAATGAAAATTGAAGTCTAAACAAGTTGGTCTCTGTGCTGCCAAGTGCTCTTTACAAGGAGCCAAGCCCATAAATGTCTATTGCAAAACCTCCTACACTTAGGGCACCTCAGGCAGCAGATCAGATGAACAGTAGAACAGAGGGAAGCTTAAAGTGGTTGGTTGTAAAGGCAGAAGTTTTTTTTTATCCTAATGCATTCTATGCATGAAGATAAAATGCCTTCTGTGTGCAGCAGCCCCCCTAATACTTACCTGAGCCCCATCTAGATCCAGCGATGTTGCAGGAGTGTCTCGGCTGCCCGAGACAGCTGCTGAGACAACAATGCGGCTCCATTGGCTCCCGCTGCTGTCAAAGTCAGTCAGCCAGCCAATGATGAGAGGGAGGGGGCAGGTTCGGGGCACGGCTCCATGTCTGAATGGACACATGGAGCTGCAGCTCGGCTCGGGTGCCCCCATAGCAAGCTTCTAACTATATGGGGGCACTCAACAGGAAGGAGGGGCCAGGAGCACCTAAGAGGGACCCGAGAAGAGGAGGATCTGGGCTGCTCTGTGCAAAACCACTACACAGAGCAAGTAAGTATAACATGTTTGTTTTTTTTTAAAGTTAAAAATAAGAGACTTTAGTATCACTTTAAGGTAAATCTGTCAGAGAAATAAAGGGGATGCCATTATTATCCTTCTTCTAGAAAAGCTAGCTGCCTGGCTTTTATGCTGACCCACTGGCTTCAATACTCTCTGAGCCATTGACTGAACAAGTATGCAGATTTTATAAAACTTGGAGTGAAGTCAAAATTTCTATGCACTTGTCTCAGGTCAGTGATTCAAAGCACTGAAGCAAGAGCAACAGCCAGTAAACCAGCATTTTCAGAGAATTCAGCAATAGCAGCCTTTCCGGTTTCTTTACTTTACAGCCCATACTGAACTTCCAGTTTACATCGGCTAAATGCATTCAAAATGAATCAAAACAAAAAGATATTCCAATACTTTCAGTGTGTTCTCTTTAGAAAGTAGACAGAGACTGAGAAGAAAAGCCTATCCCCTGTCAGCATGCTGTAGAGAAGGACCCTTGCTAATGGTAAGGAAGCAGTGGTCTCTGTTTAGAGGTCTGATACGTCCCCTGCTGAGACAGACCTAAAAAACTACAAATCAGCAGGGATCATGAATTTTGCATTCTAAAGAAAATGAACTGAAAGACTTGTTTTGATGCACCTGGAAAGTATTTAGCCGATTTAAACTGGAAGTTCAGTTGGGCTTTAACCTCCTCCCATCCGCGCCATAGCCGAATGACGGCTACAGCGCGGCTCTAAAATGCCGGGAGGACGTCTATAGATGTCCTCCCATTTGGCTCGTGCTGGGCGCGCTCCCGCAATCTCCTTACAGAGAGGAGGAACGGGGAAATCGCCAAAGTAAACACGGCGGTTCCCCGTTCTGTGAGGGGGGGCATGCCAGATCTACTGATCCCTGTCACTGGGATCAGTTAGATCTGTCATGCCCCTGTCAACCCCGCCCCCCCACAGTTAAACACACTCAGGGAACATAGTTAACCCCTTCACTGCCCCCTGCAGTTTAACCCCTTCACTGCCAATGACATTTATACAGTAATCAGTGGACATTTAAATTTCTGATCGCTGTATAAATGTCATTGGTCCCAAAAAAGCGTCAAAAACGTCCGACATGTCCGCCCCGATATCGCAGTACCGATAAAAATCGCAGATCGCCGCCATTACCAGTAAAAAAATAAATAAATAATAAAAACGCCATAAATCAATGCCCATAGTTTGTAGGCGCTATAACTTTTGCGCAACCCAATCAATAAACGCTGGTTGCGATTTTTTTACCAAAAATATGTAGAAGAATATATATCGGCCAAAACTGATGAATAAATTTGTTTTTTTATTTTTTATTTTTGGATATTTATTATAGCAATAAATAAAAAATATTGTTTTTTTTTCAAAATTGTCGCTCTTTTTTTGTTTATAGCGGCGATCAGAAATGACGCAGAGGTGATCAAATACCATCAAAAGAAAGCTCTATTTGTGGGGAAAAAAGGATGCAAATTTTGTTTGGGTACAAGGTCGCACGGCCGCGCAATTGTCATTCAAAGAGCGACAGCGCTGAAAATTGAAAATTGGTCCGGGCAGGAGGGGGGTTTAAGTGCCCAGTAAGGAAGTGGTTAATGTGCATGTCAGCCGTAACTCCCATTCTATTTTATGAGAGTCCATCTGAAAGAATTGTGCATAGTTAACCTTTATGGCCTATATAGACTTGTCTGTTTTGATGCAGCAAAACTCTTGCATTTTGCTGCATGAAGATACATGTACAAGTAGAAATCCTAATTTTTCCTATATGCTGCAGTTTAGCGTGAAAAACAAAAGGCAACTCTACTGGCCCATTTACACCCACATGTTTACGTTACAATGTTATGCTTCACTCACTTGGCAATAGGGATGAGCTCAGGTGGGTTCGATGCTAGTCCAAACCTACCTGAACTATCCCGCCAGGAAGCTGTCACTGTGAATCATAAGCAGCAGAGGCATTCCCACCCTGCAGTCGCAAGTATACAAGTGACGCCCTTATTAGTGGGTGTGGGGAATTCCTCAGCCGTTAATGATTGGATGTCCACAGTAACAACTTCCTGGTGGGATAGCTCTGACGGGGGTATGGACTCCTATCCGAACATGCCTTAGTTAATCCCTATACAGGAACACTGTAAATTCAGCTTTAAAGTGATTGTAAAATCTTGTTTTTTTCCTTTAAAAATAACAAAGACGTTTTACCTACTGTACCTCCTCTATGTAGTGGTTATGCACAGAGCAGCCCCGATCCTCCTTCTTGGGTCCCTCTTCGGCTCTCTTGGTCATTCCCTCCTGTTGAGTTCCCCCACAGCAAGCAGCTTGCTATGAGGGCACCCAAGCTGAACCAAAACTCACTGTGTGCATTCGGCCCAGCCCCGCCCCTTTCTCTCCTTATTGGCTGACTAATTGATTGACAGCAGCGGGAGCCAAGGCGCCGCTTTGCTGTCTTAGCCAATGAGTAGGGGAGTCCCAGACAGCCGAGACACTCCTGCAACACAGAAGGTTTTTTTTATCGTAATGCATAGAATGCATTATGATGAAAAACCTTCTGCCTTTAGAATCACTTTAAAGAGGAGGTAAACCCAGATGGGGTTTACTTTCCTCTACATGCCCCTGTAATGTAGAAGCATAATGGGCTACTATGGATTGCATAGTAGCCCATTATGTGCCACTTACCTGGAAACAAAGCCTGCGACATCCAGCAATGTCCCCTGTACTGGCGGCATCCATCTTCTGCCCCTCTTCCTTCCGGGGCTGTGACTCCAGCCACATCGCTGGAGTCACGGCCCCAGTCACGGCACGGTCGCAGTGGAGGAATGGCACGGAGGCCGTTTTTTCACTGCGCATGTGCCAACATGACGTCGGCACAGCAAATACACTGCATATCTCCTGAACCATACAGGTTTAGGAGATATGCAGGGCACCTACAGGTAAGCCTTATCATAGGCTTACCTGTAGGTTAAAGTGGTTGTCACAAGTTGACAACCACTTTAAGGCCTAGAAAAGTAGTAATCTGTAAATCTATAAAAATATCCATACAATAACAACAAATCTAATTAAAGCCCAATAACAGCTTATAAAAATTAAAAGAAAAAATCCCTATGTGAATAACATAATAAAGCAGCTCCTGTTGCTGTCCCCCGCAAACTTAGCGCCTTGCAATCCAGCTCCGGTCCTGGTCCAGGTTGAATGAAAACATATTTTCTGTAAGATTTGGGGGTAAATCATTCAGCCACCCTGGGCTCACAGGAGAATGCTGCAGGGAACAGCGTCCATATCTTTATTTATTCATTCTCTACAACTGTCCTGATTAGCAGTGTCACCAGGAATAAAAAGTGAGGGTAAAGCCAAAATTTTAAGCTGCCATCAGAACAGGAATAGAATGGAACTCCTTTAATGGGGATACTTGCTCATAAGCAATGATAAGCATGATCACGTGTAGACTTGGAGCGCCGCCCAAAGCTGGAGGATAACAGGGGTCCCTACTGGAATTTAGAATGTGGGAGCAGGCATTAAGCACTAATTCAGAAGCGCGGATATACAGTATGTCTCAAAACCGAGCTAGTGCTTCAGATGTAATCAAGTCCCGGTAGGCGGGGTGAAACATGTTAGGGGGTGTGGCCAGAGCAGCACTGGCTGAGGCCATATCCACATCTGAAGCACTGGGTTGGTTTTGAGCAGTGTCTTACCCCACAGATGAGCTCAAGTGTGTTTGGATAGAAGGCCGAACCCACTTGATCTATGCCACTGGGAAGCTGCCAAAGCCACCAGCCTTGTATAGGGATGGAGAAAGCCTCCGCTTCCTAGGATTGGCTGTCAACTTCCTGGCGGGATAGTTCAGGCGGGTTCGGATTACTGTCAAAACCCACATTCCTATTTCGAAGACAACTGTCTGTTTATGCCAGGGATTTTCCCCTGAAAAGATACCCTCTCACTTCCTGTTACGTCTAAATGACAGAAATTGAAGTCTCCCTAATGAGACGCAGATATCAAATGAAGAAATGTAAAAGAGTTTGGCTTTGGATATAATTTGTCCTTCTATCATCAAACACATTGTTGTATTGGTATAACAAATGTACAATTGCAACTGTTTTCCACTACAGCACATACCTTGACTGGCTTGGGTTTTACAGCCAAAGATTTACGTGGTTTCTTTACTTTGTTCCCTAAAAGATCAAGTTAATATTTTATCAGTTAAATTAGAGCAGTTGAATATAACTGTTAGTAGGATCAAAGCAAAAGGTGTTCAAAGCCTTACATTTTTTTTTAAGTAGCTACAGCTTGGGTAGAAAAGCCTGTCCCACAAGCATACTGTACAGTGGGAATCTTGCTCTCTGAGTGAAAACAACAATCTCTTTGCAGAGGTCCCACAGGGATCATGAGCTTTGGGGATTGCAAATCTATAGGTCTGCCTGGTTAATGCTCATTTAGTCTAGTGCATTTAGTGCAGGGATAAGGTATACTACTTACCTTATCTCTTGCTCCAACATTGTTCTCTTCTACACCAAGTTCCAGGCTGTTGGTGGTCTCTCTGTGCCATGTGCAGTTCTGGGCTATTGACATTGGATTGAACAAGAGCAGGTGCACTTACAACCAGGGCCTAAAGTGCCTTACAGGGGGCGACAGCACTGAACTTGTCGCATTGATGGAAGGAGCCAGCTGGAGCAAAAAATAAGGTTTCTCCTTATTCCTGCAACCCTGGACTAAATAAGCATTTGACCCTTGCATTGTGGGGCATGATCCCATAAGCAAAAGGGTATATTTGACTCCTGGAGTCCAGTTTTAAAATGAATGGTCTGTGCAAACTAATTGCAATTTCTGCTGAAAATCCACACTTATGTAAACTCCAAACTGACTTGTCAGAGTTCACACAGGGCTATAAACGCCTTCTCCACTTCAATGTGACAGCAAAGGACCAATGGAAAGTAGGCACCCAGCACTCTCTGATAGCTTCCCCCCAAAGCAGCATAAAGTTATTTCTCCTGTACTGTGCGGTGGGCCTTGGTGTACAGTTGTGTTTCTATTTTACTGCCTTAGGAGGATAATGTCCGCCTCGCTGCCTCACACAGACTGGGGGGTCCAAAGTACTGGAACATAAAACCTATAAAAGGCGTGTGGCCTAGCGCATTATCCTCAGTAAAATTTATTGTTAAAAATCAATAGGTATCATACAATGGGGGTATCTCGTGTTGCATTGGCTAACACGTTTTCCTCTTCCTCAGAGCTCAGAGTGGCTTTGAGGCCAACACGAGATAGCCCCATTGTATGGGAGAAGCACACTATATGGACTTTGATGGTGGTGTAATATGATATGCCTGTTTTCAAGCCATATTTTGTGAGTATGATACCTATTGATTTTTAACAATACATTTTACTGAGGATAATGCGCTAGGCCACGTGCCTTTTATATGTTTTGTGTTCTGTTACGCTCCAATAGGACAGTGGGGTGAGTCACAGGCTCACCCATACCTGGAAGATCCAGGTACTTCACTTCACTGTCATTAGACAAAGAGTGGCAAAGGAAAGGTAAGTATAGGTTGATGGGGAGAGGGGTACATAAGTGAACCTTTTTACTTTGGCCTGCAAGGGTCTTTATCTTTATTGTGTAAAGTGCTGCACAAACTGTTGGCACTATAATATAATTTCTGAATACCAGTCATCTCAGATATAGGCACAGAATGGATGCTAGATTTTGAATCCTAGATCCAAAACAGAAAGACTAAATTTTGATACTATCAAAAAGGAATGTAAACTCACCCTTTGGAACAAGTGGACCCGGATCTCCCTGTAATGAGACAACATTAGGTAAACCCAAACTCTTTACATTTTCTTGTGATTTTTTTCCAATAAAATAAACAGTACCATGCCAACAATATATAATATAGGCATAATCATGCCCTCTTCCTTAAGACATCAAGATTCCTACCTGGAACCAGATGGTCCTCCCATTGCTGTCTTTCATAGTCTTCATTCCAGAGACAAAATAACATTGCAGCCATGATCCAAAGAGAGCATATTCAACTGCACTTTCAGGGTTATATACTTTACCTCCTAAGGAAAATATGTTCTGTAATTAGTTATTACTATAGTGACTTCTATTACAAACTACTTAAAAACACATCGGGGGGTCAATTAACAAGGAGAAGTGCAAGCACAAGCTTGCACCACTCTTCTAAGCATAAAAAAAACAGAGCAGATGCTGCTCCTAATTATCAAAAAGGATGCAAGCCCCCTGCACCACTATAAGCATAGTTATCCTTGTTGTCTTGCTAACAGTGAAATTCTTTTACCCATGCAGGGCACTGTAAAAGTATAACTTAGCTACCCATAGTGCTGTATATCCACTTCAGCTCTCACACCTGTTTACCCCCAATGGACCAGACCACATTTTTACATTGCTGCTATGTGTCTATTCATGAGTCTATAACTTTTAAACCACTTCAATACCGGGCATTTCCCCCCTTTCTGCCAAGGACAATTTTCAGCTTTCAGCGATGTCACACGTTGAATGACAATTGCACAGTCATGCGACGCTGTACACAAAATTTTTATCATTTTCTTTGCACAAATAGAGCTTTCTTTTGGTAGTATTTGATCACCACTGGGTTTTTTATCTTTTGCTAAACAAACTAAAAAAGACAGACATTTTTGAAAAAACAAAACTTTTTTTTCCTTTCTGTTACAAAAATGTTGTTTTCTCCTTCACTGACAGGCACTGATGAGGCTGCACTAATGGGCACTGATGAGGCAGCACTGATAAGGTGGCACTAATAAATAGAATTGATGGGCACTGATAGGCAGCACTGGTGGCCACCGATAGGCTACACTGATATGCAGCACTGATGGGCACCAATAGGCTACACTGATGGGTAATGATGGGTGGTTCTAATGGGCAGCACTGATAGGCGGCACTGATGGGCACTAAAAGATGGCACTGATGAGGAGGTACTGACAGTCATTACTGATGGGCACTGATTGGCATCTCTGAAGGGCACTCACAGGCGTTACTGATGGGCACTGATTGGCAGCTGTGGTGGGCACCTCTGGTGAGGGCTGCGCTGATAACCAATGCTCTGATTATCAGCACACCCCCCCCCCCCCGACAGGAGAGCCGCCAATCGGCTCTCCCTGTCAGTGCGGACCTCAGAAAGCCGTTTACCAGCTCTTACTGGTGTGATAAGGGCATGTCTTGGTTAATTAAGAGTTTAATAACTCCCTGTGCACACAATAAACCTTCTTCTCTGTCAGCTGCAGATCACTCTCTCATAGATTGCCTTCTGTCAGGGAACAGAGGAGGTGATAAGAAGCTAGTGAGTTACTTTTGTTTTGGTTAACAAATGTTACACTGAATGATCCCTGTGACTGGCTGTCATTCAATGATCATTCAATGAGGAAGGCTTCTGACTGGCTCCCAGTCATAAGATTAGGAGTTCATGTTTCTACAGACACGGGTCTTGCAGAGCTGTGCACGGGAGCGAGCAGGGGAGAGAAGACTGCAGGTGTTTTGTCAATATAGCCAATTCATCAAGATCTCAAATTATGTCACTTCCGGTTACTGTAACTGTCCGTAATTGCAGATTTTGATGAATTGCCATTTTTACACAACACTGGGAACCCATAAACACTCCGGAACTAGGGTTGCCACATCATCCCTTTAATATAGGACACATGTGAATTACACAGGTTCTGAGGCTAATTTAATGCAGATGAGGCACCAAGTGAGTTTAATTACCACCTTAATCAGCCACAGATCCTGTGCAATTGATACATGTCCTGGATTAAAGGGATGATGTGGCTACCCTATCCGGTACACAGTATTATGAGTGGATATTGTGAGTCCGCTAAGATACTAACCGACAAAATGGCCTTACCGGAGTGTTTATGGCTCCCGCTGTTGTGTCAAAACGGCAAGTCGTCTAAATCTCCAATTACGGACGGTTTACAGTAACCGGAAGTGACGTAATTGGAGATTTTGATGAATTGGCTATAGTGACAGAACACAGGCAGTCTCCTGGGAGTACAGGAGATGCCTTGTGTATAGAGGAGGGGGTTTTATGGATATTTGTAACACGCCAAAGATGGTAACTGGTTAAACTCACTATTTTATGTTTAGCCAGTGAAAGAAAAAGTAAAATTCCTGTAATGTCAGGGTAAGCATGTAACTCACACCTCTCTCCATCTGACAGCGCTAGGTGCATGCTGATTGGTCCAGTGCTGTCACTTGGACAGAGGGAGGAGTCTATAGCCCTGTTTGAGCTCTGACATGAGTTTGGAGCTTACTTGACTATTTCTTAGGCTGCTTTCACACTGAGGCGTTTTACAGACGCTATTTAGCTAAAAATAGCATCTGTAAAGCGCCTCAAAAGTCCCCCCAATCCACCCCAATGTGAAAGCCCTGGCCCTGAGTGCTTTCACACTGGGGCGGTGCGCTAGCAGGACGTTACAAAAAGTCCTGCAAGCAGCATCTTTGGGGCGGTAAGGAAAGCGGTAATATACCGCTCCTCTACCGCCCCTGCCATTGAAATGAATGGCAAGCGCTGCCGAAGCGGCTGCACACCGCCTCGGTAGCGCTGAGCGCCGGCACTTTTAACCCCTTTTTAACCCCTTGTGGGGGGTTAAAAGCGCGGCGCTCCGGTCCGCATAGCGGAGCCCTATCGCTGGTAAAACTCTGCTAAAACTAGCGGGGTTTTACCGCGACCGCGGGAACCGCTCCACTGTGAAAGTAGCCTTACTCCGGTCCTGATAGCCAAAGGGAGCAGCCCATATAACGCTGGAAATTTTGTAGCAGCAATTTGTAGCATCTACAGAATCTTAGTGTTTTTTGTTGCTAGAAAATAATGCATTACTGTCAATGATAGGTCTGTGTTGCAGAAATTGTGAAAAGCGATTTGTAGCCAGCTTCAGTACTTCATGCAGCAGCTGATGACCAGGACAAACCAGGGATTTATAGCTGCACATAAGGCCCCTTTCCCAAGGGCTTTCCGATCAGGTCCATCTGTCAGTTTTTCAGGCGGACCTGATCAGAGCCTCCATACACTCCTGTGGAGTGGCGGATGTCAGCGGTGACATGTCCATTGACAACCGCCGCTATCTGATCCGATCCTGTCCGTGAAATCCAGACAGATGGTGAACCTATTTTCCATCCACCTGGCGGATTGGATGAAAGCGAACAGGTGGTCTGTTTTCATCCGATCTCCCCATAGAGGAGAGTGGGGCTCTGACGGATCTGTCTCAGCACTGTGATGCGGAGATGAACCTATCATCCGCCTGCTCAGCGGGGATCAGTGGATCGTTGAGCAAAGCGGAGTCCGCGGGGCGGATCTCCTGTGTGAAAGGACTCTAAAAGTATTGTAGTCCCCGAGCTAGCTCTTAAACTATCTAGCTCTTAAATCTAGCTAAAAAGCCCTGTTCACACCAGCGAGTTTTAGGTGCGCTGTGTTAAAAAAAAATCCTGCTTACTGTATCCTTGATATACTTTAATCAAAACGCACATTATATAGGGTTCAGTGGTAACTGCTGATGTTCATTTTCCACCTAGTGATGAGAATATTCAAAGGAGCAGGATGTAAATATTTTCTCAGACTAACAAAATTCAAAGTGTGAATTTATAATTTTTTTAGGTACTTCTATAGCACTGTCAATTTACACAGCGCTTTACATATACATTGTACATTCACATCAGTCCCTACCCTCAAGGAGCTTACAATCTAAGGTCCCTAACTCACATTCATACACATACTAGGGCCAATTTAGATAGGAGTCAATTAAGCTACCAGCATGTCTTTGGAGTGTGGGAGGAAACCAGAGTGCCCAGAGGAAATCCACACAGGCACAGGGAGAACATGCAAACTCCAGGCAGGTAGTGCTGTGATTGGAATTCGAACAGATGACCATAGTGCTGCTAGGCGAAGGAGCTAATCACTTAGCCAAAGTGCTGCCCACTGAATGTGTTTTTCATTTGAGAAGAATCATACATATTACAACAAAACCTGTTTAACCACTTTAGTACTGCGTTATAGCTGAAAGACGGCTACAACGCAGCTCTGTAAATCTGGGGTGGTGTCCATAAATGTCCTCCCAGAACCGCGGCCCCTGGAGCGCGCTCTGTGATCGATGTGTCCTTTGTCCGTTGGAGACAGCAATCATGAATCGTGGTAAAGGGCCAAAAACAGCGGTCCTTTACCATGTGATCAGCTGTGTCCAATCACAGCTGATCACATGTAAACAGACTTGCCGGTTATCGGCAGTCTTTTCCTCACGGGCTGTCTGTGTGAGGAGAGCAGATAACTGGCAAGGTTCTCAGTACCTTCTTTACACTGATAATAAGGGCACTGTTCATAAGTGCCCTGATTATCAGTGGAGTCCCATCAGTGCCACCTCATTAGCGCACATCAGTGAAGAAGAAAAATGACTTATTTGCTAAATTTTACAGAAAGTAAGAAAAAGTTTTTTTTTTTTTTTTTTTAAAACATCTTCGGTCTTTTTTCATTTGTTTAGCAAACAATAAAAACCCAGTAGTGATTAAATACCACCAAAAGAAAGCTCTTGATAAAAATGTCATAATTGTACAGTGTTTCATGACCGCGCAATTGTCATTCAAAGTGTGACAGCGCTGAAAGATGAAAATTGGCCTGGGCAGGAAGTGGGTGAAAGTGCCTTGAATTGAACATCTGGGATTCCATTCAAATAGCAGGTGCGGCTCAAATTTAAATGAAATTAGTTGACTCAACGATGGCAAGAAAGAATGTTGTAAAGAAGAATTGTTTTATGTTTATGTACAAACTAAAATCTAACCATGTATGGCCAGCTTTAACTTTGGGAGGTGATAATAGCTTGTTTGGCTGTACTTCTCCTGTGTATCACAGGAGAGCAGTTCGTTTTGATTCTCCTGTGACCCTATTTAAGCCAACAGCGGGCTGAAGTCCGCTGTCGGCTGACGTCACAGAGCCAGTCAAGGCTGGGGAAAGATCGCGACCATATCATGACTTAAAGTGACCTCCATGCCAGGTGACTTTGCCTGTGGCCAAACAGAGAAGGGAGGGAGGGGGTTGCCTGGGTAATTCGGGGGGAGTACCTGGGTAAATTCTTTTCTTTTTCCTGTAAGTTGCTTCAATATAGATGGGGGCTTGGAAGCGACTTCCATTGAATTCTATGAGCACAAGTCGGATAGAAGTCGTCTTGAAGTGATACAGGAACCTTTTCTGAAGTCACCTTGAAGTCGGAGCGACTTCAGTAGTGTACATTAAGACGGCTCCCATTCACTTCAATGGGATTTCGGATGTCAAACGACTTGAGGCAACACAAGTGGAATCGCAAGTCGCCTATGTGTGAACCGAGCCTAACAGTCACCACTGTCTGCTCACAGAGAACTGAGAACCGAGCAACCAGCAGTCTTTGATTGCACGGTTCTCACTCTCAGAGCTGGTGAGGGACAGATGCAGCATCAGAGTGATGCTGCATCCACCTAGGCAAGTATGATTCTTACAAAAAAGAAACAATTCCCAAACTTCTCTTTTAACCGACATGGTAGGAATTTCTGCTGTGCACTTGGGCTTCCAAAGCGTTAGTGATTGGCAAAAACTGCTTTACCTCTGTAGATTATTATTGGATTAGAATGTGATTCTCCTCATACCCAGTTCAAGGACTTCCAATGGAACGGAGTTGCAGAGCTGCAAAAGGTCTGGATTCTCCTTCTTAATTTTTATTTTCTTGCTGAGTGAAAGGTCACTGTTCTATGGAAACAGAAGGGAGTCATCCCAAGATATACAACAAAACACCTTCATAAACTAGCATCAAACTCCAAATATATTATTTGTTGTTATCATTTAAAAACCATTATTAGTCACAATAGTAATATCATTTCTTCTGACCTGATTTTCATGTTTCACAGCCTCCAGGACTTCACGAGCCGGCATGAATGGTGGGATGTGCAACCTGGCCAACAACAAAAAAGAATCAATGAGTTCAAAGAACCCACTGAGCAAATAACAACCAGAAAGATACACAGAATATGCACTCGTAGATTCCCTTGCTTCCGTATTAATAGGCTCCATGTACCCTGTAGCTGCTAAACAGTCCTTGTTGGGCGTTTGGCCATTTTTTTTTTAAGGCTCCATGCACACTAAAGCTGATAAACAATGGTTTATGGTCATCTGGGGTTTTTTTTTTAACAGCCCATAAAACGCCCTTTTATGTTATCCTATGTATCCAAGCACACATGGACGTTTATTGTCGTTTAGCAGCAGTGGCGTTTATGGGCTGTTATCTGAAAGCCCTGAAAATAGTCGTTCTTCTGACCACAAAGAACGTTGAAAGCTTAAAAATGACCATAAACGCCCAAAAACGCTGACACTCAAAAACGCTAACGCTCAAAAACACTGGTGCTTTAACGCTGATAAAAGCTGAAAAACTCACTACAAAGCTACTGACGTTTTTAGATGGAGCATGGAGCATGGAGCCTATACTTTTAGTTAAAAAAAAAAAAGAAAAGAAAAGCTGCTTGTTTCATTAGTGTTCAATCAGCAGTATAGTAAATCTAAAAATTGCTTACCGATACAGGATCTCCGCTCGCAAGTAATTGCCAATGCCATTAAAATATTTCTGGTTCAACAAAGCTTCACATATTGGTTTGTCAAATGCTTTGTCAGACAAGTTTTTCAAAACATTCTCCCTGGAATAAAAATGGAAAAATGTTTAAATTACACACAGTACATACATACTCTAGACATATATTATAAAAGTATGATTCGGGCATGGCCTGCATCTGCAAACACAGCTGGAGCAAACCCTTCCACCAATGGCTTTTATAGTTTATTGTCCCTTGCATGTGTCTTAATACAAGGTGTTGTCATGCCTTAGTACAGAACTAAAGTTCTGTTGTGGCGATGGGACAGAAAGTGAAGGGAAATCTCCCCAATAGGAGACAGGTGGCAAAAACACAACAAGAGTTATAACCCTCCCCAAGCCTTGGTTCACACCAGTGCAGCTTTGAAATTGCGCTACTTCAGCGTGATTTCAAAGCCGCAGATCAGTGCGGTTTGTTCCTCCAATTTCATTGGGGCTCACGACTTCATTTAACAGAAGTCTATGCAAAAAAAAAAAAAAGTAGTGCAGGAAACTTTTTCAATTTCATTTGCTGGCAATGGGGTGCAACATGGAACTGTCAAATCGCATGACAAATCGCACCGGTATGAACCAGGGCTAGGTTCACACTGATGGGATGATGGAAATGCACAGGAATCGCTGCGTTTCCCTCATCGCATGGCAATGTGTTCATGCGATCTGCTGCAGGTGTCAAAAGTTAAAGACACCCCAAAGGCAGGTCACAGAATGCAGTGTGTTTTTTAGAATCGGATCGCGTGTGCATGAACACGGACACGATCCGATTCCAGTGCGGCAAAAAAAGGTGCCTGCATCTTTTTTCACGTGGATTCGGTGCGATTTCAACCTTACAAAATGATGCGCTCAAATTGCACTGCACAGAATTGCAGTGTGATTCCTGTGAGAATCACATGCGATATGACAAATCGCATCAGTGTGAACCCAGCCTAACTCTATCCAAAATGAAAAAAGAAAAAAAAAAAACATCTTTAGTTCTACTTTAACAAATGGAATGTTGCAGCCTGCAAGCATAACATATACACTATCTGTATCAAATGTTGAAGATCGCCTTGATTTCTCTGGACACAAAACCATTACAAGTAAAGTAAATGAGTATAAAAAGGGGAAGTTAAAGCCCTTAGTAGGCGATTTTCAGAATTCTGCTTTCCTACTTCATCTGTCTAGCTAAAGCTAGCCATACACTAGTAGAGATTTGTTGAAATGTTTTCATTTTAAAGTGGAGTTCCACCCAAAATTGGAACTTCAGCTGTAAGTGCTGGTGACCCCTTGACATGCTACAATTGGCATGTCATTTTTTTTGGGGGGGGGGGGGGTACCTAGTTTTCATAGGTACCCAGCTCCCACTGCCTCTCCTGGCGCCGCAACACCGGACGGAAGTTCACCTCTCCCCCCCTGCAATCTTCTGGGACACGTCACAGGTCCCAGAAGATTGCCCGGCCATTCATATCACGCAGCACGGCTCATGCATGCGCAGTGCGCGCCCAGCTGTGAAGCCACAGCCGGGCGCCCACACTTGCAATGCCGGCACCGCGGGGAGGAGGGGGAGAGGAGCGAGGTTTCAGACGGCCGCATCACTGGACCTTGGGATAGGCGAGTGTGTGTTTATTGAAAGTCAACAGCTACACTTTTTGTAGTTGCTGACTTTTTAAATGGGTGGAACTCCGCTTTAAAGAAATTTTGCTCAATTTTCGAATTGTTGTGGGGTCAGCTAAGTCAACGTCTGAACAGGATGGAAGATATTTCTCGAATAAATTTAAATCAGTGTATGCGTCTTTCATTCAAGAAAGTCCAAAATTGAAGGTTTAGGCTGAGTTCACACTATTGTGAATTAGATGTGGGTTTCCCTGCATCCAATTCGCATGTCAGGAGACTGTGACCGATTCTCTATGGAGCCGGTTCGCACAGCTTTGGGACGGCTGCGGAGTTAATTGCACAGGAGTCCTGTGTGTCTTCTGGTCCGTTTCAGGTCCAAATTCAGCCAAACATTTGTACTGAAATCAGACCTGAATCGGTGAACAGGGATGCACCGGACCCCTGCTGTGAGCTGCAGTGTGAACTCAGCCTTAAAGTGGAAGTCCAGCCTAAAACTAAAATCTCTAAATCTCTTTGCAGGCACAATTTAAGACTAACCTATCTAACCCTGTAAAACAAAAATCGTTATAGAATAGTTTTCTGAAGGCGATCCGATCCCACGCTGAGCTGTCAGCTGCAGCTTCTCTGTGTAGGCGGGTACAGAAGAGGCAGCGACAACGGAAGCCCCATAGTAACTCTATGGGTGACGTCACTTCCCAGCCGGTACACAGTATCCACCGGCGCCACTGAAAACCGGACTGGATTGGCTTCAGAAAAGATATGTATAGCAAATTTTGCTTTACAGGGTTAGATAGATTAGTCTTATATTGTGCCTGCAAGTAGATTTAGATATTTTTGTTTTAGGCTGGACTTCCACATTAAAGCAAACAAGTACTTTCAAAAGGCTCACCAAACAAATAAGCTTAACTCTTAAGTCAGTGCTGGAGTCCATACATAATCCACAGAGTTTATTGAATAAAAATCCAGTGGTCCAGTATACATGGATGCATGGGTCCAGTATAAGCATTTACTGACTCCAGGGTTGAGTTTTGCGATTTTCTTTCAAATTTTTGTACAAACATTTATAGGATAATCTGTTTTGAAATAATACACGCGCCTTGGAATAAATGTACCCTCTTAAAATGAAAAGCTGCTGCTATATGAATTGCTCCCTCTAGTGGAACATCTGTATCAAATCCAAATTATACAGCGCATGCTCCTTCCAATAATATGTGGTAGATAACTTATAGTGCTCTTATTAACTTATGTGAAATTTGGAGCTGCTGCCATAAAAAAAATGCTCCCTCATGTGGAACAGCTTAAATCAATATGTAATATATACAGTGCATGCTCTTTCTGATAATCACAAAAACATATACCTTAGTGTTCTTACTAAATATAATCAAATATAAAGTGCCATGTGCTTAAAATTAACAATACATAAATTGGTGTCACTAATGCAAATAAAGTTCTAAAGTCTTTTCAAAAGTGCATAATGTGCTTCTGTGCAAATAGGCTTCTTCAGCTAGGCGAATTATAGTGAATCCACTCCATGCTAAGAGGACTAGGGTCTCTCCACACTCACCAGATGCGATGGACCCTTTACCTTGCTCCAAGGGTCTAACGGGCATGTAGGTCTGCTTGTAGGGGGACCTATCTCTTTACGGTGATCTCCGCTTGTTCCTGTCAATCCTATGTGTGATCCACGGGAATGGCTCAGAGGTATGCAAAGGAGGCGAGTTTAACGCTTGGTCAAAAGAGAAATAAGCTTCTCATAGCGTAAAAAATCCTTAAAAAGTTTTATTGGGCATCAATTTAAAAACATGAAAAAGTCACTTGAAAGTCCAACAAAGTGATAGCAGCGCTCAATAAAGTCCAGTGTAGTTGTAATAAAAGTGCTCTGTGCAAATTGCCAATCTGATAAAAAAAATGAATGAATAGATAAATAAAAAGATGAATAAAAATGAATAAAGTGCTTGGTGTTAAAAGAAAAGTCCACTTGGGTGAACATACAGCTTCTTAACTTCCAATGTGACCTCCACCTCAAACACCACGTGTATATGCACACTCTGGGGGCTCACCAGAACTCTGGAATATAACAGCCTTTTGTACCAAAGCGTCAGCGCAAGAGCTCCACTCCCTGCTTTTGTCCCGGATGCCTCAAGGGTTAACGCCTCCAACTCGCATCATCATAAGGGACAAACATAGAAAACCTTCATAGCGTATCATTGGTAAAAACTTGTTTTATTCAGAGTAAAAAATCATATGCGCTTACATTTACATTTGCCACACGGCAACCCGACACAGTGTAAGGATTTGACAGCCGGGATACCTACGATCTGTCTGGGAAGGCATGGGAAACTGTCTGCAGAGACTGCACTGGTACACATGTCAGATTGATTCTACCTAAATGTAAGCGCATATGATTTTTTACTCTGAATAAAACAAGTTTTTACCAATGATACGTTATGAGGGTTTTCTATGTTTGTCCCTTATGATGATGCGAGTTGGAGACGTTAACCCTTGAGGCATCCGGGACAAAAGCAGGGAGTGGAGCTCTTGCGCTGACGCTTTGGTACAAAAGGCTGTTATATTCCAGAGTTCTGGTGAGCCCCCAGAGTGTGCATATACACGTGGTGTTTGAGGTGGAGGTCACATTGGAAGTTAAGAAGCTGTATGTTCACCCAAGTGGACACCAAGCCCTTTATTCATTTTTATTTATCTATTCATTCATTCATTTTTTTGATCAGATTAGCAATTTGCACAGAGCACTTTTATTACAACTACACTGGACTTTATTGAGCGCTGCTATCACTTTGTTGGACTTTCAAGTGACTTTTTTATGGTTTATTGATTCTTTTATGGCAGCAGCTGACCTACACATTATTTATATTTATGTTTATGTTTAGATACATATTCACAATTGTATATTTCTTTGTGTGTATTAATTTAACATACAAGGTTTATTGATACAATTTATTAGCGCTGTGTTTTCACATTTATACAATTTAAAAACATGGATGTTTTGCATATGTTACAGCTCCAACGACCCTTGTGTAAACAAGGAGTATTACCGCAATGTCTGGTAACGTGCGTTCCTCTCTCCGGGTCAGGCAGGCTGCTTTTGCTAACGTCACACTATAGTGAACCATAGTAAGCCATTCCCGTGGATCACACATAGTATTGACAGGAACAAGCGGAGATCACCGTAAAGGCATAGGTCCCCCTACAAGCAGACCTACATGCCCGTTAGACCCTCCCTTGGAGCAAGGTAAAGGGTCCATTGCATCTGGTGAGTGTGGAGAGACCCCAGTTGTCTCAGCATGGAGTGGATTCACTATTAGTCACCTATCTGAAGAAGCCTATTTGCACAGAAGCACATTATTCACTTTTAAAAGACTTTAGCACTTTATTTGCATTAGTGACACCAATTTATGTATTGTTAATTTAAGCACATGGCACTTTATATTTGATTATATTTAGTAAGAACACTAAGGTATATGTTTTGTGATTATCAGAAAGAGCATGCGCTGTATATATTACATATTTATAGGATAATCTACTACTGTATGGCCAATTTTAATCTGTAAATTCGGTGCACCTTTGTTAACTCATGAACTGGCAGCAGCTCTTTGTATTACTCTGGTAGTAGTTCAGCCCCAACACCTTCAAGAGTAAGTTACAGAAAATCTGTAAGCTGAAATTACACTGGACCCCTCCCCATTCCCCCCCGGTCCCGATGTACCAGAGTCCTGAGATCCCCCGCTGTCAGAGACCAGGACATTGCTTCACCGGTCCAGGGATTTGATACCTCCGAGGCTTAAAGCAGTAGTAAACCCCCAAAGCTGTTTTTACCTACAGGTAAGCCGATAAAAAGGCTTACCTGTAGGTAAAAAGAATATCTCCTAAACCTGAATGGTTTAGGAGATATTCGCCCTGCATGCAGCCGCTGACATTAGCGGCGCATGCGCTCTGATGATCCGGCCGAGGCGTCCGGCAACTCAGAGCTGGCTGCCGGAGCGAAGAGCTCCCGCGCGCATGCGCGGGAGTGACGTCACGCGGCTCCAGCCACTCAGAGGACCAACATGTCAGCGTCCTTAGCGCTGACCGACTCGGGCATCGGGGGCCTCGTTCTAAGGTAAGTATTTCATAATATGTTAGTATGCGATGCATGCTAACATATTATGCTATTGTCTTGCAGGATTTTTTTTTATTTTTTTTTTTGGCAGCGGGTTTACTACCGCTTTAATCTCCTATCTGTACTTCTCAGCGTGTACGGATAGGAGGCAATCTAATTGGTCCAGCCCATCCTGTCAGTGCTGAAGAAGAGGAGAGAAATCCTCAAATGCCCGGACTGGTGAAGTGGACATTGGTACAGCGGGACCGGGGGGGGGGGGGGGGGTAAGGGGTCCATGAAGGTAAAGAACCTTTTGTGTGCAGCAGCCCCCCTAATATGTACCTAATATGACTCAGCTCTCTGGGGATTCTCCCTCTTCATTGACAGAGACAGCAGCAGGGACCATTGGCTCCCGCTGCTCCCAATCACAGCCAATGAGGAGTGAGAGAGAGGGCAGGGCCAAGCCACTGTTCTGTAAGCAGGTAAGTATAACATGTTTGTCATTTTTTTCCCTTAATATCACTGTAAGGCCTCATGAACGTTTTCGGGAACCCAGGAGGCACGGATGCATCATCCAGCCTTGGCCCCTGCCACCTGCAGCTTGTCAAAATCTATGACAGGCTGAAAAATGCAGGGTCTGGATGCTGTACTAAGTGGTACTCACCTTTAAGGCTGAATGCGTTCCAGGACATATACCCGGAGCACAGGAGTTCTGTTCTGAGAACACATCTCTGAGCGCACATGGCCCTAAACACAAGCACCGCTTCATACACCATCCAGCCACCACATATTTCAGTCTGTCATAAATTTGACATGCTGCCAGCAGTGCAACTGGAAGCTGCAGCGATCTGGGATGCCTGAAAACATCAGGATTTGATGCCCATGTGCCAATGGCCACTGTGCATGAGGTCTTACCTATATCATATATTATTACATCACAAACTCTGCAAGCGGAGTGGAATTCTGCAGTTCTCCCTTTATCTATATATTCACCTAAACTTTTCATACTCCGTCATCACACAAGGGCCACGCTCTCGCTGCCACGACCCATTGAACTCCCAGCTTCCGAAGCGGCGTGGGTCCACGAAGCTGAGAACGCGTCGCGGGGATTCTTTGGTGTAGAAGCGCAGGTGAGCATGTTTGGGAAGGTTATCCTCGGTTGTGAATTTAAAGCTTCCCGACATGCCAAACCTGAAAATGACAGAGGCAGCATCATTCTGATCTGACGCCGGGGTGAGGATCAGCTTGACCTCCTTTCCTCTGGCCACGGCGCTGACGGTGTACTTTGGGCTGCAGAATGGCACTTCTGGATTTTTACTGACGGCTGATTTTTCCACCTTGCCTGCAAAGTGTAGCCCAGAGCAAACCCGATTTGCAAAGAGACCGGAAAGATGGAGCTCAGGACCCTCTGGCATCTCTGAAACGACAGGAAAAGTCACAAACAATGGGGGGTTTGGACATACAGAAGAGAAACGGGTCATTCAGGCTCACATATGCATATTTCTAACTATGGAATTTTAGGCTTTTGAATAGGTGGTGGGAAGAAGCTTTACGGGCTCATCAAAGGGATTTTCATTTTATTACTTAAATGAAAAAACCTTTTAGGTTTTGGTAACAGCCTAAAATTCGGGATTATCTAGAGAGGCGTTCCTCCCCCCCCCCCCCCAAAAAGGTGCCAAATGTGGAAGCGGGGGGGGGGGTTTAGGGGGTAAGTCAGGTGGGTGGAGCTCTGCTTTAACCTTCACTCACTGATAAAAGTATATAGGACAAACAGAGGGAACTCCTTAATGTGAGCACAGACAGCAATAAAAACCCAACAGGGGTTCTAATCGTTCGTCACTCTGTACAACACTAAAGAAAAAAAAAAAAAAGAAAAACAACATTTTGCCTTTAGTTATATCAGCTTTTTTCAGCCAGGGTGCCCAGGCACTCTGGGGTGCATTGAGGATTCTTCAGTGGTGCCTTGGCAAAATGCCTAAAATTGTATACAAGCTGGAGCATGGATGAAGCTTGCTTTTTAGTTACACAAAGCCACGGGTTTTTATTGTGCACGATTACAAGCTTCTAGCTCCCGGAGCCCTAACTGCCAATGACATCCTTGTTAGACCCTCCCCTGCCCCTCTCCATCAATGCTGGGGTCTCATTAGCTACGTGATGAAGAAAAACTGAGGGAGAAGAGAAACATTGGAATACTAGTCAGTACCAGTGTGCAAAGTTGTATTTGCTTTGGAAGAATAAATCACCTCTGTGGATGTTGCTGCATTATGTAAAACTATGAGAAAATAATAATTTTTAGGGTTCCCCGACTAACAAGGGTTGCGACATAACAATGCTTTAGGGTAGTTTGATTGCCATTGTTGGCATGTACACTTGACACACCAATAAATACTGTAGATGTTGCCATGTGGATCATCATATGACGCTTTAACCAGTCCAGATCTGTGCTATAGCTGAAAGACGGCTACAGCGCGGATCTGAATTGCCAGAGGGAC
This sequence comes from Glandirana rugosa, assembly GCA_018402905.1. NCBI lineage: Eukaryota > Metazoa > Chordata > Amphibia > Anura > Ranidae > Glandirana > Glandirana rugosa. Next base: position 90,759 of record BLSH010441704.1, read on the forward strand.
GTCCGCCCTTTTGCATGCTCCCAGCGCAGCAGGAGCCGCGCGCTCGTGGGTGTGCCTGGGGGTCGGGCGGACTCGATGTCCGCCGGAGCCCCGCGATCCTCTGTTAGAGCGGCAGAACGTAGAACCGCCGATGTAAACATGGTGGTTCTCCGTTCTGTGAGGGGGGACATAGCAGATCTACTGATCCCTGTGATAGGGATCAGTAAGATCTGTTATGTCCCTGGCAGCCCCGCCCCCACACAGTTAGAACACAATAAGGGAACACAGTTAACCCCTTCACTGCCCCCTTAGTGTTAACCTCTTCACTGCCAATGACATTTACACAGTAATCAGTGGCTATTTAAATTTCTGATCGCTGTATAAATGTCATTGGTCCCAAAAAAGTGTAAAAAATGTCCGACATGTCCGCCGCAATATCACAGTCCCGATAAAAATCACAGATCGCCGCCATTACTAGTAAAAAAATAATAAAAACGCCATAAAACAATTCCCATAGTTTGTAGATGGGATAACTTTTGCACAAACCAATCAATATACACCGATTGCGATTTTTTTTTATACCAAAAATATGTAGAAGAATACATATCAGCCAAAACTGATGAATAATTTTTTTTTTTTGGATATTTATTATTATAGCAAAAAGTAAAAAATATTGTTCTTTTTTTAAAATTGTCGCTCTCTTTGTTTCTAGCGCAAAAAATAAAAACCGCAGAGGTGATCAAATACCACCAAAAGAAAGCTCTATTTGTGGGGAAAAAAATGATAAAAATTTTGTTTGGGTACAACGCTGCACAACCGCGCAATTGTCATTCAAAATGCGAAAGCACTGAAAGCCGAAAATTAGTCTAGGCAGGAGGGGGTTTTAAGTGTCCAGTAAGCAAGTGGTTAATCACTTATCCTTTGGTGGACGTCACATGGCATCCTGGCCTTAAAGTGGCTATATCTGAATGATGCATGCAGCTACAGACATCATTCAGATATCTTTTTTTTCAGGCTGCAGTTCCCTCACATGTAAAAGCCATCTTAGCTGCTGTTTAGCCCTCCGGTGCTTTTCCGGTCTCTCAGCTATCGGGAAGCCAGAAAATGAATTCACCGGCAGTGGTTTACCATAGAGCTAGCCATGGACCAGATGGTCCCTGGCCATCTCTATGACCCTTGGAGGCCAAAAGCAACCACTTCCGGCACTGGCAGATGTAAACACCGCAGTTTTTTTGGCTGAAAATCCCGAGATCCATTTTTTTTATTTTTTACCTCAGGCTTTCCGCCATATAGGAGAAATGTGGGGACTTTTAGACCCCAGATCTCTCCGTAAAGAGGACCTGTCATGCCCTATTCCTATAAAAAAACAAGGTTTACATTTCTTGTAATAAAAGTGATCAAAAAATAAAAAATTAAAGGGAAAGTGTAAAATAGAAAATAAACAAAAAAAAAAAAAAATTATATATATATATATATATATATATATATATATATATATATATATATATATATATTTTTTTTTTTTTTTATTTATTTTTTTTTTCTTAAATGCCCCTATCCCCGTGTGCTTGCACACAGAAGCGAACGCATATGTAAGTCGCACCCGCATATGTAAAAACAACGTTTAAATCACAAATGTGAGGTATCACCGCGAACGTTAGAGTGAGAGCAATAATTCTAGCACTAGATCTCCTCTGTAACTCTAACCTGGTAACCTGTAAAAAGTTCAAAAGCGTTGCCTAGGGAGATTTTTAAGTAACAAAGTTTGGTGCCATTTCACGAGTGTGCTCAATTTTAAAGGATGACGTGTTAGGTATCCATTTAATCGCGTGACATCACCATTCACATTATACAAAAAATTGTGGTAAATATTGTGTTGTTTTTTTTTTTTAATTCATGAAATGGGGTTTTTTTTTTCCAAAACAACCGCCATTTTATTGCCTAGGGTCTGTGCTAAAAAAATTATATAACGTTTGGGGTTCTGAGTGATTTTCTAGCAAAAACAATGATGATTTTTACATGTAGGAGAGGAATGCCACAATTGGCTTAGACTGGAAGTGGTTTTAAACGCTGTCCTTACTAAACATTGAATAAACACACATCCCCCAAATAGAACAGAAAAATAAATGATTCCGCCAGGGAGCTGATCCAATTGAATGTCCCAGGCCACCCTGGAGTGCCCAATGTAAGCTGGAATCATTCTAGTTTGTATAGTGAATGCCCCCCTGAAATACATCACCCCAATAAATGCCATCAATGCACCCACAACATCTCACCTGTTCGCTTAGAAGCAGCAAGACAGATTTACGGGAAGTCAAGACGGTCAAGAGTGTGTGTGATGCAGTGGGAAATTAATGGAACGGATTTCTGCAATTCAAAACAAATGTAAAAATGTAATATATATTCATAGAGGTTCAAAAAAATATAAAGTGGTGGATGGCCTGACAAACAACATTCTGATTCTGTGACTTTTTGTGTTAAAGCAGATCTTCATGATCATAGCAAAAAAAAACACCCAGCAGTGATTAAATACCACCAAAAGAAAGCTATTTGTGTGAAGAAAATGATTAAAAAATTATATGGGCACAGTGTTGCATGACCGCGCAATTGTCATTTAAAGTGCGACATTGCGAAAAGCTGAAAAATGGCCTGGGCGGGAAGGGAGAGAAAGTGACCAGTATTGAAGTAGTTAAAGTGTTTGTTAACCAAAAAAAAAACAGATCCTGTTCCCTTACAGCATATTATACAGCACAGTGCTTATGCTGTGTTATTTGGCCCCTTCTATCACCTGAAATACCTGGCTGATCTTGCCTTGTTCTGCCTTTCCCTTTGTAAACTGACTACGGATTATCATGGCTGCTGAGCCCTGACACTGTGGTCAGTTTACATACCTCTGTCATCCGCTCTCTCCTCAGTCTTCTCCCCACCTGTCAGCTCCCTGTCTGTGAACACCCCCCCCCCCCCCAACTGCTAAAATTACTGTTCATTTTTTACAGTATCCGCTCTGTTAAACCCTGATGGTTTTTACTTCCTCTTTTGTTCCTGGCAAAGTAAAAACGTAATGTGCATGGCACTTACCTGCAAACGAAGCCTGCGCTGTCCCTGCTCCAGGCCACATCCATGGCTGTCCCCCTTCCTTCTGGGCCTGCGGACTCCGGCTCCGTGACTAGCCAGAGTCACATGATGTCACTCCCACACATGCACGCGGGAGCTGCCATTCACGGCAGTTCACCTTCCTCCCCCTCCCTCTAGGCGCTCTTCTGGGACACGACACAGGTCCCAGAAGATATGCCGGCCATTCGCAGCACTCAGCACGACTCACGCATGCGCAGTCCACAATTGTGATGCTAGCGCCGCACGGAGGAGGGGGAGAAGAGCGACGCTGCAGGCAACCGCATCGCTGGAGCCTGGAACAGGTGAGTATCCAATTATTAAAGGTCAGCTGCTACACTTTTTGTAGCTGCTGACTTTTAATAGGGTGGAACTCCGCTTTAAGGTTTAATACTACTTTATTGTAATCTGCTCCTGTGCCTTTTAAAAAAATTTACACTATATACCTGAATTCAGAGCTCGGATCACGTGATCCGCCGCCTCTCTCTTCCTGACTGACATCAGTGGGGGATCCTCGACCCCGCTGTAGCTTTCAGGCTGAGAGAGGAGAGAGGTGGCGGGTCACGTGATCGGCGCTCTGCTATCAGGTATATAGCGTCATTTTTTTTAAAAGGCACAGGAGCAGATTACATTAATAAATAGAGAGGATGCTGTACATTTTACTTAGTGGGTTAACAACCACTTTAAATCTTATGAAACTCTTCACACTGGTCACTTTTGATTCAACTGCATTTTTAAAGTGATTGTAAAACTTTTACAAACACTTTAACCTACAGGTAAGCCTATAATAAGGCTTAGCTATAGGTACCGTGAATATCCCCTAAACCTGCACCGTTTAGGAGATATTCTCTATATGCTGACGTCATCGGTGCTTGCACAGTGAAGAAACAGACCCACGTGCCGTTTCTTCACTAGGATCATGCCACGATTGGCGGCATGAGCGAGAGTGACGGGAGTCTGCGGCCCCAGAAGGAAGAGGGGCAGTCATGGATGCGGCCTGGAGCAGGGACAGCGGGGACTTCGTTCTGAGGTAAGGTTTTTCCCAGCAGTTTTGTGTGTCATGATGACCACTGCCCCCGAGCTGCTCCGCCTGCCCCTATACTACCCTAGCCCATCCCAATACTGCCCTAGCCTATCTATATACTACCTTAGCCTGTCTATATACTACCCTAGCCTGTCTATATACTACCCTAGCCTGTCTATATACTGCCCTAGCCTGTCTATATACTACCCTAGCCTGTCTATATACTGCCCTAGCCTGTATATATACTACCCCAGCCTGCCCCTATACTACCATAGCCTGTCCATATACTACCCTAGCCTGTCTATATACTACCCTTACCTGTCTATATACTACACTAGCCTGTCTATATATTACTCTACCCTGTCTATATACTGCCCTAGCCTGTCCATATACTACCCTAGCCTGTCTATATACTACCCTTACCTGTCTATATACTACACTAGCCTGTCTATATATTACCCTACCCTGTCTATATACTACCCTAGCCTGTCTATATACTGCCCTAGCCTGTCTATATACTGCCCTAGCCTGTCTATATACTACCCTAGCCTGTCTATATACTACCCTAGCCTGTCTATATACTGCCCTAGCCTGTCTATATTCTGCCCTAGCTTGTCTATATACTAACCTAGCCTGTCCATATACTACCCCAGCCTGTCCATATACTACCCCGGCCTGTCCATATACTACCCCGGCCTGTCCATATACTGCCCTAGCTTGTCTATATACTACACTAGCCTGCCCCTATGCTTCCTTAGCCTGTCTATATATACTACCCTAGCCTGTCTATATACTATCCTAGCCTGTCTATATACTATCCTAGCCTGTCTATATACTACCCTAGCCTGTCTATATACTACCCTAGCCTGTCTATATACTACCCTAGCCTGTCCATATACTACCCTAGCCTGCCCCTATACTGCCCTAGCCCGCCCCTTGGAATTGAACATAATGGTATGTCATAATTTTGCATATAAACAAGGTGCTGTTGCATTTAAATCTGACTGTATACTGATACATTTAATTTTAGTTGTAATTATGATGATATAACATAATGGATGTGGGGGCCTTTTGGTGGGCATGATTTTTTTTTTTGGGGGGGGGGGGGCAGCATTTCATTCTTGGATCCAGGCAGCACAATGTTTTGGGCCCTTCCACAAAAAAAAAATAGAAATATTCTGTGTTTTTGTAATGGAGCAGTGTGAATGCAACGCAACCGACCCGTGTGAACTTTCACTAGATTTAAAGGGACGCATTTGTTTTCCACTTTTTTCTAGCTGAATAACTGATCGGTGTGAGAAGGTCCTAAAGACAAGTCTGGGCTTATTTCTGCCCCTTGTATGTTCAGAAGGGATGGTTGGTGATTCATGCAGGGAAATCTTCCATCCTGCTTCCTGGCACTGCAGTCACAAACATCAATTATCCTACTAATGGTTCTAACATTGAACAAATGTTCCTAAAATCAAACTTTTCCAACAAAAATCTCCCAGTGTATGGCCAGCTTTATCTGTAAGACTTTGTCATCTCTAGGCTGGGATTTAGCCATCACAATAAGTTTATATGTCCAAAAGATTCGAATTATTATTACTAGTAATGAATACCCTCTGACAGATCAGGAGCAGTCTATGGGAGGCATTGGGACTGCAGTCCTCCCAGTACACAGAGATCAGGGTGATCTCCCTATAGAGACTGCACTGCCAGGAGCACCCCAGCCATGTGCAGGAAAGCAGCCCCCTCCTTGTTCTGGGCTCAGCAGAGCAACCCCTCCCTGCACTCTCCTATCCAGGAGCTCCATCACACATCATGCGGTCACTTACCGATCTCTCCCGATCTCTGCGATCTCACCTCCAATCCTCACCATTCCACTACCTACAAATCTTACATAACAAACTCTTCCTTGCTGTAATCCTCCTGAGCCTCCTATTGGCTGATCACACAGAGGGGCGTGTCCCCGAGCCGCTGTGCATGCTGGAAGTTGTAGTCTAACATTTACAGTAGAGATGTAGTATTATTCTGATCCACTCACACTTCCATCTACTGTATAGATTTACAGTGTATTTATAAGACAAGTAATATTAGGGGGAGCTCACATTGAGGTGGAATAATCCAATGTTCAAATAAATCTGTGTACAAAGCACTGATCTATAAAAGGATCAATAAAAAGATCATATCAAAAGATATTTGATAGAATCTCGTTATCGATATTTAACCATCTCAATACCAGGCTAATTCTTACACTTCTCATATACATGGAAAAATCAACTTTATTTTTTTATTATTACTAGAAAATGACTTAAAACCCCCAGACATTCTATCTATTTTTTTAAGCTGAGACCCTACAGAATAAAATGGTGATCGTTGCAATATTTTATGTCACGCGGTATTTGCACAGCGGCCTTTCAAACGCAATTGCTTTGGACAAAATACCATTTGATTTTTTTTTTTTAAAAAAAAGAAAAGTTAGCCCAATTTTTTGTCTAATGCGAAAGATGATGTTACGCTCAGGAAATAGATACCTAACATGTCACGCTTTAAAAATGCGCATTCTCATGGACTAGCGACAAACTACGGTACTTTAAATGATCCATAGGTAAAAAAAAAAAAAAGAAAAAAAAAAAAAAAAAAAAAATGATCCATAGGTGGCACTTTAAAAGTCCTTGCAGGTCACCGGCTTAGAAGGAGGTCTGGTGCTAGAATTATTGTTCCTGCTCTGGTGATCGCAGAGATACCTCACATGTGTGGTGCGATCGATGTTTATATATGCGTGCGGGACCGATGTGTGCTTTCACCACTGCGTGTGAGCATGGGGCGACGAGGGCGCTTACATTTTTTTATTATTATTATTTATTTTATTTGTAGCCAATGGCCCCCTTAGGGGTGGCTGATAGTTGTGGTTCACCTGTCACTCTGCCCAGAGCCCTGGTTCACACCAGTGCACTCTGTGAGATCGCATGTCGTTCGCACCGCACTGCAATGCAATCCACATGCGATGTCCATGCGATGCAATTTCTGCCATACAGATTCTCGCACAGGACCCTTTTTTTGGTCCCCACAGGAATCCGATTCCTGTGCAAGTTTGCAGTTCACACTGCAATATGCGAGCTAAAAAGGGGGCGTTGTTAACAATGTATTGACACCTCCCTTCAGTTCGCATGGGGCAGTGTGAATTACCGTGCGCGTCGGGTGTGGTGCAGGAACCTGCAGTGGATTCGCAGGGTGCCCGTATCGCACCTATGGGAACCGGGACTCAATCACACACTTCTCCTCACATCCAGAGTCACGGAACAGGCCGGTACTTTGTTTTGTTGTTTTTATTGGGGGAATAAACTTGGATAGGGAAGGGACGACTGTGGGATGCCCAGTAGATCAATGAACGGGACCAATCTATATACACTGCAGTATATACACTCCTCTTCGTCCAGCTCTAACACTTGCTGACTGTTACACTCCTAGACTTCTCTCCTGCACAACACTTGCTGAACGTTACACTTCTTCCAGGCCTGAAAGGGTTATCAGACCTTCACTGCCTCTTCCTCCACCCTAGCTAGCACATGGCGAGGCCTGCACTGTGTCAGCAGGACCTCCGAACCACTCATTACAGGCAAGGGCCACGGGCCCTCGGATTGTAAGGCCACAGGCCCTCAGGGTGTAGCTAAGTACAATTGTGCTAGCCTTGATGGACTACCGGTCCCAGCCCATCCTCTTCCAGGCCACTCCGGCCTACCTCACTGTCCAGTGACACTCCTTCCCCTGACTGGCTCCTCTGACCTCCAACGACTGTCCACTGTCTCCTCCCAGCCTCCTCATCCAGCTCCCAGGGTCTGTCACTCACTGACACAGGTGGATCCTTTAAGAGTCTTTAATGTAGCCTCTCAGCTGCTCTCCCGCTCCCTTGTGCTGCTTCAGGAACCGACTTCGCTCCTGGCTATAGGGATGTTGCCGATCCCGGCTTTCTGATCGCTCAGGAGAGCCCGGTAATGTCGGTGGCAGGAGGGGGGGGGGTGGGACCCCCTTCCACCAAGTGTTAAAAGTATTCCAGAGGCTGCCCATCTGCTCTGTAATACTTTTACATGAAAGAGAATCGCAGGCTGTAAGAAAAGGACATCGGGATCATGGTAGTAACCTCAACCATAATCCTGGTACAACCGCCTTCCTACCGCAATGTATACAGTATCTCCCTAAATTGAGTACACCCTCACATTTTTGTAAATATTTTATTCTATCTTTTCATGTGACAATACTGAAGAAATTACACTTTGCTACAATGTAAAGTAGTGAGTGTACAGCTTGTATAAGGCCTCATACACACGGGCGTATGCAAAAAATAAGCAAAACGTCGAGCCCGACGTCAGAGAAAAACCACAGTTTTTTTCAGCGTTTTGCATTGACGCGAATGCACGTTTTTCCGCGCTAGCTTTCTGCGGCGTTTTGCTGCCTCTATTCAAAATCAATGGTTCCCTATGGGAGCCCATTGATTTGAATAGAAGTCGCACCAGAAAGTCGGATCATGATGATCCGACTTGCGGCGCGACTTGTGTGCTAGGGATCTTGAAGGGGAACCCCCGCAAAAAAATTTGCGTAGGGTACCCCCCAAAATCCATACCAGACCCCTATCCGAGCACGCAGCCTGGCAGGCCAGGAAAGGGGGTGGGGACGAGCGAGCTCCCCCCCCCCCGGACCATACCAGGCCCATGCCCTCAACATGGGGAGTATGGGTGCTTTGGGGCAGGGGGGCCTGTGCCCCCCCACCTCAAAGCACCTGTCTCCTCGGCTAGCTTCTCCTTCCCCTTCTTCTCTTCTCTTCTGGAGATGTTGACTCGTCGCTCTCTTCCACTCTAATGCCGGTCCGTGCTGCGCGGTTGCCTTATATTGACATGGGGTGGGGCCACACGCTGACGTCATCCTGAGCCCCACCCTCATGACGATGTGATGGCCCGCTCCAGGATGTGACATCATGAGGGCGGGGCTCAGGATGACATCAGTGTGTGGCCCTGCCCCATGTCAATATAAGGCAACCGTGCAGCACGGACTCGGCATTCGAGTGGAAGAGAGCGACGAGTCAAAATCTCCAGAAGAGAAGAAGAAGGAGAAGAAGGGGAAGAAGAAGGAGAAGCTAGCCGAGGAGACAGTGGCAAAAGAGCAGAAGACAGAAGATGCCTCAAAAGACAGAAACTCAGCAGAAGACCCCTCAGAAGACCCCATAAAAGAGCCGAAGAAAGAAGAGAGGGAAGAAGACGCCGGAGCTGATTTAATAAAATATTTTAAAAAGCTGTGTAGTGTGTTTTTTGTACACTTTCTTTGGAGGTAAATGGGTAAGGGTACGATATACCCCATAATAATTAAAGGGGGCTTCCAGATTCTGATAAGCCCCCGCCTGCAGACCCCGACAACCAACGGCCAGGGTTGTCGGGAAGAGGCTCTTGTCTCCATCAACATGGGGACAAGGTGCTTTGGGGTGGGGGGCGCAGAGCCCCCCCCCCTGCCCCAAAGCACCCACACTCCCCATGATGAGGGCATGCAGGCTGGTATGGTCCAAGAGGGGGGGTGCTCGCTCGTCTCCACCCCCTTTCCTGGCCTGCCAGGCTGCGTGCTCGGATAAGGGTCTGGTATGGATTGTGGGGGGGACCCTACGCCGTTTTTCGGCATGGGGGTTCCTCTTAAAATCCATGCCAGATCGAAGAGCCTGGTATGCTCTTAAGGGGGGAACCCCACGCAATTTTTTTGCAGGGGTTCCCCTTCAAGATCCCTAGCACACAAGTCGCGCCGCAAGTCAGATCATCATGATCCGACTTTCTGGTGCGACTTCTATTCAAATCAATGGGCTCCCATAGGGAACCATTGATTTTGAATGGAACGCTGACGAGGCTTAACGTGTATACGTTAAGCCAGGTTATTGAGCGTTTTGTGGCGTCTGCGTCAAAATGCCAGCACGTTATAGCCTTGGAATGCACCTGACTACGCCTACAAAATCCCTGACTTTGTGCAAGTGTATAATGTGTGCAAGTGTAAGAATTGATGCTGGTTTGAAGCCAAAGGGTGGTCACACCAAATATTGATTTGAATTAAATTTTTCTTCTGTTTGCTCACTTCGCATTTTGTAAAATGATAAAAATAAGCAAAATATATGTTTTTGAAAGCATTCTTACTTTACAGCAGTTTAATAGCCTGCCCAAAACTTTTTCACAGTACTGTATATATACACATTGTGTAAGGAACAATATTCAGATGCTTCAATACTTGCTTGAAAGTGACAATCAATTATATCCTAATTCTCTAGAAATAATCCATACAGTGTGCGGTGACAGACATTTTACTGCATTGTAAAACATCTGCCACTGCAAGGAAACAGTTGTTTCCTATGTGTCCTATTGCAATGCAGCGTGCTGAAATGAAATGCAGACATGCTTGAAAGGTAGTTTTGCTTTTGTAAATATATCAATGGACTGCTAGATTTAGCACTTTCTTTTAGTTTGTTTTTTAATGGTTGAAACATTCATAAAATACAGTACTATATGCTAGTTGAAGTATATTAAAGATACTTTTTTAAAATAACAAAAACATGTCAGATTTGCTGTGTGTAATGGTTTTGCACAGAGCAGCCCGGATTCTCCTGGTCTCAGGTCTCCTGCCTGCACTCCTAGGTCTATCCCCCTCCTGCATGCCCCATAGCAAGTCGCTTGCTATGGGGACACTCGTGCATGCTCACTCCTGAGCTGGCTCCCTCCTCATTGGCTGCGATTGGCAGCAGCGGGAGCCAATGGTTCCCACTTCTATGTCTGAGCCAGAGAGAAGGAAAAGAGATGGTAGAGCAGCTGCTCTCGTGTACATCACTGGATCGAGATTGGGCCCAGTTAAAATGTTACTAAACCCAGGACCTTGAAGTCACTATATCTGGTCTCCCACAGTACACAGAAATTCAATTATTTTAGTAAATAGAAACTCCTAAATACATTTTATCACCAGCAGTATATAGCAGTCTTGTGACTTCTATCACTGTTGAGCCAAACACTGATAAATGTTTATAGAAGTTTTCATTCTCCTATGACTGTCCTATGAGGCTGCATGACCCCTGATCCTCTGTCTGGACAGTGCTGATTGGCCCTGTGCTGATCACATGCACACCCCCCCCCTCAAAAAAAGAAAAACTCTCTAGCAATGCACACCAAACTGAGCATGTGCAGAGTGCCCCCAAGGCTCTGTATGAAGGTAAAAACTTTCAGCTTGTAGAACCACTTTTAATTCCATTTTTTTTTTCAAAGGCCAACAGCATATTTTTTACACAAACACACACTAGTACTGATGACAGATTGTAAAGTTGACTACCTATTTTCACCAACCAAAACAAAAATCACATCAGCATGCAGCTCCCATGACTTTTTTTAAAAGAGAGTTGAGAATCTATGTGTATATAAAATATGCTGAATTCTGTGCAGCGGAAAAAAATCAGTGTGCTATTGATCTAAAGCAGTGGCTCTCAACTCCTGTCCTCAGGACCCACCAACAGGCCAGATCTTAAGTATTACCTTGGGGAGATGCAGACTAGAATACTGCAATCACTGAGCAGCAAATGATATCACCTGTGATGAATTTCAGTTATCCTGCAAACCTGGCCTGTTAGTGGGTCCCGAGGACAGGAGTTGAGAACCACTGATCTAAAGAAATGTGTTTCTAAAAAATGTATAAATTTGTGTGTGAAATATATTTGCTGTGAATACCACCTTGTTACGAGCTGCAGCTGTGACAAGGCAATCAATTGCCCTAGAATGAAATGAATATATACACATATGGACTTTTGCTAGAACATGTTTTTGTGTATAAGAAGGATTTGGGTAGTGAGCAGCGCTATGTATATATTCATTTATGTGTATATACAGTCCAATGACAGCACCAAACATCCAAAGTTTTTAATGATAAAATTGGTTCATATCAGAAAAAAGCTAACATGTTTTAGGCTGGGTTCACACCTATGCATTTTTAGTGCTTTTTGCATTTTGCAGATTTGCACTGCAGTCCATTTAAAATGGTTTCCTATAGCACACATTCTGCAGTGCAAATTTGCAAAATGGATAGATGTGAATACAGCCTTAGGGCTCAGACTACTTTGCTGCATTTGTTATACTGTCTTAAAGCGGAGTTCCACCCAAAAGTGGAACTTCCGCTTTAAGAGAAGGTGACCCCCTGACATGCCATAATTGGCATGTCATTTTTTGGGGCGGTGGACCCTGTTTTCACAGGTTCCCAGGTCCACTTCTTCTCCTGGTGCCCAGGGGCTGGAAGGAAGTTCACCTTCCCCCCCCTCCTCTTGGCGATCTTCTGGGACACGTCACAGGTCCCAGAAGATACGCCAAGCCATTCACAAGCCACAGCGCGACTCGTGCATGCGCAGTGAGCGCACAGCTTTGAAGCAAAAGCCGGGTGCCCACACTTGTGATGCCAGCACCACCGAGGGGAGGGGGAGACGAGCAAGCCCTGGGGCGGCCGCATCGCTGGAACGAGGGACAGGGTGAGTGGCTGATTGTTAAAAGTCAGCAGCTACCCTTTTGGTAGCTGCTGACTTTTAACAGGGTGGGACTCCGCTTAAACTACCCTTTGAAACTGTTCCAAGCAAAAAAACACAGATCTATCTGGTATCTATTTATTCAAGCCCACTTAAACACAGTTAAAATTCCTGAGCCCTTATCCCCAAAAATGCTAGAATAGCTCTATTAAATGAACCGATCGATAGTTCTTAGTGGCCTAAATTGCCATATCCACAGCTTGGAAAACTTCAGTGGTAGACTTCTTGGTGGCCAAAAGTAAACTTACCTGGATAATGCTTAATGAGAAAATGTTCAGTATAAAGCAGGATACCCAAAAGAGCTTTAAGAAGGTTTGGACTCCCTGGATGCACCGAACCTCCATATATTTCTGTCTCCAGAATAGGGAAAGGCTTTTATATGCTTTCTGCATTATTTTATGATGGAGGGCGAGGAGGGATTGAGTTCCACACCGCAGACGTGGTGTCAGACACATACTGTATCTCCTAAAAGTGAGTACGACCCTCACATTTTTGTAAATATTTTAATCTTTTCATGTGACAACACTGAATAAATAACACTTTGCTACAATGTAAAGTAGTGAGTGTACAGCTTGTATAACAGTGTAAATTTGCTGTCCCCTCAAAATAACTCAACACACAGCCAATGTCTAAACCGCTGGCAACAAAAGTGAGTACACCCCTAAGTGAAAATGTCCAAAGTGTCAACATTTTGTGTGGCCACCATTATTTTCCAGTCCTGCCTTAACCCTCTTGGGCATGGAGTTCACCAGAGCTTCACAGGTTGCCACTGGAGTCCTTTTCCACTCCTCCATGACGACATCACAGAGCTGGTGGATGTTAGAGACCTTGTGCTCCTCCACCTTCCATTTGAGGATGCCCCACAGATGGTCAATAGGGTTTAGGTCTGGAGACATGCTTGGTCAGTCCATCATCTCTACCCTCAGCTTCTTGAGCAAGGCAGTGGTCATCTTGGAGGTGTGTTTGGGGTCATTATCATGTTGAAATATATCCCTGTGGCTCAGTCTCTAAAGGGAGGGGATCATGCTCTGCTTCAGTATGTCACAGTACATGTTTGGCATTCATGGTTCCCTCAATGAACTGTAGCTCCCCAGTGCCGGTAGCACTTATGCAGCCCCAGACCATGACACTCCCACCACCATGCATGATTGTAGGCAAGACACACTTGTCTTTGTA